>OX393581.1:54912764-55275682 GCA_947652605.1 Elmis aenea | reverse complement strand
AAAACGGCTTGTTACATTTTGTTCAAATTTTAGCATGTTATAGAGTTTATTTTTCTAAGTTTAATACCGTTTGTCTCAACTATTTTAAAATTTAATTTACAACATTAATCAAAAAAATAAAAATTTGAAAATTTTTCTCGAAAACGGCTCATACGATTTTTTTCAAATTTTGGTATGTTATTGAGTTTATTTTTCTTAGTATATTGCCGTTTGTCTTAACTATTTTGAAATTTAATTTACAAAATTATTCAAAAAATTCAAAATTTTGAAAATTTTTCCCGAAAACGGCTCATACAATTTTGTTCAAATTTTAGTATGTTATAGAGTTAATTTTTCTAAGTAAATTGCCGTTTGTCTCAACTATTTTGAAATTTAATTTACAAAATTATTCAAAAAATTAAAAATTTTGAAAATTTTTTCCGAAAACGGCTTATACGATTTTGTTCAAATTTTAGTATGTTATTGAGTTTATTTTTCTTAGTATATTGCCGTTTGTTTCAACTATTTCGAAATTTAATTTACAAAATTATTCAAAAAATTAAATATTTTGAAAATTTTTTTCGAAAACGGCTTGTTACATTTAGTTCAAATTTTAGCATATTATAGAGTTTTTTTTTCTAAGTTTAATGCCGTTTGTCTTAACTATTTAGAAGTCTAATTTACAAAATTATTTAAAAAATTAAAAATTTTGAAAATTTTGAAAATTTTGAAAATTTTTCTCGAAAACGGCTCATACGATATTGTTCAAATTTTAGTATGTTATTGAGTTTTTTTTTCTTAGTATAATGTCGTTTGTCTCAACTATTTTGAAATTTAATTTACAAAATTATTCAAAAATTAAAAATTTTGAAAATTTTTCTCGAAAACGGCTCATACGATTTTGTTCAAATTTTAGTATGTTATTGAGTTTATTTTTCTTAGTATAATGCCGTTTGTCTCAACTATTTTGAAATTTAATTTACAAAATTATTCAAAAAATTAAAAATTTTAAAATTTTTCTTGAAAACGGCTTATTCGATTTTGTTCAAATTTTAGTATGTTATTGAGTTAATTTTTCTTAGTATAATGCCGTTTGTCTCAACTGTTTTGAAATTTAATTTACAAAATTATTCAAAAAATTAAAAGTTTTGAAAATTTTTACCGAAAACGGCTCATACGATTTTGTTCAAATTTTAGTATGTTATTGAGTTTATTTTTTTTAGTATAATGCCGTTTGTCTCAACTATTTTGAAATTTATTTACAAAATTATTAAAAAAATTAAAAATTTTGAAAATTTTTCTCGATAACGGCTCATACGATTTTGTTCAAGTTTAAGTATGTTATAGAGTTTATTTTTCTTAGTATAATGCCGTTTGTCTCAACTATTTTGAAATATTTGTTTACAAAATTATTCAAAAAATTAAAAATTTTGAAAATTTTTTTCGAAAACGGCTAGTTACATTTTTTTCAAATTTTAGCATGTTATAGAGTTTATTTTTCCAAGTATAATGCTCTTTGTCTCAACTATTTAGAAGTCTAATTTACAAAATTATTCAAAAAATTACAAATTTTGAAAATGTTGAAATTTTTTTTCGAAAACGGCTCGTTACATTTTGTTCAAATTTTAGCATGTTATAGAGTTTGATTTTCCAAGTATAATGCTATTTGTCTCAACTATTTAGAAGTCTAATTTACATATTAATCAAAAAATTAAAAATTTTGAAAGTTTTGAAAATTTTTTTCGAAAACGGATTCTTACATTTTGTTCAAATTTTAGCATGTTATAGAGTTTATTTTTCTTAGTATAATTCCGTTTGTCTCAACTATTTTGAAATTTATGTTTACAAAATTAATCAAAAAATTAAAAATTTTGAAATTTTTTTTTGAAAACAGCTCGTTACATTTTTTTTAAATTTAAGCATGTTATAGAGTTTATTTTTCTAAGTATAATGCCGTTTGTCTCAACTATTTAAAAATCTAATTTACAAAATTATTCAAAAAATTAAAAATTTTGAAAATTTTTCTTGAAAACAACTCATACGATTTTGTTCAAATTATAGTATGTTATAGAGTTTATTTTTCTTAGTATAACGCCGTTTGTCTCAACTATTTTGAAATTTATGTTTACAAAATTATTCAAAAAATTAAAAATTTTGAAATTTTTTTTCGAAAACGGCTCGTTACATTTTTTCAAATTTTAGCATGTTATAGAGTTAATTTTTCTTAGTATAATGCCGTTTGTCTCAACTATTTTAAAATTTAATTTACAAAATTATTCAAAAAATTAAAAATTGTGAAAATTTTTCTCGAAAACGGCTCATACGATTTTGTTCAAATTTTAGTATGTTATTGAGTTTGTTTTTCTTAGTATAATGCCGTTTATCTCAACTATTTTGAAATATAATTTACAAAATTATTTAAAAAATTAAAAATTTTGGAAATTTTTCTCGAAAACGGCTCATACGATTTTGTTCAAGTTTTAGTATGTTATTAAGTTTATATTTCTTAGTATAATGCCGTTTGTCTAAACTATTTTGAAATTTAATTTACAAAATTATTCAAAAACTATAAATTTTGAAAATTTTTCTCGAAAACGGCTCATACGATTTTGTTCAAATTTTAGTATGTTATTGAGTTTGTTTTTCTTAGTATAATGC
The DNA here is from genome assembly GCA_947652605.1 of Elmis aenea. NCBI lineage: Eukaryota > Metazoa > Arthropoda > Insecta > Coleoptera > Elmidae > Elmis > Elmis aenea. The sequence goes on along the minus strand of OX393581.1, from coordinate 55,273,045 downwards.
CGTTTGTCTTAACTATTTAGAAGTCTAAACTACAAAATTATTCAAAAAATTAAAAATTTTAAAAATTTTGAAATTTTTTTTCGAAAACGGCTCGTTACATTTTGTTCAAATTTTAGCATGTTATAGAGTTTATTTTTCTTAGTATATTGCCGTTTGTCTCAACTATTTAGAAGTCTAATTTACAAAATTATTCAAAAAATTAAAAATTTTGAAAACTTTGAATTTTTTTTTCGAAAACGGCTTGTTACATTTTGTTTAAATTTTAGCATGTTATAGAGTTTATTTTTCTAAGTATAATGCCGTTTGTCTCAACTATTTAGAAGTCTAATTTACAAAATTATTCAAAAAATTTAAAATTTTGAAAATTTTGATTTTTTTTTCGAAAACGGCTTGTAACATTTTGTTCAAACTTTGGCATGTTATAAAGCTTGTTTGTCTTAGTATAATGCCGTTTGTCTCAACTGTTTTGAAATTTAATTTACAAAATTATTCAAAAAATTAAAAGTTTTGAAAATTTTTACCGAAAACGGCTCATACGATTTTGTTCAAATTTTAGTATGTTATTGAGTTTATTTTTTTTAGTATAATGCCGTTTGTCTCAACTATTTTGAAATTTATTTACAAAATTATTAAAAAAATTAAAAATTTTGAAAATTTTTCTCGATAACGGCTCATACGATTTTGTTCAAGTTTAAGTATGTTATAGAGTTTATTTTTCTTAGTATAATGCCGTTTGTCTCAACTATTTTGAAATATTTGTTTACAAAATTATTCAAAAAATTAAAAATTTTGAAAATTTTTTTCGAAAACGGCTAGTTACATTTTTTTCAAATTTTAGCATGTTATAGAGTTTATTTTTCCAAGTATAATGCTCTTTGTCTCAACTATTTAGAAGTCTAATTTACAAAATTATTCAAAAAATTACAAATTTTGAAAATGTTGAAATTTTTTTTCGAAAACGGCTCGTTACATTTTGTTCAAATTTTAGCATGTTATAGAGTTTGATTTTCCAAGTATAATGCTATTTGTCTCAACTATTTAGAAGTCTAATTTACATATTAATCAAAAAATTAAAAATTTTGAAAGTTTTGAAAATTTTTTTCGAAAACGGATTCTTACATTTTGTTCAAATTTTAGCATGTTATAGAGTTTATTTTTCTTAGTATAATTCCGTTTGTCTCAACTATTTTGAAATTTATGTTTACAAAATTAATCAAAAAATTAAAAATTTTGAAATTTTTTTTTGAAAACAGCTCGTTACATTTTTTTTAAATTTAAGCATGTTATAGAGTTTATTTTTCTAAGTATAATGCCGTTTGTCTCAACTATTTAAAAATCTAATTTACAAAATTATTCAAAAAATTAAAAATTTTGAAAATTTTTCTTGAAAACAACTCATACGATTTTGTTCAAATTATAGTATGTTATAGAGTTTATTTTTCTTAGTATAACGCCGTTTGTCTCAACTATTTTGAAATTTATGTTTACAAAATTATTCAAAAAATTAAAAATTTTGAAATTTTTTTTCGAAAACGGCTCGTTACATTTTTTCAAATTTTAGCATGTTATAGAGTTAATTTTTCTTAGTATAATGCCGTTTGTCTCAACTATTTTAAAATTTAATTTACAAAATTATTCAAAAAATTAAAAATTGTGAAAATTTTTCTCGAAAACGGCTCATACGATTTTGTTCAAATTTTAGTATGTTATTGAGTTTGTTTTTCTTAGTATAATGCCGTTTATCTCAACTATTTTGAAATATAATTTACAAAATTATTTAAAAAATTAAAAATTTTGGAAATTTTTCTCGAAAACGGCTCATACGATTTTGTTCAAGTTTTAGTATGTTATTAAGTTTATATTTCTTAGTATAATGCCGTTTGTCTAAACTATTTTGAAATTTAATTTACAAAATTATTCAAAAACTATAAATTTTGAAAATTTTTCTCGAAAACGGCTCATACGATTTTGTTCAAATTTTAGTATGTTATTGAGTTTGTTTTTCTTAGTATAATGCCGTTTGTCTTAACTATTTAGAAGTCTAAACTACAAAATTATTCAAAAAATTAAAAATTTTAAAAATTTTGAAATTTTTTTTCGAAAACGGCTCGTTACATTTTGTTCAAATTTTAGCATGTTATAGAGTTTATTTTTCTTAGTATATTGCCGTTTGTCTCAACTATTTAGAAGTCTAATTTACAAAATTATTCAAAAAATTAAAAATTTTGAAAACTTTGAATTTTTTTTTCGAAAACGGCTTGTTACATTTTGTTTAAATTTTAGCATGTTATAGAGTTTATTTTTCTAAGTATAATGCCGTTTGTCTCAACTATTTAGAAGTCTAATTTACAAAATTATTCAAAAAATTTAAAATTTTGAAAATTTTGATTTTTTTTTCGAAAACGGCTTGTAACATTTTGTTCAAACTTTGGCATGTTATAAAGCTTGTTTGTCTTAGTATAATGCCGTTTGTCTCAACTATTTTGAAATTTAATTTACAAAATTATTTAAAAAATTAAAAATTTTGAAAATTTTTCTCGAAAACGGCTCATACGATTTTGTTCAAATTTTAGTATGTTATTGAGTTTGTTTTTCTTAGTATAATGCTGTTTGTCTCAACTATTTTGAAATTTAATTTACAAAATTATTCCAAAAATTAAAAATTTTGAAAATTTTTCTCGAAAACGGCTCATACGATTATGTTCAAATTTTAGTATGTTATAGAGTTTATTTTTCTTAGTATAATGCCATTTGTCTCAACTATTTTGAAATTTAATTTACAAAATTATTCAAAAAAAAATAATTTTGAAAATTTTGAATTTTTTTTTCGAAAACGGCTTGTTACATTTTGTTCGAATTTTAGCTAGTTATAGAGTTTATTTTTCTAAGTATAATGCCGTTTGTCTCAACTATTTAGAAGTCTAATTTACAAAATTATTCAAAAAATTAAAAATTTTGAAAATTTTGAAATTTTTTTCGAAAACGGCTTGTTACATTTTGTTCAAATTTTAGCATGTTATAAAGCTTGTTTTTCTTAGTAAAATGCCGTTTGTCTTAACTATTTTAAAATTTAATTTACAAAATTATTCAAAAAATTCAAAATTTTGAAAATTTTTCTCGAAAACGGCTCATACGATTTTGTTCAAATTTTAGTATGTCATTGAGTTTGTTTTTTTTAGTATAATGCCGTTTATCTCAACTATTTTGAAATTTAATTTACAAAATTATTTAAAAAATTAAAAATTTTGAAAATTTTTCTCGAAAACGGCTCATACGATTTTGTTCAAGTTTTAGTATGTTATTAGGTTTATTTTTCTTAGTATAATGCCGTTACTCTAAACTATTTTGAAATTTAATTTACAAAATAATTCAAAACAAAATTTTAAAAATTTTGAATTTTTTTACGAAAACGGCTTGTTACATTTTGTTCAAATTTAAGCATTTTATAGAGTTAATTTTTCTAAGTATAATGCCGTTTGTCTCAACTATTTAGAAGTCTAATTTACAAAATTATTCAAAAAATTTAAAATTTTAAAAATTTTGAATTTTTTTTTCGAAAACGGCTTGTTACATTTTGTTCAAATTTAAGCATGTTATAGAGTTTATTTTTCCAAGTATATTGCCGTTTGTCTCAACTATTTTGAAATTTAATTTACAAAATTATTCAAAAAATTAAAAATTTTGAAAATTTTGAATTTTTTTTCGAAAACGGCTTGTTACATTTTGTTCAAATTTCAGCATGTTATAGAGTTTGTTTTTCTTAGTATAATGCCGTTTGTCTCAACTATTTTGAAATTTAATTTACAAAATTATTCAAAAAATTAAAAATTTTGAAAATTTTTCTCGAAAACGGCTCATACGATTTTGTTCAAATTTTAGTATGTTATTAGGTTTGTTTTTCTTAGTATAATGCCGTTTGTCTTATCTATTTAGAAGTCTAAATTACAAAATTATTCAAAAAATTAAAAATTTTGATAATTTTGAATTTTTTTTCGAAAACGGCTTGTTACATTTGGTTCAAGTTTTAGCATGTTATAGAGTTTATTTTTCCAAGTATAATGCCGTTTGTCTCAACTATTTTGAAATTTAATTTACAAAATTATTCAAAAAATTAAAAATTTTGAAAATTTTTCTCGAAAACGGCTCATACAATTTTGTTCAAATTTTAGTATATTATTGAGTTTATTTTTCTTAGTATATTGCCGTTTGTCTCAACTATTTTGAAAATTTAATTTACAAAACTATTCAAAAAAAAATAATTTTGGAAATTTTGAATTTTTTTTCGAAAACGGCTTGTTACATTTTGTTCAAATTGTAGCATTTTATAGAGTTAATTTTTCTTAGTATAATGCCGTTTGTCTCAACTATTTAGAAGTCTAATTTACAAAATTATTCAAAAAATTAAAAATTTTGAAAATTTTGAATTTTTTTTCGAAAACGGCTCGTTACATTTGGTTCAAATTTTAGCATGTTATAGAGTTTATTTTTCCAAGTATAATGCCGTTTGTCTCAACTATTTTGAAATTTAATTTACAAAATAATTCAAAAAATTAAAAATTTTGAAAATTTTTCTCGAAAACGGCTCATACGATTTTGTTCAAATTTTAGTATGTTATTAAGTTTGTTTTTCTTAGTATAATGCCGTTTGTCTTATCTATTTAGAAGTCTAAATTACAAAATTATTCAAAAAATTAAAAATTTTAAAAATTTTGAAATTTTTTTTCGAAAACGGCCTGTTACATTTGGTTCAAATTTTAGCATGTTATAGAGTTTATTTTTCCAAGTATAATGCCGTTTGTCTCAACTATTTTGAAATTTAATTTACAAAATTATTCAAAAAATTAAAAATTTTGAAAATTTTTCTCGAAAACGGCTCATACAATTTTGTTCAAATTTTAGTATATTATTGAGTTTATTTTTCTTAGTATATTGCCGTTTGTCTCAACTATTTTGAAATTTAATTTACAAAACTATTCAAAAAAAAATAATTTTGGAAATTTTGAATTTTTTTTCGAAAACGGCTCGTTACATTTTGTTCAAATTTTAGCATGTTATAGAGTTTATTTTTCTTAGTATAATGCCGTTTGTCTCAACTATTTAGAAGTCTAATTTACAAAATTATTCAAAAAATTAAAAATTTTGATAATTTTGAATTTTTTTTCGAAAACGGCTTGTTACATTTGGTTCAAATTTTAGCATGTTATAGAGTTTATTTTTCCAAGTATAATGCCGTTTGTCTCAACTATTTTGAAATTTAATTTACAAAATTATTCAAAAAATTAAAAATTTTGAAAATTTTTCTCGAAAACGGCTCATACAATTTTGTTCAAATTTTAGTATATTATTGAGTTTATTTTTCTTAGTATATTGCCGTTTGTCTCAACTATTTTGAAATTTAATTTACAAAACTATTCAAAAAAAAATAATTTTGGAAATTTTGAATTTTTTTCGAAAACGGCTCGTTACATTTTGTTCAAATTTTAGCATGTTATAGAGTTTATTTTTCTTAGTATAATGCCGTTTGTCTCAACTATTTAGAAGTCTAATTTACAAAATTATTCAAAAAATTAAAAATTTTGATAATTTTGAATTTTTTTTCGAAAACGGCTTGTTACATTTGGTTCAAATTTTAGCATGTTATAGAGTTTATTTTTCCAAGTATAATGCCGTTTGTCTCAACTATTTTGAAATTTAATTTACAAAATTATTCAAAAAATTAAAAATTTTGAAAATTTTTCTCGAAAACGGCTCATACAATTTTGTTCAAATTTTAGTATATTATTGAGTTTATTTTTCTTAGTATATTGCCGTTTGTCTCAACTATTTTGAAATTTAATTTACAAAACTATTCAAAAAAAAATAATTTTGGAAATTTTGAATTTTTTTTCGAAAACGGCTTGTTACATTTTGTTTAAATTGTAGCATTTTATAGAGTTTATTTTTCTAAGTATAATGCCGTTTGTCTCAACTATTTAGAAGTCTAATTTACAAAATTATTCAAAAAATTAAAAATTTTGAAAATTTTGAATTTTTTTTCGAAAACGGCTTGTTACATTTGGTTCAAATTTTAGCATGTTATAGAGTTTATTTTTCCAAGTATAATGCCGTTTGTCTCAACTATTTTGAAATTTAATTTACAAAATAATTCAAAAAATTAAAAATTTTGAAAAGTTTTCTCGAAAACGGCTTATACGATTTTGTTCGAATTTTAGTATATTATTGAGTTAATTTTTCTTAGTATAATGCCGTTTGTCTAAACTATTTTGAAATTTAATTAACCTACAAAACTATTCAAAAAAAAATAATTTTGGAAATTTTGAATTTTTTTTCGAAAACGGCACGTTACATTTAGTTCAAATTTTAGCATTTTATAGAGTTTATTTTTCTAAGTATAATTCCGTTTGTCTTAACTATTTAGAAGTCTAATTTACAAAATTATTCAAAAAATTAAAAATTTTGAACATTTTGAATTTTTTTTTAGAAAACGGCTCGTTACATTTTTTTCAAATAGAAGCATGTTATAGAGTTCATTTTTCCAAGTATAATGCCGTTTGTCTCAACTATTTAGAAGTCTAATTTACAAAATTATTCAAAAAATTGAAAATTTTAAAACATTTTTTTGAAAACGGCTCGTTACATTTTGTTCAAATTTCAGCATGTTATAGAGTTTATTTTTCTAAGTATAATGCTGTTTGTCTCAACTATTTTGAAACTAAATTTACAAAATTATTCAAAAAATTAAAAATTTTGAAAATATTTCTCGAAAACGGCTCATACGATTTTGTTCAAATTTTAGTATGTTATTGAGTTTATTTTTCTTAGTATAATGCCGTTTGTCTCAACTATTTTGAAATTTAATTTACAAAATTATTCAAAATAAAAAAAAATTGAAAATTTTGAATTTTTTTCGAAAACGGCTCGTTACATTTTGTTCAAATTTAAGCATTTTATAGAGTTTATTTTTCCAAGTTTAATGCCGTTTGTCTCAACTATTTTGAAATTTAATTTACAAAATTATTCAAAAAATTAAAAATTTTGAAAATTTTGAATTTTTTTTCGAAAACGGCTTCTTACATTTTGTTCAAATTTCAGCATGTTATAGAGTTTGTTTTTCTTAGTATAATGCCGTTTGTCTCAACTATTTTGAAATTTAATTAACCTACAAAACTATTCAAAAAAAAATAATTTTGGAAATTTTGAATTTTTTTTCGAAAACGGCACGTTACATTTAGTTCAAATTTTAGCATTTTATAGAGTTTATTTTTCTAAGTATAATTCCGTTTGTCTTAACTATTTAGAAGTCTAATTTACAAAATTATTCAAAAAATTAAAAATTTTGAACATTTTGAATTTTTTTTTAGAAAACGGCTCGTTACATTTTTTTCAAATAGAAGCATGTTATAGAGTTCATTTTTCCAAGTATAATGCCGTTTGTCTCAACTATTTAGAAGTCTAATTTACAAAATTATTCAAAAAATTGAAAATTTTAAAACATTTTTTTGAAAACGGCTCGTTACATTTTGTTCAAATTTCAGCATGTTATAGAGTTTATTTTTCTAAGTATAATGCTGTTTGTCTCAACTATTTTGAAACTAAATTTACAAAATTATTCAAAAAATTAAAAATTTTGAAAATATTTCTCGAAAACGGCTCATACGATTTTGTTCAAATTTTAGTATGTTATTGAGTTTATTTTTCTTAGTATAATGCCGTTTGTCTCAACTATTTTGAAATTTAATTTACAAAATTATTCAAAATAAAAAAAAATTGAAAATTTTGAATTTTTTTCGAAAACGGCTCGTTACATTTTGTTCAAATTTAAGCATTTTATAGAGTTTATTTTTCCAAGTTTAATGCCGTTTGTCTCAACTATTTTGAAATTTAATTTACAAAATTATTCAAAAAATTAAAAATTTTGAAAATTTTGAATTTTTTTTCGAAAACGGCTTCTTACATTTTGTTCAAATTTCAGCATGTTATAGAGTTTGTTTTTCTTAGTATAATGCCGTTTGTCTCAACTATTTTGAAATTTAGTTTACAAAATTATTCAAAAAATTAAAAATTTTGAAAATTTTTCTCGAAAACGGCTCATACGATTTTGTTCAAATTTTAGTATGTTATTAGGTTTGTTTTTCTTAGTATAATGCCGTTTGTCTTATCTATTTAGAAGTCTAAATTACAAAATTATTCAAAAAATTAAAAATTTTGATAATTTTGAATTTTTTTTCGAAAACGGCTTGTTACATTTGGTTCAAATTTTAGCATGTTATAGAGTTTATTTTTCCATGTATAATGCCGTTTGTCTCAACTATTTTGAAATTTAATTTACAAAATTATTCAAAAAATTAAAAATTTTGAAAATTTTTCTCGAAAACGGCTCATACAATTTTGTTCAAATTTTAGTATATTATTGAGTTTATTTTTCTTAGTATATTGCCGTTTGTCTCAACTATTTTAAAATTTAATTTACAAAACTATTCAAAAAAAAATAATTTTGGAAATTTTGAATTTTTTTTCGAAAACGGCTTGTTACATTTTGTTTAAATTGTAGCATTTTATAAAGTTTATTTTTCTTAGTATAATGCCGTTTGTCTCAACTATTTAGAAGTCTAATTTACAAAATTATTCAAAAAATTAAAAATTTTGAAAATTTTGAATTTTTTTTCGAAAACGGCTCGTTACATTTGGTTCAAATTTTAGCATGTTATAGAGTTTATTTTTCCAAGTATAATGCCGTTTGTCTCAACTATTTTGAAATTTAATTTACAAAATAATTCAAAAAATTAAAAATTTTGAAAATTTTTCTCGAAAACGGCTCATACGATTTTGTTCAAATTTTAGTATGTTATTAAGTTTGTTTTTCTTAGTATAATGCCGTTTGTCTTATCTATTTAGAAGTCTAAATTACAAAATTATTCAAAAAATTAAAAATTTTAAAAATTTTGAAATTTTTTTTCGAAAACGGCTCGTTACATTTTGTTCAAATTTTAGCATGTTATAGAGTTTATTTTTCTTAGTATAATGCCGTTTGTCTGAACTATTTAGAAGTCTAATTTACCAAATTATTCAAAAAATTAAAAATTTTGATAATTTTGAATTTTTTTTCGAAAACGGCTTGTTACATTTGGTTCCAATTTTAGCATGTTATAGAGTTTATTTTTCCAAGTATAATGCCGTTTGTCTCAACTATTTTGAAATTTAATTTACAAAATTATTCAAAAAATTAAAAATTTTGAAATTTTTTCTCGAAAACGGCTCATACAATTTTGTTCAAATTTTAGTATATTATTGAGTTTATTTTTCTTAGTATATTGCCGTTTGTCTCAACTATTTTGAAATTTAATTTACAAAACTATTCAAAAAAAAATAATTTTGGAAATTTTGAATTTTTTTTCGAAAACGGCTCGTTACATTTTGTTCAAATTGTAGCATTTTATAGAGTTTATTTTTCTTAGTATAATGCCGTTTGTCTGAACTATTTAGAAGTCTAATTTACAAAATTATTCAAAAAATTAAAAATTTTGATAATTTTGAATTTTTTTTCGAAAACGGCTTGTTACATTTGGTTCAAATTTTAGCATGTTATAGAGTTTATTTTTCCAAGTATATTGCCGTTTGTCTCAACTATTTTGAAATTTAATTTACAAAATTATTCAAAAAATTAAAAATTTTGAAATTTTTTCTCGAAAACGGCTCATACAATTTTGTTCAAATTTTAGTATATTATTGAGTTTATTTTTCTTAGTATATTGCCGTTTGTCTCAACTATTTTGAAATTTAATTTACAAAACTATTCAAAAAAAAATAATTTTGGAAATTTTGAATTTTTTTTCGAAAACGGCTCGTTACATTTTGTTCAAATTGTAGCATTTTATAGAGTTTATTTTTTTAAGTATAATGCCGTTTGTCTCAACTATTTAGAAGTCTAATTTACAAAATTATTCAAAAAATTAAAAATTTTGAAAATTTTGCATTTTTTTTTCGAAAACGGCTTGTTACATTTGGTTCAAATTTTAGCATGTTATAGAGTTTATTTTTCCAAGTATAATGCCGTTTGTCTCAACTATTTTGAAATTTAATTTACAAAATAATTCAAAAAATTAAAAATTTTGAAAATTTTTCTCGAAAACGGCTTATACGATTTTGTTCGAATTTTAGTATATTATTGAGTTAATTTTTCTTAGTATAATGCCGTTTGTCTAAACTATTTTGAAATTTAATTAACCTACAAAACTATTCAAAAAAAAATAATTTTGGAAATTTTGAATTTTTTTTCGAAAACGGCACGTTACATTTAGTTCAAATTTAAGCATTTTATAGAGTTAATTTTTCTAAGTATAATTCCGTTTGTCTTAACTATTTAGAAGTCTAATTTACAAAATTATTCAAAAAATTAAAAATTTTGAACATTTTGAATTTTTTTTTAGAAAACGGCTCGTTACATTTTTTTCAAATAGAAGCATGTCATAGAGTTCATTTTTCCAAGTATAATGCCGTTTGTCTCAACTATTTAGAAGTCTAATTTACAAAATTATTCAAAAAATTGAAAATTTTAAAACATTTTTTTGAAAACGGCTCGTTACATTTTGTTCAAATTTCAGCATGTTATAGAGTTTATTTTTCTAAGTATAATGCCGTTTGTCTCAACTATTTTGAAATTAAATTTACAAAATTATTCAAAAAATTAAAAATTTTGAAAATATTTCTCGAAAACGGCTCATACGATTTTGTTCAAATTTTAGTATGTTATTGAGTTTATTTTTCTTAGTATAATGCCGTTTGTCTCAACTATTTTGAAATTTAATTTACAAAATTATTCAAAATAAAAAAAAATTGAAAATTTTGAATTTTTTTCGAAAACGGCTCGTTACATTTTGTTCAAATTTAAGCATTTTATAGAGTTTATTTTTCCAAGTTTGATGCCGTTTGTCTCAACTATTTTGAAATTTAATTTACAAAATTATTCAAAAAATTAAAAATTTAGAAAATTTTGAATTTTTTTTCGAAAACGGCTTGTTACATTTTGTTCAAATTTTAGCATGTTATAGAGTTTGTTTTTCTTAGTATAATGCCGTTTGTCTCAACTATTTTGAAATTTAATTTACAAAATTATTCAAAAAATTAAAATTTTTTAAAATTTTTCTCGAAAACGGCTCATACGATTTTGTTCAAATTTTAGTATGTTATTGAGTTTGTTTTTCTTAGTATAATGCCGTTTGTCTTAACTATTTAGAAGTCTAAATTACAAAATTATTCAAAAATATTATTTGCTAAATAAATATACATATTTAAATTCATAGAAACGTGGGTAACTTAGTAGACTTCATCAGTATTTTTAAATCGACTGAAATGCATATCCTTAAATGTCTCGAAACAAAAAAAACAATGGACTTGTACTATTTTCATAACACATAGTAGACATAGTCCATACCATGATTAATGATATGTATCAAACTTTTTTTATTCAAAAGGCGCTAGTTAGTTTGAAGTCAAGTGCTGTTCATAGTGTGTTCACAACACTCTTGATGTGATGTTTGTCAGACGGTTTATAGGATCTGATTGTTAAAATGTTTATGACAGAATTCGGGTGAACTAGGTGATTATGAAAAGCTGCACCGTAGTACCAACTGTGTGAGTTGGATTTTTATGCTGTGAATGGTCACGGTAGCGTTTTGAGTTTTTCTAGTTTCCTTTCAAATTTTATTTTTGTGAAAGCTAAAATGGTTCGTGAATTTTTATAAATCGTTTCTACTTTGTCTATCTAGTCTTGCCATAAATACTGGTACAAAGTTTTTGTTTTCTATAATGGAGCGAACTAAGTATTTTGGTTTCAACATACTTACAAAACTAAAAATATGTTTTTTTTTTATTATTTTTTATTATTCCAAATGGTTGCTTTTAGCCTTAATACATTTTTGTGGAAAGTTGGCTGCTGCAGTACTCAAGAGCTTTCTACAACAACTCAACACTAGAGTGTTTTTTGGTGTATACAATAACCTTCCAAATGGATTGAGATCTGAGCTGTATAAAGGTCTATATGATGAAAACAGGAATATTGTGTTCTAGTCAACATTGAGTGGTTTTCGCTCTATGTCTTGGCTCTGAATTTTGCTGAACAGCCCACAATTACAAACTATTTGGTACAACTTTCAACTTAAAGGTTTAACAGACAATTCCAGGGAAGTTTTTTGGTAAACTTTAGCGGATGCCTCACAACTTTTCACAAAAATGAAGATTTGTTATTGCACCATGAAACCTCTTTGAACCTTCTTAACAACTGTAGGGGCTTCTAGAGAACTATGAGCATACATCTTGTTGTATTGTTTGCTTAAAGTTTCTTCAACTGTAAATATATTTTCATCTGCAAACCACATTTGGTACCTGTACATAATAATAAAGTAAGCGTTTGCCACTTTGTCGTTTTAGGGCCTTTGTTAATAACTGTTGTAAAACAGCATTGATGGCAAGACTACGTATATAATAAAAACTTCAACTTATTTATGTTTCAGTTTAGCTGAATTAAGAAGTCTTTCTTCCACAGTAAGAAGTCTTTCTTCCACAGATTTGCCAATTAACCAAATTATGTATCTACTTGCATAAGCGAAATTAAACGTTTGGGGGCTGAAACATACTACTTTTAAAAGTTTATTGTTTTTATTTAGATATCAAAACATCAAACATAACCTCAAACGTGTTTGTCAACAACGCAAATTTATCTTATCCATCACATTTTAAATGTACTTTCTATCAACAAATTTGACAGAAAACTAACCAAACTCGGATCCTACGAAAAAAGCCGAAGTACTGCCGAACATTGCCGAAAGAATCTCCCGGTCTCGTGTTTCATATTCTGGAATATGAGCATTCTGGCAAATGTTACCGTCTCAATTTTTCCAACAAATTTCAGTATTACCTAACAATCCGTCCTCTAATGCAACTTAGCAGTAAGTTAGCTACCTGTAATGTATGGAAGGAGTATCGCCATCTGTTAGATTTAATCCTGAAAACACAATAGCACGTACACAAAACATTACAGGTAGCTAACTTACTGCTAAGTTGCATTAGACGACGGATTGTTAGGTAATACGGAAATTTGTTGGAAAAACTGCGTTAGGAGAGAACGGATTTCTAAGCAACCACTTAAATTATTAAAATAATTACAATTTTGATTAATTTTTATTCTTGTGTTAAAGAAACTACAATTTCTCACTCATTTATTTATTTGTTTACCGTTCTATAATTACATAAACAGATACAAACTCCAGTGATATGGGGCTATATCTTTTTTTTATCAAAAATATTTGAGGTATGTTTACATTAACTCAATTAGAACAGCTGATCGTATATTATTAAAAAAGTTAAATTTTAGCGTTAATAAGAACATTTAGAGCAAAATGAGAAAGACATGTCTAAAAACCATGAATATTCTTTCAACAGTGTACTTTATAAACTCATATTTGAGACATTAATACAGCTTCGTTTAATTTTTCATTGGATTTTTACTTATCAATGTCACTCGACAGCACAGATCCGAAAGCTATTTTTTAATAACTCATTCTCAATCACAAAAATTATTATTTCCATGCAAGTTCCCAACTGAACGAGTCCACTATACTTTATAAATTCATATTTGGGACCTAAAAACAGCTTCGTTTAATTTGTATTGGATTTTTACTTATAAATGTCACTCGACAGCACAGATCCAAAAGCAATTTTTTAATAACTCATACTCTATCACAAAAATTATTATTTCCATGCAAGTTCCCAACTGAACGAGTCCACTATACTTTATAAATTCATATTTGGGACCTAAAAACAGCTTCGTTTAATTTGTATTGGATTTTTACTTATAAATGTCACTCGACAGCACAGATCCAAAAGCAATTTTTTAATAACTCATACTCTATAACAAAAATTATTATTTCCATGCAAGTTCCCAACTGAACGAGTCCACTATACTTTATAAATTCATATTTGGGACCTAAAAACAGCTTCGTTTAATTTGTATTGGATTTTTACTTATAAATGTCACTCGACAGCCACCGATCCAAAAGCAATTTTTTAATAACTCATTCTCTATCTCAAAAATTATTATTTCCATGCAAGTTCCCAACTGAACGAGTCCACTATACTTTATAAATTCATATTTGGGAGCTAAAAACAGCTTCGTTTAATTTGTATTGGATTTTTACTTATAAATGTCTCTCGACAGCCACCGATCCAAAAGCAATTTTTTAATAACTCATTCTCTACAACAAAAATTATTATTTCCATGCAAGTTCCCAACTGACTGAGTCCACTATACTTTGTAAATTCATATTTAAGACATATACAGCTTGGTTAAAATTTCATTGGTTTTTTACTTATAAATGTCACTCGACAGCCACCGATCCAAAAGCAATTTTTTAATAACTCATTCTCTACAACAAAAATTATTATTTCCTTGCAAGTTCCCAACTGACTGAGTCCACTATACTTTGTAAATTCATATTTAAGACATATATACAGCTTGGTTTAAATTTCATTGGATTTTTACTTATAAATGTCAGTCGACAGCCACCGATCCAAAAGCAATTTTTTAATAACTCATTCTCTACAACAAAAATTATTATTTCCATGCAAGTTCCCAACTGACTGAGTCCACTATACTTTATAAATTCATATTTAAGACATATATACAGCTTGGTTTAAATTTCATTGGATTTTTACTTATAAATGTCACTTGACAGCCACCGATCCAAAAGCAATTTTTTAATACGTAAAATAATACTGTACAGGGTGGAGCACTTACAAGTTGCATCTTCAATGATAATAATGCAATCCCATCAAATTTGGTCCACCCTGTACATTTGATTATTGATAAATATTTCAGCAAGGTAAAATAAAACAAAGAATAAATTGTATTAGGTATATTTCAAACTTGTTATTTTAACAGTAAAATAAAAGTTCATACAAAAAAAAGTAAACAGCTTTAAAATAAGCTGTCTAGTCCAAAATATCGTTAAACTATTTTTATTTATACAATAATTAAAATCTGGAACAAAAATACCAAATTTGACACAAAAATTCGTTTCATTTCTAATAAAGCTTGCAGGTAGTCAATCTACCTTAACACTAATATTCTGTTCTAATATGAAACTAATACATTTCTCCATTTATTTACATTTCATAATGTACATAATATATATTTATTTATTTAAATCACACAAATTGAGTTAAATATTTAATTAGAGATCACAGAAATAGAGCTGGAAATATATTTAGCCTTTCACAGCTTTTGTTTATTTGTATTTTTTTGATTAAATAGATTTCCAAAAATTTAAGGCAAATACTGCAACTAGTGGAATGTTGCAAAAACTTTTTTTAAATTTAAATATATAAGCAGCAGCTCTGGCCCCAAATTATTCATCTGTAAATATTTATTCCAGTCCATCTCTTTGCACATTTATTGAAGAATTTAGCAATAAGTCAAAAGCTTTATTGTCAAAATACGTATCACACACACACACGTGACACTAATTGCAAAATTTAAAGCTGCCCTTGGCAGTATCCCAACTACCACTGTACTTTCTCTCAAAATTAAATAACATACAATAATTTTGGCACATGTTTGTAAATAGTTAGTTTCTAAAGACAATGTCAGCATTACATAAAATTGGGCAATATTCACATTATTTTTGAAACTATTTTTGAAAAATATAAAACGTTTAAAGTAATAAAGTTCATATAATCACTAATTGTTGCACAAGTTTCTAGATTGGCACCACGAAGTCAATTATTTACACTATTTTTTGTATCTATATTTGCACAATATATCACTTATCCTCTTCTTTTTTAATGACATAATGGGGAGGAGGTTCCCTTAAATTTAGGGTGTCTGGTGAACAGATAATATTAACATGCCTACTGCTATTACTACTGAGGTCTGTTGGACCTTCCATACTTAAATCAGTTGGTTTATCATCAAAGTCTTGATTTTTGAAAGAACTGTGTTCAGAATCTGCTGGTTCAGGTTTTACAGATTCTGGCTTAACAGGAACATGGCTAAGAATTTGTGTCGGAGGCGCTGGACGGTTTGGGGACATCTGCTGACGTAGTAAAGATATGTTCTTAATGTTTTTAAGTTCTGAAGGATTTCTCAAAAATCTGCAAAGAAAAAATCGAGCTATAATACAAATAAACACTGTAAAATACATTTAACATCCGTAAATAATGCGCATTGCTGGAATCAGGGCCGGAATAAGATAATTTCGCGTTCCAGGGCTCCTTGTGTGGCACCCTCAAGTTTTGTTTTATGGTATTACTAAGTTATTTGGACAAAGTAAAAAGGTTTTTTTAAGGCCCTAAAACCCCAATTTTATCGTGCCGGGCGGGCACCCGGTCAGCCCGGCCCTTAATCCGGCACTGGCTAAAATTAGTGTACAGTTGTGGAAAGGAATTTCCTTCCGTTATCAGGAATTTTTTACGTTGTTTCGCTGCCTATGACGAATTTTTTCAAACAAAGCAATTTTACGAAAATTGCAAACGCGAATTAAAATGCCATAGTAGATTTGAAATTCCAGTAACAAGGCAAAACACTTTTTGTTCTAGCCATAACATTAAAGGTTTAAAACAATTTTTTTTTGCAAAATTTTTACAATGCCTTAAGCCGGCCCTGTGGATCTTAAAAAGTAGTTGAAACAACAAGCCAGTTTAAATTAATATAACAATGTCAACGATAATACTTGTTTACTTACTGGTAACAATGGCGTTCTCCTTGAACTTTTCGAAGAATATTCACTCTGTAGTAATATCTAAGGGCACGGGACATTTTATCATAATTCATAGAAAGATGATTCTTCTGAATTCCCCACAGCTTTGCAAGTCCAGCTGGGTCGACGATTTTAAAAACTCCAGTGTCACGATTTTTCCATGCGATGTAATGGGTGTATTTTTGAGCAGGGTCGTTCAGCAACTGTTGCAGGAAATCCCATAGTAGCCTGCCGTCTGAAAAAGTACACACCTATGATGAACCAGATAACAAAAAAGGCATTTTTCGCCACAAATACGGAATTGCTTTTTAATTAATAACCATTGGCGCTTGTTTTTGTTAACAATACGTGTACGTATACATACAATGTATAGTATACAAATTTTTTTTACCTAATGACGTCAATGCTGCTTGTATAACACGAATGTTTTTGACGCGTATGACAAAAACCATTCCAAACTTACGTATTTTTTTCAAATTATGTGGTTAGAGCAACAAAAATGTAACGTTATAAAATACCGTTGCGTGATAACGCTATCGGTGTTATTTGGTATTTATTGATAACTTCGCCCTACCCGTCTGATTTGGAACGTTGGAAAGTCCCAAACGTTCTATACAGTAACGAATTGAATAAATGTTAAAATCGCTAATTATACATAAGTATACAGTGTATATTTTTTTCTATCAAGCTGGACCAAAGTCGCTCTTAGCGGCGAAATTTCAATTAAAAAAAAAAACTCTTGAAGCAATGCTAAACCATTTTCAGGGCCATCCTCTTTTCGTCAGTGGAGCTTCCTTATTTATAAAATAAATAAAAAAGATACTCAAGAAGACAGTTCCAAAACTACTAAGACATTCTACAAGAAGTTTTTTAATATGTTGTTTAACAACATGATTTAGCAATTCAGATTTAAACAACACAATCTGCGTGTATGGGCAGATACATTATGAAGATACAATTTGAGGATTAAAATAAAAAAGACAAAGGCTATAGTTATAACGAAGAAACGCGTAACGGTTTTAATCATGCTAAACCAAAAAAGAATAGAGCATGTGTCAAGTTTTAAATATTCATGAACGCTGATTGCAGAGAATGGGAAATTGGAAGGAGAGCTGAAAACAGAATAGCTGTAGCGACGAAATTTTACCTTCGCCACGGATAAATGTTTGATAAGTAAGAAGGAGATATCAAATGCAGCGTACGTGATACGTACCAATTGTTACTTGCAGTTCAGAAACTCGGGCACTAACGCGCAAGCAAAAACAACAAATTCAGCCGCAAATTCAGAAGTAAAGGAAAACCAAGAACAAAATGGCAAAATGAAGTGGCACATAGACTAAAATAAAAAGGATTCAGCCTCAGTTAGCAAATGATACACAGGGATGGAAAAACATAGTAAAGCACTAAGAAAACACACCTCGATACCGAAAGGTATAAGAGGATTCGATTAAGAAGAAAAAGTCTTAAACAAATTTTTTAATCGATATTTGTTACTTACTTGTATTAGGTTCAGGAGATTCGTTGGGGAAAAATTCTCGCTTAAACACACCTGGACTAGGCACAGTTTCTTTAGGACTCCTAGGCGGTGCAGCTGGATATGAAAAATGTGGAACTAAAGAATATGCACTAGGCGTATTTGGTGGGCTCATTTTTATCGCACTTTTTCCATTATCCGGAAAACTGTCTTCGTCCGAATCAGACTGATTGCTACCACTTCCGTTACTTCCACTACTATTACTAAATATGGAATGTCCATACGGTGTTTGCTGTGTGGTTTCGGCGTGTTGTGGACTTCCTGCTTGACTGTCAACTGAAGGAGCAGGACTTAAAGTAACGGAATTACTTTGCGCCATCAAGTGTGCAGCGAGGGTGGCTGCATGTGATGAGTGGAAAGCTTCACTATTCTGTGTGAGGATATTCCAATTTGGAGTAGGAGGATGGGAATGCGGGGATAAAGGATATGCATGGCGAGAGGTTGGGGTAACAGGACTGGACGGAAGGCACCTCTGGATTATATTTGCTTCACGCACTAAAATATGTAATACGTTGTATAGGATGTCACCGGAACCTGGAGCTCTTTCCGACAGATCAGTTCTTGTTAACAAACACATGGCTTTACCTGCAACGAAACAAATCATTAAAAATACGTTGATGTGAGCGCGAGATATGTCGAACGCACCATTCATCTGGAACATGTCCATATCAAACGGCTGAAGATCAAATTCCCTTTCAGACCATCGAAGGAACGTCGTCACGTCGTCTCGCGACCACACTCTGGGATCACTAGCTAAACTTGTGGGTAGCTGGCTCTTGTATTCCATCAGTGGAGATGAGGGATTATGCTGTGATTGATGCACTGATGGAAACCCTAAAGGATATCGCCACAGCAAATCTGGGCTAAATGGCAGAGGAAGAGGTAAACGATCCATTGTGGCACTAGTCGGTATAGGAGGTAAAGGTCCTGGAGCTAATTTCATATTTTAATCCTGTAAAAAAAATATCTTTCAATACACACGCTAGTAATTTAATAAAATAATTAAGTATGGTCATAGAGGCGAGGTCTGACGACCGCGGAAGTAACTCCAAGGGCAAACCAGTCGTTATTTGCATTTAAATTTTTCCGGTATTTGAAGTCGGCTACGGGATTTTTTTTTGTTTTAAGAACACAGTAAGGAATAAACGTTTCAGCGAGTTATGTATACGTTTTGTTGTTTTTATAAAAGTATCGTTTGCGTAGAGGCGCTTTAAACTGATATGGGCGACAACTAAAACAAAATTAAATCTGAGCAAACAAAATTAACATTAATTTTGTCTAGCGTGTTGTAATCTACAAAACACAAGTTGGCAATGTATGTGTCTGCGTCACATCGCATTCTGCAATTTTTAATCTGCGCTAAGAACGTTCCTTATGGCTACAAATGTCTCCTCCGTAATCTTACGCCTCGCTACCGTTAGGTGTGCGACTACAAATGTATATAACTTATTGTATTCACCAAAACACAGCATTCTCAGTTAATGACGTTGGTATCCAAACAGTTATGTAAAACAAATAAGGAATCATTTACTATTACTAAAAATACAAACTTTAATGTCCGCAAAAGCATAATGAACGTATCAATTTCAGTTACCAAGGTCTCGCAATTAAAAACAAAAAGGATTCCTGACGACGGCAAATTGCTGCGTTGCACACACGTGCGTGTCGCTTCAACAGGTTGTCAAACAACGGAACGCGTATAACAATTTCCGTATATAAAGAAAAGAATGCGTGTTTTCAGGTGCGAGCGAGCAACGCAAAGTGAAATGAACCAGGAAGAAATGTGTCAATGCCAAATCGTAATATAAAATGAATAAACGTCACAGGCCACTTCCGCGATGGAGTGGTTTGCTTATTATCCGCAATTTTACATTCGATTTTACTCAAAACATTTATTTTACATCACAGGACATATTTAACGAGTTACTAAACAACGTTATTACCATGTTACGCGTTCGACTACATAATTACCTGATTTTATCGCTTGTACGTATGAGTTTATCTAAAAAATTATAAATAATGGTGACAGGAAAGCGATTTGTTAATCTAACTTCCTAAAAACAGCTCATGTGTGATTTATTTTATCTTGGAAATAACATTTCTACACTGATTGCGCGCGTCATTAAACAAGACGTTCTTACATTGTTCGGAATAAGTAGGTACTCACAACAAAAATCTAGAACAAGCACAACAGATAACAAGCAACTTGTATCTCTCATCGATGAAGATAATAATTATGGAAGGAAATACAGTATAAAATAAATAATAAAGTGGATGTGCACTTAATATGAGAACGTGGAAGATTTCCCTTGTAATATACAAAACGCACCACCCAACAAACATAAAAAAGGTGCAATATTGAGGCCTGAGGACTTGTAGTCTTGAGAAAAAGACGAGCACAAATTCAGCTTTGGGCTAAATACCCTTGAGTTTGCACGACTTCAGTTTGAACACCCAACACGACAAGGTCCTTCTTTTCACGATTTTTTATCAAAATCGTAGCACAACTTGAAAATTATCGGAAAAAAGTAATGCGCATCTCAGCTAACCCGAATGCCGTATTCAGGTGTTGCTGGTAATCCCAAAACTTGATCTCTGATAAGCCGATCATTGCCTTTACAAGTGCTTACATTTTAAGTTACGATATAACTGCGCTGTGGATGCCACAAAAAAAAAAAACTGTGGTAACTGGCGGGCGTAATGCGTTGTGTGACTCTTTAACGCCTTTCTCTGTCTTGTAATCCACGAGCGAGCCGCGAAGCTGATTATTAGGCCTTGTCAGAACAATTTGAAATCAGTTGAAACAAAAATACGGGAAATGCAGCTGGGATGGTTGTGCCACATTTATAGGATGAAAGAAGAAATGTTAACCAGACGAGCATATGAAGCAAGAACACAGGGAAAAAACAAGAGGTAGACCGAGAAAAACCTGGCACGATGAAGTTATAAAAGCAGCAGCGGATAGAAACATCAAATGAAAAGACATAAAAAGGCTAGCACAAGACAGAAAAACATGGAAAAAAGTCAGCACAACACAACTCAACAGTCCTACACCTAACAGTAGACGGACTCATGACTAAATAATAATAAAAATAGAACAATTTGAAAGGCAGAAGAATTCGGGCGGATTCAGTGATGGAATTCACCCGTTGAAAGTTATAAAGAGATAACTTTGATAAAGGTAATAAATGTAACTGGCGAAGGGATGGGAGTTTCGAAACTGGTCTAGCGTTTATGCAAGAGATTCTTCATAAAGAATAGAATTTTAATTAAACTTATTTATGTTTGTTTCATTATTCTTAAACGCGTAGTATCATAAAATGCGGGCTTAAAATAGCACAGTTAATTCAAGTTTGAAAAAACGCCTGCATTCAGCGTTGTTTCATGTTACAGCTATATCGATTTTGTTTGTTGCTGAACGCACGTAAAACACTTCCTGTCTGAAGCAAGGCCAGTTCCTCATTAGCTGCATAAATCCGTAAGGCATTCAGCACTTCGCCAAGTTACAAACAAACAACTACTTTTCTAAGTTGTGTATACAATACGTAAATAAAAACATTTGGAAATACCCAAATAACGTAAAACATAATTAAACATTCATGAAAAAAATAAGCGCGCGCGTAAGGTGTTGGTCGCTCGAAAATGTGACCGGTAAAGAGCATACAATTTTACAAAAGCAGTGGGTGTTGGTGCTGGAAACGTAACGTAAAGCTATTCAGATGTTGGGCGCAGCAGAATCGTCACAAATTAAAACCAAAAAATGATATGCATTTCCATGTTAGCCACTAAATCGATCTCTAGTCGTGGGTGAGTGTCCCCTTCAAGGTTAACAATTATTAACAGATTAGCACATAAGGAACAAGATTTGCTCCTTTTACGCCAAAGGTGACCGCGATATTTCCTGGTATAAAGAAATGCTCAGCGATTAGCAACATCGCGTCACTAATTCATGCAAAATCCTACGACGTGCATATGCCACACCAAATATCTCACATCTAAGTGTATGTTGTTGATTAAGTAACAAGTATCTTTTGTTAGTCGTACAGTTGGTTGTCTTGTGACGGGACTAGTAGTTGACAAAAATTAGTTGTTTCCGGCAAGGATAAAGTGGCGCTTGTAGAGTCTGCGACGCTAATGCAGTGACATTTAAAGCAATAACCGATTTTCAGTTCGTCGGTGACTAACGACATAAAATAGGGCCTTGTATGGGGATTAATCCTAACTTTAATCATATGATGGCGAAGAATCTTAGCAATTTACAAAATAAGTCGAATAACTGAGCCAACAAAAATGTGCCGCTATTCCATAATACTGACCGCGATTCTCCACATTTCCAGGAAAAAAAATCCTTGGGTTTTAAGTTAACACCGATAACAACACACGGTATTTACCTGGAACAACATTTTTGGTGCGTCGACTATGTAAATGTTTTTGGGCGAAATTTTACTCTGCGAATATGAATGCCTAATCTTCAGAACAGTAGCAAACATACGGAATTAATGAACTAATTGAATTGTTCCTTGTATAAATATTCGCAGTAATTGCACCTCTGGCACCTACCTTTGTGCAGGGTGCGTTTACTCATTCCTCGAGTTCGTCAATGGTCCTCGCGCAACAGGTAGACAAGACCACCCTCTAACGCTGTTACAGGTAGGTAATTTACGGTGCGGGGAAGTAAGGTTTTGTTAGCGTTAAGTGGTCGTAAACGTTTCTTAAATAAATTAACAATTATAACGCCTACACGCGCTTACATAATACTAAATATGTTAAGAGATTTGGAATATTTAAAAAGATATTTCGGAATCGGATAAAAAGGACGCTTCTGGTATTCCGATGATCGCGCTTTCCGCATATTTATATTGTTTAAACTATAAATTATTTAATAAAGTAATGCAATAATCACCTTAGCGTAACTAGTGATATAATTCCTGTATCCTTATATAATCCAAGAAATCGAAAGGAAATACACAGCAACTCAAAGAATTATCACACACAAACACTCGAGTTTCTACTCGCAACTATAAAACGTGTTATTCGATCGCACTCAGTATATAAGATCTAACAAGTGCACTCGGAAATGATAACACTTATCACAAAAGACTGTACAGTAAGCAGCAACTGTGGCTGGTCGTCCCGACTGCCACCTTACCACTACTGTTTAAAATTTGTGTTACTGCCGCGTCTAAACTCCTGAGAGATGTGTGCGGGAGTTACACCAGTAGTGGTGGAAAATACACAGTTTTTGCGGTGTTGCCATGCTCTGACCGGATCTACACTTGTACTGGGACGTGAGGGGAGGAGGTGATGGTCGTGGACTCGCCAGACTTCCTCCTGAAACTAAATCTGTACCATACCTAAGGATCATCCAGCTTGAAAATAAATAACACAGCCACGGCAAGTGCTTTAGGGTTACCAGACAGGTGGTGCGTTTTAAAGGTCTCCTTGCTGTGTGGGTTACTTTAACAAAATGCCTATTAAATAATTTGTTAAGTGGAACACTAGGAAATGATTGCTCTAACGTAATAGGTCAATTATTACAGAATAAGTTTCGTAATGTACATACGCTAGGCTTTTTTTACTATTGCATATTTTTAGACTATATCCGCGCGAAGCAGCAATTAAAAGTGCCCAATAGCCGTTTTTCGAAGAGTTATAAGAATAATTAATCTCGTCCTCGGTTTCAATGACATTCTGCTAAAAATAAGCTGTTAAAAACTTCTGTGTCTATATAATTAGCAATACATCCGTACTACACTGTATTAAAGTTGGCATTCATATATGCGGTATATTTTGCAAAAGAGGTACCGACGCTTAGGCGTCTTTTGCTAAAATTGACGAAAACGGCTTCGGCTATGTTAGCTGAACATGACCAAGTAACTTTAGAACCACGACTTCAATAATTTTCTAGTTATTGTATCTTATACGGGGTGCTGTCTTACGGTATTAATGTTAGCAATCATATATGAGGTATATTTTGCAAAATAGGTACCGACGCTTGGGCGTCTTTTGCTAAAATTAACAAAAACGGCTTCGACTATGTTAGCCAAACATGCCCAGGTAATTTTAGAACCACAAATTTAATGGTTTTCAAGTTATTGTATCTTAGACGTGATGCTGTCTTACGGTATTAATGTTATAATCCATATATGAAGTATATATTGCCAAAAAGGAACCGACGCTTGGGCGTCTTTTGCTAAAATTGACAAAAACGACTTCGACTATGTTAGCTTAACATGCCCAAGTAATTTTAGAACCACGACCTCAATAATTTTCTAGTTATTGTATCCTGTACGGGGTGCTGTCTTACGGTATTAATGTTATAATCCATATATGAGGTATATATTGCAAAAGAGGTACCGACGCTTGGGCGTCTTTTGCCAAAATTGACAAAAACGGCTTCGACTATGTTAGCTAAATATGCGCAGGTAATTTTAATACCACGACTTAAATAGTTTTTAAGTTATTGTATCTTTTACGGGGTGTTGTCTTACTATACTAATGTTAGCAATAATATATGCGGTATATTTTGCAAAAGATGTACCGACGCCTGGGCGTCCTTTGCTAAAATTGATAAAAAAATTGAATTGTATTCCTATTATAAACAACTTTTAATTTCAGGCTTACGTGTTGTAAATAATATTTCTGTGCGTTTTGATAATTAAATCGTAAATGTGAAAGAACATATTCCATAAATATAAATACTTAATAAAAAATTTGCACGAATTTAACATTACATGTTTTAATTATTGAATTCCTCTCCGCAGCAACCATTTCCTAAATACTAAAGTTATAGTCAGCTATACCAACAAGGCAGGCTCCAAAATATGTCTTTGTTTACTAAACCGTTATGCCCATTTTTCTAAAGTCTTTTAAATTAAGCTGAATTTATGTCTTGCGTGTATTGAATAGTTTTATTAATCCAGTTCTTTGTTGGTATGGATGTAAAATATTGGCAAACTCGGTAACCTGTAAAATTTATTATACAATTATAATTGACTATTTCTACTGAAAACCTTGCGGTGCTTTTGGAATAGCCGTTTTTCTAAATTTGTGCGGATGTTGGTTGTGCTTAAAATGCGAAATTTATCGCGTTACCGCTCAGTCATTGGTAGAGTATATAGACATATCTAGATAACGAAATACAAACAGAAAGAAACATTCACTGTGCAAGATTTGAACCACGGCTTTTTACCGTTTAAAACGGATACAGTTACGCGTGTAAGTATAATTTTTTTATTGTTCCATGCGAGGCTCGTCGGTTACTAGTTTTTTGTTTTTTTTTTATCTCAAACAGTAACAGTGATTCAGTGCAGAAATCCATTAAAGATTATGTAGGTTTCAAAAGGAAGCATTACTAAACTCTAAAAAAGGCAAACCGATTTGCTCGGTAAATTGACGTCAAGTGGTATGCAACAACATTTCTGGTCAAACAGCCGGACATGCCAGAAATGATTCTATCTCTGTTAACACTGGCATCGCTAAAAGCCGCACCGTACAGCTGTTGACCGACAGTCACAAGATTTCAAGTGTTAAGAAACGCCGAATTTTTTGGCAACGATTTGAGGAATGGGAACTTCCTTCCTCCGTACGCAGAACAGACGTGAATTTTTATTTTGCGGTTGTGATTCACCGCTTAGCACATGATATTGTTTTGGAAATGTCTGACGACATACTGAACTTCTAACTATAAGTTTACTTGCACGAAGCGTTGTCCGACTTCATAATATTTGTATTTTGAAAGTTACACAAGCCTTCTAGTACATTTTTGTACAATTGCACGTCATATTCGTCGTAGAAAATGTTTACTATGCACTCATTTCTAAACATTCGCGTTTACAGAACATTTTAGAAAATATATTCACTAGCTGTACATAATACACTATTTTTTTAAAGCTACAACGTGCGTCAAAGATTTGCTGAAACATCGCAGACATGAATAAACAAAGTAGCTTCGTCATTGGAACCCGGATCTAGTTCCGCTTGCGTCACCGCGCACTTCAAAGATATTCTGCAGTGAAATACTTATTAATTATTAAACGTTCTCGCGCTAATAGTTTTTGTGGAAGAATATGATATAATTTCTCGCGTGCCATATTTTTTAAATGATTATTTTCAATTAGCTCAAGTCTAGAAGTTTATAAATTATCAGCTTGTTGTACTGTCGCACTGGAGATACAAACGGCCCTGAACAACACGACAATCAAGGCGAAAACGATTCTGCAGTATTTTTTTTTCTTAGGCCGAGCGTTCACCGAGGCGAAGGAAGCATGATCTGTCAGTAATGAAACATCATGACGCTCTTTTCCCAAGTTAAAGATACTGTATTAAACCAAAAGTTTCAGTTTTGTGTGGCCGACGTTCCGGTGAGTGCTCAGCTGTACAGAGTGGACCGAATTTAATGGGATAGAAAAAGGGTTACATTATCAAAATATGCAGTTTTTTAAGACAAACTTAGAACCGTTTTCAGATATATTGTATCTTTTCCGGTTTTTCATTTATTAGCGAAAAACTTTTTTTTCCATTTTAATATAGTGTCATAACTCCGTTATTGCTGTAATTAACTAAAATACTAATCAAAATGTGCATAAAATAATATCCGAGGATACGAAAAGGTTTAATTAAAAATTGCTTATCTTTTTTTATCGAAGGATCTAAACTTTAGAGTACCATGTACATTTAAAAGTGCCTTCTGTTTTTTTTTACAGGCATTACATAATCTTGCTGACTAGGTATGGTAAAATATAATCAAATAATTTTTACTTTTAGAACTTAAAATTATGCGTTCGACTGTAAAAACTAATAAAAGAAAATTTGTTGATTCAAAATCCATTGAACCCAACCAATATTCATACCTTAAAGTATTTGGGATTAAGAGATACATACTTAATTTTGTGTACACACTGAAATACAATACCTCCTATGGTTAATCCTCAAAGCAAGTATCACCACTCTTGTCCAGAACAGATTGCATGCTGGTATCATCACTACCAATACCTAAAGCATTTGTCACAGAACGACTATGTTCTTCAGAATGTTCGCTATGGATTTGAATTCTAACTTTGTTCAAGAAACATATAGCCGATTTATTCAAGTTCATGCAGAACAAGAACCAATGAGAAAGATGAGGAGACTAATGAAAATGATTTTACTGAGTTATAATCACTTGATTAGAAAAAAATCCTGACTATATCTCATGACACGAGCTCTGTATCTTTGAATAACAATCAAAAATAACAGTAGGATAAAAAACCACATTCTTCCTGGATGCTGAATCATAAATGAGATGAAAATTTAAAATTTAGTTGATCCAATGTATTTTTACGCATAATCACCATAAATTTCCTGTTAATATTGTCAACAGGATTTTGTAAGTTCTTCTCAATCCAGTAAACAATTGCTTTGTGTTTGCGAGTTAGCGACTTACTTACCTATTCACAATAGGAGAGAATCCATAATGAACCCTTCTTAAGCAGTCAGAACAAGAAGGTAATTTACATTGCGTTTACGATTTACTGAATTAAACACAATCTAGAGTCATGGCCGTTTAGACGTTCTGTGTTTGCTCATAAAATATGGATTAAAATGGTGCTTTATTTATCAAAATTGTGTACACACCGATCAGCGTAGAATTAGTTAGCATTTGGTTCAAAAATAAAAGCCAACAACACCGTTTATCGTAGGCATTTGCGTACTAAATTTTCAGTTGACATTATTTAACTACAAGAATTAGGTTTTAATCTTATTAAAACATTCTCAAACATTGATAAACGGTTGGAGTTGTCGAAGTGATTCATTTAAAGGCTTAATTAAAAATTAATTTTTACATCGAAAGTACCTAAATATAACAGGTAAAATGAAAACAACATAACATAAAAACATGCACCACAACAACTAAAACCATACATATCGAGGATAAAATTCCTTTAAAATGCGAAGAAATGTACAAAATTAATTTTACCTACTTGTATTATTCTAAAACTAATAAACTGATAGTTTGAGGTATGTTTTAAACGCCTGTTCTTCATTGGATGATTTTATCAACACAAAGAGTTGTTACATGATTTTAATCACATATAACACTCCGTATTTAAAGAGAAGAGAAAATATTATGTAGGTTTTATGTTGGTTACGGTAGATATTACGTAAAATTTTGCAAAACACTATTTCATTTTTCTTACGTCATATCTCAAGAATCTGGCAGTAAAGAAATTGTCTACTTGGTTGTAATATAAATGCCTCTGTTTTTTGTTTTACAAGTTATGTGTATTATGTTTTATGTATCTTTCAATAGGCGCACTGGGATTTTACAGTTATTAGAACACTTAAAAAAATCATCGGAAAAAATTTAATTTAGCAAAATTGGATACAATTGCGTAAGTCATTGATATGATAGGCACTTTGAAAATGAAGCAGTGCAACATTTTCAAGCACAAATATTTTTTGAAGATTTTTAGGATCTCTCTTGTAGAACTATGAATAAAATTGCAACTGATGGATATCGACGAGATATTCTTTGAAAAAAATTTCATCGATTTTTAATTAAACTTGTTTGTTTTAAGAAAATTATTACTCAAATCTTCTACCATTTATATTATGTAATGTTAATGGTTTTTGATAGAAATACAAAAGTGCAAATGTTTTGAGAACATCATATAGACCAATTATTGTATGTTCTTCGATATGTTTTAAAATTATGAATGATTTGGTTAACTCTTTAATATGATGATATAAGAGTTGGAAAATGCAAATTTTAATTTAAAAAAATGGTTGTACTTCGAAGATCATTTTTTCTAAAAGCACCGGGGTATCGACGTTATAATTTTCTTTGTATCAATGAATATTCATTTTACTTGCAAGCACCTATTCACGTGTATTAATTCGAATTTTATGGTTAGCGGTCGTAATAGTTTATTGAAGTGGTGTTGTAATTTCAGAGCAACACATAAACAATAATTTATTTTTAGTATTTGCACTGTGAACGAATTAAACCAAGCTGATTGCTTTATAGTAGAAGCAGAATTACGTAATTGCATCATATTTGTAAGTATAATAACGAATTTACCGTAGGCGTTCGTATTTGCAATAACTATTTCCGTTTCCCTATTGTGCATTTCACGCTTATTTTGTATATACGCTCGCTAAGAATATGCATGCACATTGTTAAGTCTATAGACAGGGCCGGCTCTAGAACCCAGAACATCTGGATAAAAGTTGTGCTTGGTGAGCCCCCCCCCCCCCCCCAGTAGAAGACCAACCATCTAACCACCGCTAATAATGGATTTATAATTTCGTTAAGCCCATTAAAGTTTAAAACAAAAAAGTTTTATTAATGACCACTTAACTTTCTTTATTGCGAATTACTTAAAGCAACGCTACATTTAATTTGAGACTCTACTCTCTGTGTCTAGCTTTCTTATTGAGTTGAATTAATAATTATTTTATGAAGAATATCTCTTAAACTTTATGAAAAAAAAAATCTTCTGATTTTTCGCCAAATCAGGTCGTCACCGCTTTCTTCACTTCTTTATATTTCCAAAAGCGCCTCCCACCTGGGAATTTTAATAATATCGAAATAAAAAATAATCCGAGGGAGCTAGGTCTGTACTGTGTGGAGAGTGTTTTAATTGTTGGGGCCCACATCGGTAAAGCACAGCCTGAATTTTGGCAAACATGTGCACTGGTGCTTTGTCATACCGAGGTAGATAAATAAATTATTGAACACTCTTTGTTGTTTTTTTTTATCTTCATTGGTAACTTGGAGGGCCCTTTGGTAAAGGCGTCCGAAGAGGCGACCTTCCTCTGTCTAAAGCGAGCCCTGTAGAGGTTCCTTTTCCTTGTGAAAGAATTCATGAAACGATTAAATCGACTTATTAGATTATACACTGCGTGACTACATGGCCGATGAATGCTGATAGTAACTGATACTGCAGTTGCAATGTGTTATACATTGTTCGTTAAGCCTTGTCGTAGGCGTGCGTGAAAAATGGGGTTTTAGGACAAATTTGGCGTAACTTTCTCTGCACATAATCTAAGTAACCCGCTTCCCGCTTGCTCAACACTCCTTATACAACAAAACGTGACACCGTCTCGGCATAACCACATCACTATAAAATTGCTTAATTCACATCTGCAGTATCAAAACAGCTTTAAGTAATATTGTATTTTAGTAAATCGTGTCATTATCTATCAATATTAAGAAGTGCTTTAAAATTTATTTAAGTTACATAAATTCAAGCGAGTGGAAAAATCCCGCCGGGGTTTCTATAATTTTGCCTGAACGATTATATTAATTCTGAATAACATTTTAGTGCGTGCGAGGTATTATACGTTCAAAATCATTTCTAAAATATTGAACACCGAATATTATGTTAGAATCGATCAAGATTATGTAATAGTTAATTGGAAATAGTTGGTGGATATGAACCTCGTTCGAAGAAAAGCATTTGACTTGATTTGGGCATATACTCTTGTAGACCAGCCAATATTATCAATTCTGTATGACTTAATTTGTCCCTAAGAAAAAAAAGTTTGCCAACAAAATGTTTGTCATCAATTTACAATTTTTTGCAATTTTAAAAGCGCAATTAAAATGGTATGAGAGCTGACAATCATTATTTAAGTTATAAATTAATAACGTATGATGTACACGTACATACAGGCCGAAATTGATAACTTGACGAACTGGATAGGTTTCAGATGTTCATTTTAAATTTTTATTAAAAAAGGCTTCTGATTACTACTAATTTATTTGACTTTAGCATGCTGTCCTAATAAAGTCGTTAGACTTGCGTTGACTGCAAAGGTATTTCCGTTAAACGTACTAAATTTGTGAAGGCTTCCCATAAACGATTTCTATTCTAGTCATTATGTAAAATAAATGAGGAAACATTACAATTCTAAAAATTCTTAACAACACTACACCGTTCTGTTAATAACCCAACGAAATAATGAACAAATGCGTTGGCACGTGAGACGCAGAACAGAAAAAGAACGTAAAAGTGAGACGAACCATGTTCATTTTATCACTGCATATCGTTAACTACTGTAATTTAAATAATGAGGCAAATCTAGCGTTTATTTATTACTGTGATGATAGCAGTATTTTATATGTGCACGTAATAGGTTATTAGATTTAGACGAAGCTGTACAAGTAGAATATGCACAAAAAAAAATGATTAGAAAAGAACCTTTGAGTGCCATTATTTAAACTTATAAGGATTTTAAAAATAAATAGTGTTCTCTTGATTAGAAATACAACAAAATAAAATTCAGAAAAAGTCCAATTTATATGAACATAATTTCCAGTGTGTAGCATTATTCAATATCCTCAAGATATGTAGATCCTTGCTACAGGCTGGAAGATGCTGCTTAACAGAAGATGGCTTTATTTGGCATCAAGATAAAAAATAGCGGTTATTAGCTATTCAAAATCAAGACATGACTTTCGAGTACGTTTGTGGGATCAAAAGAAATGTATGGAATGTGGGACGCGTCAAAGATTCAGTTCGATCAAGATTTGATTGAAGAGCAATAATTTTTCTTTGTCGTTTGTCATGTACGTCAAGTCGCGTTGGAATTTCTTAATGTTACAGTTTTATTTCTTGTTGTTCGAATGTTGAATAGCGAGACAAATAAGCCAAACGATGTAAGGAATGGGGGTTCATCATTTTTGCTTCAATTTACGTACTTGATAAAACCGTACTTACACATGGGCGCACGGTATTTGCCAGCGCTGACATGCAATTAATCAGTTCTGCAAACGTTTGATCCGCGACTGGCTAACCCGAGCTCACATACGCAAAATTAAATCAGGAGTCACATAGACGCAAGCACACAAGTAACTAAATTGTTTTGTTTTAACATGGATGTCTACCAGTTAGCTACGGTGTTTGCTCTTGAGATGATAAGGAAGGCGAAATCCAAACCTATACGAAGCAAAACTGTTGTACGAAGTTGCGCAATCGTTCAGTTTGTGTCAAGACACAAACTGTTTAGTTGCCGAAATTTACAGTTGTACATCAGTTGTCATATAAACCAATGGTAATGACTTTTGCAAATGGTTGCGCAACTGATAATTCCATATCAGCACCCACCTTAGTTTTTTTCGATTGCTGGCGATGGAAGTTCTTCTACGCAAGTGAACTTAGACAATTTCATGTAAATACTATAATTCCTTACATCCTAAATCGTATTTTGTAAACAATAGAAATAAAAATTCCTTCCTACGTCTAAAGATAGTGTTGTTTGTAAATAACTTTCCGTGGGATTACGTTTAAACTTGTGAACTACGCTGTCATCGCGTTAGGTTATCGCATTCCGGATATCCTAGACAAGCAGAGGTTATCAATAATGCCTTGCGCCAGATTTATTAAGTTTCGAGTTGGTCACTAAGCAAACCCGCAAATCGGTCTTATCAGAATCGCAGATTTCGGTATCGTATTTCTAATTTCGGATCATGTGCTCAGAGCTGTAAACTTTTATGATGAAATCGAGAAAATAACAAATCCTGGAAAATGCTGACTATAAAACGGAACCGGAAGACGCGAACGTGATTTAATGGTCCCGGAAGTTGGTCCGGACGGAAGGATAAAACGGATATGAAGCTACTGGGAAACTACGAAACAAAATTTTGAAGCGTTGATGTTTTGAAAGTTTTACAATGTCATTTTATTTTTATTCCCCTGTGATTTTTGATTACAGCTGCACCACAAATATTAGTTTAATATTTCTGTCCAATTTTCTATTTATTTTGTCCATAAAAATGTTTTAAGTAAAGCTATAGGTCGTAAAAAGTTGCCCTCACATCCTTTGATATCAAAGTGTAACGTCAAATATTCATTGTTAACCCAGATAGCCGAGTATTTTTTACGAATTGGTAACAAGCTCAGTTAAACACTTGGATAAACATACTCTTAAATAATGGTCTTATCTGTGAACTTTAAACTAATAGCACAACATCCAAGCTACGTTTTATTATAATACAATAATTTTTGTCGCAAAATCTGCAGGTTTTTTATAAGATACAATAACTAGAAAATTATTGAAGTCGTGCTTCTAAAATTACCTGGACATTTTAAGCTAACATAGTCAAAGCCGTTTTGGTCAGTTTTAGCAAAAGACGCCCAAGCGTCGGTACCTCTTTTGCAAAATTTATTTTTGGAAAGGATGGGTTACAATTTTCGCACTGTACATTCTATGCATAAATAAAGTTCCTTTGAAATGGACCAATTTTAAAGGGATACATGACACACATTTGGGCCAAGGGGTACATTGATGGAAGCTCGTACGTCTTAGAGTATTACAACGTTTTCTTAGCTGAAAGTAGGTTTACTTCGGTTTTATTTTAATCTTGTAAAATTAGATATTATTTAATTGAATTGAGACACAATTTTGAATGAAATAATCATTATTTGGTAATATTTTGTTGTTTGTGATTTAATTTATATTTAAAAATAATTACATAACAACGTTGTACAATCGAATTCTTAGTTTCTTTGTGTACCTACGTATATCCATATAGTTTATGTTTAGGAAAAATAGTAGAGTTAGTAGATTGTAAAAAAAAAATATCTGGTGTTCACAATTATAATGCAAAACTACTTTAACTAGGGTGTCCATATTTCCACAAGGCCTAACCGGGACACACGACAAAAAAAAACTTCATTGGAGATTACTGTATACAGGGTGTGTATAAATTGGCGGTAGCGCTACACGTGACGATGTTATTCGTAAAATTGCAAGTAAAAAATCTTAATACAAAAATGTTGTACCATGCTTCCTATGGCCTCAGGAACCATTTAAAGAAAAAAAAATGGCAACATTGCATACAGTTATTTGCATTTGGACATTTTTTTTTCAGCAATTTTTACTTAGGTATTTACAATTTTTGTTCGAACTGAAAGCCTTCAGTTCGTAAACATAGCTGCAAACTTTTGGGTATCGTAAAACACAAACTAGAAATAATTACGAGAAAAACAGAGATGACAGCTAATGACAATGTTGCCATGTGTATTATTTTCATTCAAATCAGTGATTTACATATTTTCAACACCAATTTTTGAAAGGAAGAACACAATATCTAGGAAAAAATACTATTCGAAATTTATTTATATTCCAAATTGCAGCTTTTTCATTTGCAAGTATTAAATAATAAAGCTTATTAAAGGACTAAATGTCAAAACTTTGAGGACCTCTTGCAGACACAGCAAGCATGGTACAACATTTTCGACTTAGAATTTTACGAAGAACATCGCCACGTGTAGCGCTTCCGCCAATTTTTACACACCCTGTATTTCAGTATGAATTATGAAATAAAAAAATCACAAAATGACAGTTAGAAAATAATACGCATGCTTTAGATCAGTTTCTGTTTCACAGCCTCGATCTTTATCGCGCCTCACGCAACGTGCAAAATGAAAAATTGCATACTTATAAGGTGCTGATAATGAGTGGTTAACATTACCGGGACAATTAGCTGTTCCGAAAAAATATATCGGGACACCGGGACAGGAGAGATAAAACCGGGACAAATCCGGGAAAACCGGGACGTATGGACACCCTAACTTTAACTCAATTGTTTTATTGATACTGCGTCCACCATTGTTTTAAGGAAACTTTAAAGTTTAACATCGCAAAATATTGAATAGGTATATTTCAAACATAATTCGTTACAAATGACATCTTATTTATAAGAACTTTTTTAAAGAAATGGTAACCCATTTTCGAAACTTTTCTCCATCTATAGTAGATTTTTGTGTTCTAGAATTTCTATAAAATTCCTCATAAAAAATAAATGATTTTTAATTTAAATTATTTGTATTAACACAAATGAATCACTTAATAATTTAATAATAGGAAAGATTAATGATTAAACTGCATTGCGTAAATATAAAATCTGCTCAATAAGGTGCCGGGAATTGCTTGCCTTAGACGTTATTGTATTTTGTTATGCAAATATAACACATTCAAATAATAGCAAACAATATCCTTGTGGCAGGGTCATGCCTAAATTCTCTTTCATAAATAACGCGCTACCGAAATAGGATGACCTCTGACCTAAGCAACTTTACTATCGCCTGATTTCCGGGATACAGCCCGCCGTTTGTCGGGCATCCGGTTAAGGAAATTATAAGGCACATTTTTAAAAATTAATTAACTCCGTAATGAACTGCAATAAAGCAATTTCCTATGAATATCAATCGCTAATTTCCTTACAATACGTACCTACCCTGGACAGAATGGAATTAAGGAATGTATTTCCTTTTACCCGGAAGCTACATCCGGTAGATCGATTTATATTGGTTTTAATTGACGTTAGTTGTGCACTAACAGCAAATGAAAAATGCATTTGATTTTAGATAATTTTCAAGATTAGCTTGTGCTACCATTAACGCAGGAACTATAAAATTGAAAGAAAAAAAAATCATTTCGTAATGAAATCATAACCAGTTCGTGGTGCGTTATACCTTCTAGAGCCTTGGGCAAATTTAAATTTGGGGGAGCCATGTACAGGGCTAAATCCAGACATTATCCTCCAAAGAAAATTGTTTGGGGTAAATCCTCCAGGTTAGATCCGACACTACACAACAATGTTCGATAAAATTGTATTGGAAAAAGAACAAAATTATATTTGGCATTTATGAACAATTTAATGTAATCCACTATAAAATTGCATAAACAATACACACTTAATTGAGTAAGTATATATGCTTATTGCACTAAATAACAAACAGATTTTTATTGTTCGCACTTTCAAAATTTAAATGAATGGAGGTTACTAAGATGGTTAAACAATAAGCTTAGAAGATAGCGCACTACTTTTAAGTCAAATGAAACTTTCTTGAAATTTCCTTTAAATTATTTTGATCGTGCGTTAAATTTATGAATGTTGCTTCCTTTACATTTTTATTTGCATGCGAAATGTTCCGTTTATAATTTGATTAAAGTACAGCACGACTGTAATTTTAAAAAGTCACGAAGAAGAATATAAAATGGGTTTTAATGCATTTAAATGATATAAAACATAATGGTTTCTAGTAAATGTTGTACATGTATTTGTTTTATTTGTCCAGGTAAAAGTCATGCAACGAACAAATTTTTGCACAATTTGTTTTTGTAAAACAATAAGTGTTGACAATTTAATGCTTTTTGTTGATTTTAAGTTATATCCGGTAAAACACTTTAGTTCCACATTTTTTGTATTCTAGCAAATTTGATAGCAATATTTAATTTAATGAAAATATACCAGAACAATACCAAAAGTAGAAAAATTATCGGGTATGATCTTACATGAAATATGTTGAACGTATTTTTTTAAATAAATGCTTTGTGTATTTACAAAATTTTATAAGTATGAGCTTTTTAATTGAAACACCGCGATTAATACAATGGTTTTCAACAACTGATTATTTTTAATAAATTCGAAGATCTAATGAACAGCTTAATTGTTTAATTGTCCATTTTTGTGAAATAAACTACCAGTTTAATTATATAATTGAAAGCAGTGAATCCAAAACTAAACCATTTAATCTGGTTTATAATAACGATTACGAACGTGCGGTTTTCTGCGATATTTTAAATGTGGTTTGTGTCCTAATCTAGGTTTTAGTTAGACTTACCCAAGCTTCAAACTAGACAGTTGTTTGTTTAATAGAGATACTATATTCTACCACAACAAAAACACTTTTAATATACACTAAAAAAATCAAAACTTTCAAAAATTGTAAAAAAAGAAATTGAAACGTTTTCTAAACGAATTTATATGTGTTCTATAGACGGTGTTTAATTTTTGTACTAACTATTAAGCTAACTGCACAACTTTCGAATATTTGTCAAAAAAACATGCAAGGGTATATATTATACACTTGAAAAATGTTTGAAACCTTTCAACAAGCTCTAAAAAAATTTGAAATCGGTTTCTGGACGAATTGGTAGCCGATATGTTTTCTTCAGATTATGTTTAACATTTCTAGAACCATTAGAGCCAATTACACCACTTCCAGATTTAAATTCGGAAAAATAAGTTCAGGGACGTGATTTAAGCTTAACAGCTTAAAGACCACCAACCGTTACACCGGTCCTGTTAAGCAGGACTATCTGATTTAGTAAACAATAGAAATTTACAAGTCGGTTAGGAATATTCCAGAGTTTTGTGTATAATTAGGACCATCTGTGTCATTTGTATTCGATATTATTTAGCTTCTGTCTTAAATGTTTAACATTCATTTGCAAAATTAAAAATAACTT
This sequence comes from Elmis aenea, assembly GCA_947652605.1. NCBI lineage: Eukaryota > Metazoa > Arthropoda > Insecta > Coleoptera > Elmidae > Elmis > Elmis aenea. Next base: position 55,235,515 of record OX393581.1, on the reverse strand, counting down.
AGCATTTACTTTACCTGTGGATCATTTGCATATTTTAAACTGATTACTTACTAAGCTATTAATGGGGCAGGCTTTCATGTCGAATGTATTTATGTATATTCTGTATGAGCCGTTTATTTTGAAAGTGGCATGTCACTTTTACATTATTTTGAGATATTAAATGTTTCGCATTTTAATGTGCATAAAAATATTTATGCTAACTATAGAGACATTTTACGTACATTAGTTACCTCGGTTACTTATATTTTTCTTAGTGTGTAACTTATTCGTACATATATTTTTTTTTAAAAGGGCTTTTGTGACTTGATTAAACTGTAACTATAGTGTACCTAATAACTGTAGTAATAAAATACGATTCAGTTATTTTATAAAAACATGGCAAACCTAAAAGAGCTGCAATTTGATAAATTATATCCAAAATTTGTTCCAAAATGATATTTGTGTTTGAAAATGTTGTAATTCTTCAGTTTTTTTTCGCAGTTTTATTGAAAACTTGACAACAACTATATTTTTTATGCCATTTAATTTCTTTTCTGTATTCTTTGCCTTCCAAATCTTACTTTTCTGATATTATGTTCTGCTATTACCCTTACATTTCGCTAATACGAATAACTGACATTGTTGTGTAGGATTTTGGAAATAATACCTGCGAACTTAATATGATACCATAAACCATTTTGGATTTACTGTAAAGGTAATTAAATTAAGTGTTTCTTAAGAGGCGCAAATACCGGGAAGTTCAGTGTACCCGGGATATTTTGGGATTGCATCGGTCTCTCAAACTCACAGAATGCATACAACTTACGTCTCTATTTTAGGTGACCTGCATTTTGATTTAAATTCTTGGCATTCATTATTTTGTTATTTCGGTGAGCTGTATAATAACGCGTTCAATTCGATGCACAAACAAAATAACAGACGGGGTGACAATTGGGGATTCGGAACCTAAAACGACCTGTCGAAGGTCGTGATAATAAATTTTATGTGCTTGAAGAACGTGTATTGACGGTTTTGCAAACTTGGCTCGGAGATTTTATTGCTATTTCCTTGTTCCTGGTCTATATTTAAAGACAACGAGTACGCATGTAGGTTAAAAAAAGTCTACTAACTGGTTACAACTAAAAATGCGCACTAAATATCTTTTAAAAGATCAATACAGTATAACACCACTTGTTTTTTATTTACCATTACATTTACGTACAACTTAATACATATAAAGAGGATTTTAATACTGATGGTAAGCTACGTCCGCCACTTTCCCAAGTTTTGTTCTATACTGCTACAAGAACGCTGTATACCACTCGTAATTTCTTTTTTAATGCACACTTTCGTTCTTCGCTTTAACTGTTTTATACTTTTTGCATGCCAAACATTTTCATATACCAAGGCACTGAAATACTCAAAAAATCTTCAATGGATGTAGTTTTGATGGATTGTGAAATTCAGGCACAAATGGAATATTTTGGGTGTTAAGGGATCTTATGGTCTTATTCGTAAATTGTGAAGATACTTTCTTTAGCAAAAAAATGTTACAGTAGTTATGCTAAACGTAAGTGCCATAAAAATGACATAAAAATCGACAAGGCATGTGCCACTCGATTTTAAAACCAAAAAGTTTTTCATATCTTTTTCTTTTACTTATACGTACTCAAGCCTCTCAGTAGTATTTCACACATTCCTGCAAATGCAGGAAAAGTTTGAAAACGCAGTGCTTGTACAATGTTTTTAATCACCTATAGCTTTAGTACCTTTTATCTATTTGAATTTATGTGTTTAATGAGGAAGTTATAAGTCCTCTTAACAAATCAGTAGCTAATGCTATATCTTTTGTCAATTTTTGAAACGCTATAAGACGGCTAGCGGCAGGATTTCCTATAATTACAGACGATTACAGATGTTTAATTGGCGCCAATGATGATTTCATAGTAAATAAATGAACGGCTATGAACGATAATTTCTTGATGCGTATAATTAGGTTGTGGTTAAAAAAATAATGCGAAATGTAAACGGTATTACACGTGCTGTAATCTGCAAACACTTGGAATTTTTGTGAATGATGATTTGACAGCGAATTATTAAAGAAGATACGTTCACGAAAGCGAATGTTTTGTGCGTCATTGTTCAAATGTAGTTAAAATAAAATACAGTGGAAGTAAACTCTTTATCATATCGTTCTCATAAACCGGTAAACAATTCGTTATACTCAAGGTATGTCACTTTAAACAATTGACTTTAAGACGTTGTTGTTTTTGCTCATTATTTGGAAACCATATAATTAATGGTATTTATACATAATAATAATAATCTTTATTTGTTCTGAATATCCCAAAAAAGGTGTAGAACTTGTCACAATAATAATTTACGTACATTACAAATAATATACATAGTTAATAAAAAGGAAAAAAAACACAGAAAAATGATATTTAAATATAACATTTTATAAAGTCAGCATCATTTAAATATTCGCTTACTCCATAGTAAGCTTTAGAAATCAGAACTTTTCTTAATTTCTTCTTCAATTCGCGGGTGGGAAGATTTATTATACTCTCAGGTGATGTGTTAAATTTATTATATATAGCAATAATTGTGGAGGCAACGTTTTTTTGAAGATAGGTATATTTGAAACAATCAGGATGTCGGAATGTCGAGTGCGTAGACAATTTATTAATATTAAGGTCGCCTGTTTTGTAATCATTAAAGTATTAAATTCGCTACTCTGGCTAGCTCTGTTGGTATTAAAACAATGGCCTTATATTAGCAAGTAATGCTCTCTTCCTAGTTTTAATAATCAACCAATGACACGGCTGGCATCGTTTCCTTGTGCAGACGGTCGGTCAGTACAATCATGTGCTGATTGCTGTAAATGAGATAAAATACAAGCGCTGTTGAAGAGTTAATAGAGTGTTTGTAAAGAAGGCAGTAGCCTGCAGCACATTCATAAACACACTTATACACAGTGACAATAAAAAGAAACTCGTTTTTTTAAAACAAATAATTTCATGATGTACTTTATGTCTTAAAGGTCCATCTATTGCACTTCTTCACCTTTCTAAAAATAATTTCTTTCTTCGCCGTCCTTTTTAGCTTCTGCCACATCTCTCTATGGTAAACGTTTAGCTCTGGTTAAATTTTTATCTGATTCGGTATTCGTCCGTCCCTCGGGAGGAAATGACGAATATAGAGTTTCCACTGTATTTTATTTTAGAGCATTTAATGAAATCTCTTGGTAATAATGTAAAATTCAATATCTTTTTCCTTTATTCTCATAAAACCTAAAATTTAGATTGACTTCTACAAAACAATTATCCTTTGAACGTCTTTCACTCGGAAATCATTTAGTTGCAGTAGCTCTAGCATTGTAAAGCAGAGCTGAACATTCGTTTTATTTATGAGTTGTGTTCCAGTTGTTATTTATTACGGTTAGAAGCTTCGTGTGGCGTTATTAATATTATTAAAATATCTTTAATTGGTAACATAATCTTATTTATCCGCTCGTTTGTTTAAAATGCAACAAAACAGTTTAGTATTTGTTAAGAAACATTGGTGGTAGTTGTTAAAATTCCTAAACACCGCATGTATTTTAATTAATTGAAATTTTAAGTCCCGTATCGTAAAAATTTATCGGTAGCAGCGCTGTAAACTGCTCTAGGACTACCTGTCCGACCAATTTATATACATGTGACTTGTTCCTTTGTGGATTTTAAAGGTCAAATATCCCTGATTTCAACAACATTGCGGAACCTTGCACCTTGAATGCAGGTAAAATTTGCGGGGTGCACTTCTCGACTATGGTGTACCGTTCCGAAATGGTCCTCTGAGATTGTAAGGTAAATTTGGTTCAAGGGATACGACAAGGACAAAAGGTTATGCGAGCATGCTAAATCAAATCTACCTTTTAGACGTCATCCCGTTTGGGATTTTGTCGAATTGTAATCTATCATTTCGAAGAAAAAGGACGACAAAGGGCGCGGGAGAGATTCTTCAAACTTGGAAGTACGCTTCAGCAGTTTCTAAAAAGTTTTTTTCTTGTATATCTGACTGCTTTACGAGTTTGATGTTTTGTTGTTATAATGCACTCTACTTTTATGTAGCTGTATACAACGCATTTGAATAATATGTGGCGAAGTTACCTGGCTGTTAGAATAGTAATTTTTACAATAATACCATGTTACCACGGTACACCTACTTGAAAACTGAAGTCATCTACAACAAATTTTCTCGACAGTGTCCTGCCTGTGTGCTCAGTTATAAAGGAAAAAACTGGACTAATTACATGTTTGCGTACATGAACATTACGTTTTTGATGGTATATTATATGTTGGAGGTTGCACAATTAAAATTATCTCAAAAATAGTGCATAAAAAATAAACACTTTGTGGCACGCCAAGCTAAAATTTGAAGACATTGTTTTAAACTTCTTATACACGTTGTTTATGGCCAAATTAAGGATTATTAGCCCTTAAATACTATTTTTAATTTTTCGTGAACAATCAGAAAATTGCCAAGACTTAGTCTTAGCACTGTTTTTGACCAAAAAATCGATATTCTTAAAACTAAAGCAAATTTTTCGTGAAAATTGGGAAAAGTTTAAACTGTAAAAATAATTATAAGTATCTACTTTGGCTCAAAATCGAATAAAACGAAAGAACCATTTTAGTACCTACTTCAATAATCTCGAATTATTTTTTGGAAAAAATTGTGCCCGTTATGAAACATAAGTCCAAACACTACTTTCAGTTGTTTTTCAAAACCTAACTTATAAATTACCATGAATTTACGATTAAGTGTGTTGTTATTTATCTATAGAATGAAAAATTTTAAATTCTTGAAACACAAAATAAATATCTAGTAACTTGAGCTTGTGAGGAGATTTATAAGTTTATTAAATTTTGTTTTTAAGCAAAACCTCCGCTGCAAGGTTATAATAAAACATAAGCATAAATGTGTTGCTATTTATTTATGTTAACGTATTACAATTAAAAATGTGAAGGGATTCAATCATTGTTCTTTAGCTATTAAGAACGCTCGTCAAGTTTGTCATTACTAATAACTGATCGAATGAGGGAGCGTTTATGAGAATAACATTGAGAGGTACCTATCTATACTATTGTGTTATTTGATTTCCGTCAATAATACCAATATAGGTTCTGATGCGCTCCTATCTTATAAACGTCTAAAGCTGGTCTTGGTTTAGGTTCTATGAAGGATCGGTATTTATGTTAAACATCTTTTTAATAAATTTAAAAATATAAACATTTCTCTTTGACCAAAAAATGCGTACCTTTCTTCCAGATCAAGATATCTGGATCGTTTCGTGCAATATTTGTACATGCAGCTGTAGTATTGCTATCTTGAGACGATAACTTGATGCGCTTAAATCTTATGCAATCCGGGAAATTACCAAATGCGTCGCTTATAACATATAAAGTCCTTAACCTCGATGCATCACAAGTGCACTAGATTTATAGCACTTAAAGTATACAGAACAACAAGTCAAGTATGTTTCCGAAACCTCGCGTTCAGCGCCAGGCGGATATCCGTTTTGAGGTCCCCCCGCGCACCGGCTAAGCAGGAAGTAAGTTGCTAGAGGTACACTCACTGACGTAACGTCTATAATCTAGTTACATCTCAGGGAAGTTGTTAAGTTTAGATTTTACTGCCTGTTGTACTAGCTGACCTCGAATCTATCGTCACCACCTACAAGTTTATTATACCATATATTTTAAACAACTAATAATTTAAATTGCATAAGTTCCGCAAAACAGCTGACGTGTTCTTTTCGTTTTATTGCTTCTATCAATTAATTTTCTAGCCGGTAATTTACAGGCTTAAAATTATGTCATGTATTTTGGTTTTTGCAGTGTTTTGTCAACTACAATTCAGTCCTCAGCAGTAGTATTGGGGTTTCATGGTTTTGGCAGATTTAAACAAAATAAATTCGCAATCGTATTAAATTGAAAGTAAAAGTTGCTGAAACTTTACGCCTGCGATAGTGTTATGCGCTAATGTTACGTCGCTGTATAACTGTTGATTGTTGCAGTTTGCTAATTCTATAGTTACACGTGCGTTAAGAGTTTTACTGTTTGTATTTAAATATTAAACCGAGCTATTGCCTTTCGGCCACAAAATTCTTGATGATGGCCCAATTCCTTAAAGTAACAGTGTTAGGTCAATTGAAAGTTTTGCGCAAGTTATTAGACAATAGAAAATTTTGAACAGCGAAATATTCGGTGGCGTGGACTTACTCCATTTATCAAATTATTTTTGTATTAATACCTAAGTTTAAATGGGCAAAGCTGGTACGCAAACCATCAATGTAAATTTTAAAATGAGTCTCATTTTTTAGCGCCCAATATGGGCATACTGCTGATCATTCATCGGAACAAAACTATAGTCCGCATTTATTTAATGGCCGTTATACCTGAAAAGCTTAATATTTTATTCCTATCTATTGCTTACCTTAAAACAGCTTTACCCAAATTTAATTCCGTATCACTTTTCCACTCAAATTACGCACTTACACACACAAATTATTCTATTTAATAAAGCTTTTTCAAAGAATCAGAACAAGGTATTTAAAATGTGCATAGTAAACAATACAGTTCGTATAATCCAAGTTCCTGTTTGAACCTAGATGTAATTATATGCAAAAAACAATGTATAATAAATTGTTTATTACAGTAATAACATTTTTATGTGTGATAAAATAATTTTATTGTTTCTAGGAATGTAAATATAATTTTTTATACCGTAGTTTCAATCAAGTGTGCATTTTTCTACTGTTTCCGTTCTATATTCTAATTCAATGACTAAAAGACAATAATTGTATTTAGACTTTATACTTACGACCAACGCTCCATTGTCATTTTATAGCTACGTACTCGTACATAAATTTTAATTATATAATTAAACGTAAAAAAGTTATGCCATAACGATTTTTTACTTGGTAGGTAATTATTAATTGGTATTTACTGCGTGTGTCAGCGTAATAATTCATCATCATCATCCTATCTCAAGAGATAAAAGTCTTGTACAATTATCGATACGTATCCGACATGCGAAGATAACAGATTTCCTGTTTTTATCTGTATGTACAAATATTTTATAGATGTTTGACGTCAGTTTGACGCACGTCGATTCAAAAAAGTGTGGAGGAAGAGTTTTCGGTTATTAATCTTGACAGTTGCCTCTCCAAAATGGTAAATTACCGTTTTTGGGAATTGTAACACGCTTATTCATCAAGTGCCTAACTAGATTTCGCGATATCAAGCTTGAATTATTTATAACAACCCTTTTTGGCTAAAATTAGTCATGTACTATTTACCTTATACGCGTGCTAATAAAGCACAGCATATTTTGTTCATTAATTTAAATTTGAAAATAATAGGACATGTTCTACTAACGTATATAAAGACGTATTAACAATTTTAGATCAATCCATCCATCCACCTTTTAGGGAGAAGGACCGGGCCTCAGGTTTATCAAGGGTTCGAAAATTTCCCCGCGACCCTGGGTGCCCGTTTTTTGGTTTGCATTTTTGTTGCAATATCACAAAATCAGTTGTGTTTTCAGTAAGTCGTTTGTATTTTGCATATTAAAAAAGAATCATAAAACAACACATTACAGTTTTTTATCTAAACATATTTACCTATAATACTCTTTTTTGTACTGATTTGTTGTTTGTAGATAATCTTTCTTTTAGTATTTTTCACATAATCTCTTTGCACACACGATACACAGTTCATTTTATTATTGTAAAATAAACTATACATTTAATAATTCGGATTCCTCAAGTGAATGGTAAATGATTTAGGAAATGTAAAAGTGAAACTGTCCTTTTTTTAGCTGCAATGTACATGATACACGGAACATTATATATAAATAAACGTAAAACGCGACAGGTAGATGGTGAAAAATATAGCAAAATAAATTATCAATCGCAAAAAACACGATAAAATATCTCAGAAATAATAGTTCTTAAAATTATGTATCTATACAAATTTTATAAAAAAAAGTTATAGTCATTTGAACTTCAAACTCTCTAGCATTACAATTATAAAAACCTTTAGAAAATATAGCACAAAGCATTGATATAAAAATTTTATTTGAAATTATATTGCACTCTATTATTAGGGTAAGTAACAATTATTATGCTAGGTCGTTTTCTGTAGGACACTCTGTATATATTTAAGCCCAACCATCAACGGTAAATTAATCTAAGTTAAAGGTCCTTAACTTTTTTAAAATAAAAAATAGACAAAGTGTCTATTTGTAAGTTACAAAGTCTTTTGGTATTTTTTCATTAAGACATTAATTATAGGCCCTAATTATTTAAAATCTCTTGTAATGGTAGGGTTCATTAGATGTAAATTTGAAGAAGGTTTTCTTGGAACAGCTCATGTATAAAATTAGATTTAAATATAACCCGTAACCGTTTTATTGTTCCTTCTCTAAGAATCCAGTTCATTATAACTTAAAAATAAAACTACTGACAAACAATACATGATTTCACAAGCAACCAGAATACACTTATTAAAACGATAATTAATTAGGCATTAAATGAACCGCGTCTTATTTGGTCCGGTACTGTTCTTGTTTAAATATTTCCAAAATTTATTGAAATGGTTCGAATCGGTTATATTTATTGAGTCGCTTTTGAATAACTTCTAAAATTCCTAAACGTCGTAAATTTAGTTCTGGAAAGTTGTTCTTAACACATGTTCAGATGTATATAAACTCTAAATCACATATTCCGCTATTAGTAAAACGTTTTGGAGCCTTAATACTGGCGGCATAAAATATCCACAAAATTGAAATTAAATCGTTATTGACTTTTCAACAGAAAATAAATAAAAGTTTTCGTGATGTGTTTTAAAAACTATTATTTAAAGCAACACAATCTTCCCCTATCAACTCTTTTTTTTGCGTTGTTTCCCTTGCGTGATGACTTTAAGCAGCTCATATTTCTTTCCTTTTACTAAATGTCTTGTTTTTTAGAAGATTTCTTTATTTCCTTTTGATGGTTCACCTCTCCAATCCATATAGCAAAGTTAAGGATACAACTCTCGGGTCTAACGAAAGATTTCGATTGCAGAACATCTTCTGCATTTTAAGAACCACTTGCCAGGCAGTATGTTACAAAATCGAGCTAAAAATATATTAAACAAGTTTAAAAACGAGAATAACAATTCCGTTTTACAAACGGAACAAAAATACCACTAAATTATTTAATGGACGCTGAACTAGACATTCAAACGTTTAGCTAATAAAAATACCTACTGTAATATATTTTGATATTTTTATTCGCAAACGATTTCAACTTTTTTTTAACGTTGGTTATATGTATATGTGTTGTCTAGTTAACGCTATTTAGTTAATAGCTGACGTTAAGTATCCGATTCAGTACTCCTTAGAAATGAAATTACTGTTAAGCGATATATTAACTGTAAATTACTACTAAGCATCTCTGCAGGTATTCCAATTATCTTTAGTAAATAGCTGCAAAATATTCTGCTCCTACGAACTACCTACGCTAAACAACAAATAAAACTTAAGCAGGTGTATTATGGTTATAGCATAAGTATTATTTTTACTTTAAAATGACATATGGAGCAGGAAATCAATTTCTTTCATTCGTATCGTTATATAGTGCGTAGATACCCTATTTTGCTTTTTTTAAATGTTCCCATAACCCCTGGGATGTATATGGTTTTTTAAAACATGTTCTGTGTATAAATAGCGCAGGCATACTGGGGGTCTTGGTTGCCTTGCACTGCTAATTAATTACTTATTTTCAGTTAGGATTTTGAGGTTTTCTTTTCAATGAAATTCTGCATTATCAGAAAATTGTTCGAGTAATTGGAGTGTTTCGTTTATAAATAAGTTTAATTGAAAATCAATATTTTTTTGTGAAGGACCATTGGTAGGAATGCTAGACAGCTTCAAGACTCTCGTCTCTTCGTCAACAGCAATCTTTTTTTTTGTAATACGATAAATGAATGTGGTAGCAATAAGTAAATGATTAACGTAATAAATGTCCAGTATTTCGGGCAAGGCAACAGGCAGTGTATTAAGTAGTAAAACATGTCAGGTTGTGAAACAAGCTCGTCACGAGTGATAAAAATAGAGATAAAGTATATGATAAAGTATTTGGTAAGAGCAAACGTTGGAGAACACCAAGAAAAAAAGTAGAAACTGCACCTCCAAGTAAGTTGTATAAGAATAATGACGTTAGCTAGATATGATGATGAAATTGTTCAGGAAAATAAAGTCAGAGATGAAGTTAATCAGAAATTAATGAATTGGTAACAGAGCTAAAAGAAGTAAAAAAAGAACAGAGGGCATTGAAAGAAAAGATTTTTCAATTAAAACTGGTAAATGAGAAACTGAAGCAGATAACGCAATAATACCAAGAGAGCAAGATTTTAACTAAGAGTTACAGAATGCTGCAAATAAAATAGGGCAACTAGAAAAAAAGCATTATACCTAAAGTCTTTTAGATTTATGATTTTAAGAAACTGTTAGGTTTTCCATATTTTTTTTTGTACTAAAACTCAAAAATAATTTTGAAAAAGAATGAACGAGTGTGCTTAGATTAAAGAAGCTGTGTTTGTAAGCCTGCACCGCTTTCTTCGTGTGGTAATCCGAACTAGGTTAGAGTTTAAACCCGAAATTAGGGTGCTGTCCTGCATGGGGGATGATATATAGATGTAGCGTTAACACATGTGCTCTTGCGACAAAAAGTCTAAATAATCAGTGTAGGGGAGGCTTAACCAAACGGGTAAACGCGACACCTGTTCTTGTTGTCACATTATGGTACAGTTAGTGCTATAGTCTAGTTCCCTCGGCTAGTTTTGAGATGCTGGTGCTAGCGGTTTTGGGTTAAGCGCTCTTTAGTGGGTTAGCGTGGTTTTTGCTCGTCAATTTTCTGTTACCGGTACTGTCACTTTACACTTCCTTCCTGTAACGGGTATCGCTTGTAAAGCTTTAAAAGCAATTTTAGCCCGACGTCGTGCAGTTAATCAAGTGGAACTCTTATCCAGATTTTCTGTTCCGATAGTTCCGTATTACTTTTGTCGGTTTGTTTTATATTCACTGCTACGTTCAACTGTTTCAGGTTTTTTTTCTTGTCGAACTGACTGCATCGTTATTTTGTCGTGTCATTTCTGGTTTGACTCAAATATAATTTTACTGTAACCATCCCTTTTTGTATAATCACAGCGTCTTTAAAGCAGAGTTGGCTTTCTCCGTAAAGATGTCTAGGTGCAAGTAATTTATTGGGACCCAAAAATTACTACTATTCAGCTTTGTCCAATAGTTTTTAAAGAACCGTAAACACACAGACGTCAACACTCGAAAGATTTGTTATATAAAAAGATGAGTGTTTTTTGTTAAACTAGTTTACATTAATAAATTAAGAACTTACATAATTTAGGTATTCAAAGTATTCAAAACTCAAGCTAAAAAGCAACATTTGCTTATTATAATGGTAGTTTTTGTTTGCAAAATTGTCATAACTGTGGAAATCAGATCTTTTTGATAATGACGAAAAGGAAGTTAGTTAGTACAAGAAGCACGTTGAAAACAATAACAATTTTCTAATAAATCTAGTAGTTTAAGTTGAAAATTGCTTTAAATTATGTCGCTCAAATGAGGGTGGTTGATAAATCAGAGCGTGAAATAGACAGTTAGGGTGACTTCCCCATATTTACTTAAGGGTACAAGCCACGTTGCCAAATGTTTCTTGTGTAACTAGGTTAATACCGCCCATTTATTATGCCCTAAAAACGTGACGGTATGGTAGAAGCATTTTTGAATAATATTTGTTCGCGTTAAACTTCCTTGCAATTAATCAGAAAAAAAAAACAGCGTAGGTACATTCCCTGTGTATCATTTGTAGCTAATTAGCGTGAAATAATTATATACGCATCGAATTGAGTCAAGTTAATTATGAAATCGCATATTCATTGAGTATGTTCAATTCCGGTTTCCTGATCGAATTGAGTATTCTTCAAAGGAAATCATTCTATTACGCGCTTCGTATGGAGTTACATAATGTGCTGTATTTTTCCGGTTACTTTCAAAGGGAACACAAAAAATTACATGATTAGTCTTGGTTTGTTGTATGCTTGTGTCACCCTCGTCCGTGGGAGGGACAGATCGTCCCCTAGGTACGGGACACCATGTCACCCTCGACTACCAGGTTCGCCTATCTAAAACTGCCGTCTCTAAACACATCGTAAAAACTAAAAGGAATATCTGGTCTAAGGTTAGTCTCTATTTGTCAAACTGTCAAGATGAACTCCCTCCTAAAGATACGGTATGCACACTGAAAATTCTATATTGAATATACATTTTAACATCTCTTAGTTTCATTTTGAGGATAATTTTAAACTCATATTAAAGGAATTATTTAAATATTACTATTAAATTCAATTCTGAACATACAGTTGTAATTGAAAGTCTGTACAAGATGGACCAAATTCGAATTGTTTACAGGGTATTTCGGTTATCATAAAAGTTAGCGAACATCTGATATCGGTCTCTTGGTGCTATTTTTTTTGATCTAGTAACATGAAATAATAAATTTAAAAATAAATTTTAATGAGCTTTTTGTATAATTAAATGAATCCCTTAAATAATTCAACAATTTATATAGTAGCGTTTTTTTTCCTGTGGTATCTATTTAGTAAGATTATTCATGAATTGGTAATTGTAGTTAATATTTTATAACAATATTTTTTATATTAGGATGACTGTGCATTAAAGTTTTGTATATGTTGCATTAAATATTTAACTACAATAAGTTCTGCGAAAAAACGCAAATGAACAAAGTAAACATATCCGGGTAGCACTGGTTTCAGTATCTTATCATTCTCATAAAAATTACAGTCTTGCAGATTACAAACAACTTTACAAAGGAAATACACTTAATCTCTTAAGATCTTAATAATACGTGCCTTTATTACAAGTACTAAATATCAGCAATTGAGTTTTTTCAATTTATTTTCCTATTCAGATAAAATTTGATACAGGATTAATAAGTGTTTTGTTTTTAAACGAGTAACTTAAGTGTAATTGTCGATAAAACATGTTTATTACTGATCATATTGGTGGCAAAAAAAAACAAAAGGCAGCAGGAAGCTGTCGTAGAAATCGAGTGGCAAATAATCTGTGCTTCAAAAGTATGAAATATGTTATACATTTGATTGGCGAAATAATATACTACGAGAGGAAAAAATCTGTATTGAGGATGCATTCAGTAGCTATAGATATACCGTATATACCAGAGTATAAATGTGCACACTAACCTTTTGTCTTTATTCGTATGCACTCTCATTCATCTTCACTTGCAAAATTGCACTCGAACAATGATTTACTGAGCATACGAGTTAAATGGAGCAAAAAATTGTAATAAAAAAACGCAGGAACAATGCACTTTCATGTCACTTGCGGGGTTAATGTTAATGCAAGATATAAAAGATGCATTTGCAGCCTTAGCTGGATCACTTCACTTACCGTGATGAGATGCTCTAAAAGCCTGTTTTAAATTAAAACTCCATCCACATGTGGTTTTAATAACCATTCTGTCGAGACGGAAAGGTATTATGTTACATCGGCATGTTTTGAAATTCTTGAAATGCTTCTAATGGACCGTGTTTTGATTTCGTTTCGACGGATTTTATATGGGGTGAATTTTTTAAAATGAGGTAGGCAGATGTGAAGACGCCATAATGCTCGTCTGTTTTAAGATGAAATTGTAAACAATACAACCATAAGCGCATTTAATATGCTATTTCTTATATTTATTTAATAATAAGACAAACTCATTGTTTCACAACCAAAACCAACTGAAAAAAAAATGAAAACTAATTTTCATTTATAAACTCACTATGTACCTACTGTGATAAATATCAATCCGAAATATTGGATATCGGAATAACTTTGTTATTTATCTTAATTTATTAGAATTATGTATTATTTACTTACATATTATTATATAATTTAAATATTATTAATTAACGAAAACATTTTTACAGGGGGCCCAAAAAACCTGCTGCACCCAGGCCCCGATATTTAGATCATCAACTCTTTATAATCATTTTTTTAAGTAACGCTGAATCTTTGTAAGTTCAACAATCACAAAAATATGAACAAATCTTTGGGATTTTAAAATCTTCGCTCAATTTAATACTTGGAGGTTAAACTATCAATTTGCAATTAAAATTATACAATGCCCACATAATTGGCCTATACTTTTTCACATTGTTTATGTGTACTGACTTTCCTTTAATGATATCCTACAATTTTCAACGCCCACTGTCAAAGTACGTAATTACGAGAATAGTAAATAATTACGTTAATAACAATTATGAATACATAAAAGGGCACGACGTTTGTGAACATTTTATTACAGGTAAACAAATGCACCGAGAATAGTTTGTCTCGTCATTGCCTGTGAATTGTTAAATGTCTTGTTTACTTAAATTTACGTAGCTGCAAAAACTGGATACAACTAGAGGAAGCGTTTACGTAGTATGGTGGATTAACGTTATGAAATATTTATTTAAGTTTCAAGTTACTTTATAAGACATAATTACATAAAACAGGACGTATCACGTGAAGTTAGTATGATAGGTGAATTCACAGAGAACAGAATAAAGACACTAATACAATACAGTAGCGGATCTACTGAACAGAATTCCGTACTTCCGGGTAATCCAGGTTTAGGAGTATAGATTGCGTCAAAACGATAAGCATTATAAAATAAACAAATATTATTGCAAGGTACAGCTTCATGTCAATTTTAAGACTGCCTTGAGATAAAGGCTGTTGTCTAAACTAGAACAACGAAATTTTTGAATAAGAAAGCTCCAAAATAATTAAAGAATGCCAGAAATTATGCATTTTATTTAAAAAAAAACGAAAAAATCGCTGCTCATTGTTATTAAAAATACTAATTGTGACTTTTTATATGCAATTAAAAATTATAATGATTTGACTTAGTTGGACATCATATTCAATTCCGTTTTGTTTATGTTTTGATATAAACTTGTCATAATAAACAATGCATAGCAAAATTGTTGATTAATCGTTGCGACATGTACAGATCCTGTACAAAAAATATTTTTTTTATTGGCACGATAAGTTGTTCATAGGATATAATTTTATCGTTCACAAAAACACCAAATGACTTTATTTTCTGTGATGACCCGGTACAATACGGTAACCCCAGATTGTATGCTTCAATTACCTCATAATAAATGAACAAATCGATTGTTAATCTACATTTTTAATATAATGGCAGTGTTCACGTGTACATGATTTAAAAAAAATATGACAATCATTACGAATTTACGTTCTTGTAAATGTTTTATTGTTTAGTTTAAGTGTATGATGCTTTCGCGCAAATTAGAGGCGAAATTTTGCACACACAACAAATAAACACCAAGATTTGTAGAATAACAGAAATAGAAATTAAAACTTAACACATTTATAGGCACACTGCAATAAAAAAAAAAATTAAGAACTTTTTAAACCAAAGCGATAGGCTTAAAAGTTCATAAACGCGTTATCTATATATACCTTAAGCAACAATTTCCCATTAATTCACTTATCCAGTTTCACAATAAACTTTTTGAACAGTAGATCTGATTGTTTGCTGTATTCATACAACTTAAGTAAATCATAATAAAAATAAATTACAAGAATTTCCTGTTTGAAGCGGTTTATATGGAAAATTAAGCAATACACGTATGTGTGTGTGGTTCTAAGCAAATATTCTGCAATTCCTGGCACAATTACGTACATTTGTTACAACAACTAGTGCAAATACACTTAATAATCTAGTTTCAGCTTTACTTAGCACACAAACGAAGATACTTTTCGCTAAAAAAAACTTTGCACTAGCTACATTTTTTAAAATCACACCCAGAGCGATTTTTACGCTAATAAAACTTTTATTACTTTAAACATTTTGATAATTCATTTTTCTGTTTTTTTTACCTAAACTTGATATTCTAATTTCAATTTTTATTTTTGATTTGAGCGAAAACATTGATGATCTTTACATTACTGTTGTGTTCATAATAATTATTATGTTAACTATACGATCATATTTATTAACAATTTTGCTAAACTACACCGTGTTCGATGAAACAAATCTCCGTGACGTTTATTGGCTGGATCAGACGATTGCATGTTGCTGTTTATAGTAAGTTATAGTTTAGCTACTATCCTTGACGTATGTGTTAATTATTCATCGGTGAGTAAAGACTGTATATAGCATATTCACGTGTGTGGTAAAAGAAACCCACGAGAAGCAAAAACAACAAGTTCAGCACAGCTGGTGTCAGGAAGTGTCTTATTACACACATGCGTCGCTTCTGTTTAGTTTATGTGGAATATGTTTACTTTGTGTCGTCGTCTTTAGCGCACAGAGATTCTTCTTAGTTAGTACAGATGAAGATAACATAGATCTATTTGTGAATCAGTTGGATTCCTATATGTAGATACATAATATGCCGGGTCATATTATTTTCTCCAATTATCAAGTTTGTCATGTGTCTCTTGACTGCAAGATAAACTGTTTTCAAGTACTTGCTTTAGTACTTTTTTAATGAAACTAAGGGGCCCAGTACGATTTGTCCCCTAAGAGCGTAAAAACACTGGTACTGCTTCGAAAAAATATGAAAGCTACTTCGAAAAGTATATGGGAGCAGTTGCAGCGTAACGAGCTAAAATAAAGAAAAACATGGATTGTTTTTTTATCCAGAAATAATCAGTATACTTCGGTCCCCCGGAGAGCAAGTTGTGGACAGATGTGTAACCAACCTGTCTATTATTCTGTTGCACACTTGCACCAACACCCCATGCGTAGAATTTAACTGCATCTAGACCAGGGGTGGGCAAATACTTTTAAGCACGGGCCAGGAAGGTCTTTTTAGTACATCATGGGGGCCGTAACGAGATGCTTCAATATTTTGCCAAGACGCAATGGGGGAGGGGGGAGGTGTAAAAGGAATAAAACGTAAAATAACATTTTATGCACTTAATTTGATATTTTATACATTAAAATTTATTAAACAAACATTTATATAAATTCTTACTTAACTAAATTTTGTGATGGATATATATTTTTCGTATACTTCACTATCGAAAAAAAAAATATTTTTGGGCATAATCCAAAAATAAATTGAATTTATCTGCATTCAGGGAACTATAAAACACCGATAGTTCGCTTGAATGAAATTTTCCCTTTAACAAATGATCTGATTGCAAATCAATCAGTTGTAACTGAATTTGAATTGGAGTATTCTGCACATTAAAATTAAAAGGTGTACTACTCACTAATAACAATCTATTTAAATTTTTTTGAAATCTTCAAATCTTCTAAATTCAGAATGTAGTTCTTTTATTATTGCTCCATATTTAACAAAATCATCATTTCTCAGATTTTCTCTTCGTGATTCCAATGTTGGAAAGATGTTTAACTGCTTCTCATTTAAATTTTCAGCAATTAAATTGAGTTCTGTCATAAATGCTTTGACGTTTGAGTACATATTAAAAGCATATTGCTTTTTTCCCCTTGTAGTGCAATATTTAGTTCGCTCAAAAAGTTAGTATGTCAACAGAAAAAGAAAAATCATTTAACCATTCATCATTTTGCAACTCAGGAAAGTCGTTAATTTTTTCTTTAATCAACAAAAAACTTAAAATTTCATCAAACAAATTCTTAAATCTGTTCAAAACCTTGCCGACGCTAAGCCATCACGTCTGTATGATATGGTATTTCGATAGTTTGCGTACAAAATCGAGTTAGAAAAAGATAAATCATAGGATTTCATAGCGGGCCGGATTGAGCAATTGAAAGGGCCGCATCCGGCCCCCGGGCTTGCTTTTGCCCACCCCTGATCTAGACCATCCCTAAATAAAACCTCTACAAAACCCAACATTACAGACTCATTTTCTTTCAATACCGAAACCTGCAAAAAATAAAACAACATAAATACGATTATTGTATTATTTTTCAACATAACGCATTTCTCATTTAGTAATCTTAGCAACAATTTAATGAGGAGGTTGGATATATAATTAGCTCCTTAATTTGTTGTTTCCTTTTTTTCCAGTTTTAGCTATAGGAAATGCATTAACGATAATTTCGTTTGTGACTAACTACATCTCGTATTAGTAAAATAAAACCTTGACTGGATTAAAATGACTAATGATAAGTAACTTGATTGAGAATTAAAAATTATTTACGTCCACACGCTGGTATAATTGATCAGCTATTTTATTAATTAGTCGGTATTACCTTGATCATAAACTTTAATTTGTCTATCATACTAAATCATATATTTAGATAAATAAGGCTGCTACTCACGAAACTGGTGCTATTGCATTTTGACAAAATATCCTTTGGAAGCAACACAAATCGATTTTCAGTTAAATTTATTTAGGCTACACTTAAATTATTGAATTTAATCTCCAAGATTCTAGTATAATTTACAGCTAATATATAACTCACAAACATTTTTTTTTTAAATCCGCTATTGTTGATAAATCAATACTTTATTGAGGTTCATACTTCGATATTTTCAGAATTTGAAAAGGAAAAGCATACTAATTTTCATTTAAATGTAAGTTGCTTATCCGTAAATAGCAACACAAACCGCATTTACTTAACAATAATTATCTTATCTTATTTACGTAATAAAATCGATAAATATTAAATTAAAAGTGCAAGTTATTATCAACAGTTGATAATTACAGTTTTCCAGTTTTCATAAAAAATCATCATAATTCATCAATACAGTAACTTAAGGACGCAATTTTTCAAATGACAGTTGCCATTTTATTGTTTTAAAAAGAAACTTTCTGTATTTCCATTGTACAATTTTGTTGTTGTTCAAAAGTTTAAATAACAAAAATACTTATAGATTCAGTAAGACCTTAACTAAGAATAAATGTACATAGTGTTGGGGGAAAAAAATAACTCTTAAATTTGCGTCTGTCTGAGAAAAAATCATTTTTACTCAAAAGATCTTAGTCAACTTAAATTAATGTTAGACATAATTAGTTATTGATCTTAATATTTGATATTGCTTAACGGTAATCGATTATTGAAAATTTCCTGTTGTTAAAGTTGAATTTGTAATTATAGAAATACGGTAAATATAATTAAAATCTCTGCAGGAGAGGAAGTGCATAACCAAATTGATATAAATTACTTCATAGCACCGCAGACTGTAGGCTATTGTTTAGGCTATGCAAAAGTTTGTTTATTAAAATGTTTTAACAAGATTTTAATGAACTATTTTAAATTGTAATTATTTTTTACTTAACCTTAGACCAATTAGTATAGTACCTATTACATGAAAGTAAATGAATATTATGGGTTGGAATTTAGGGTATTAAAAATGTGTTCAAATAGTAATCACACATTTATAGGGGCTCGACATGTTAATAAAATGGTTCATTTTTATATTAGGTATTATTACTATATTTTGCAGTATTTTCTGCAAATAATATATATATCCAAATTATTAGTTTAAAGTTGATCCTAATGCAATAATTCTATGATTTAGAGGTTTTAAATATATTTTTAATAAAACGTACAATGTTTTGTTTTGTTTGCTGTAAGAACAATTTTTAATTAATAAAATAAACTTTTGCACATGCAACGCAAATTTATATTCAAAACACATCACGCATGCAAATGTAATTTCTATTTATAATCCCGATATGTTAATCTCATACTCGTTTAAATTCAATAATTCACATAGTTGAGGGGAATTATATGGAAAACGTTACCACCAACGAACCAAACAAAACAAGAATATCCAAGAAAGATCAGTCATTGTTTAAAAATAGTGTTAAAACACAAGCACCACGATAAAGACTTTCATCGGTGACTCGAACATGCCGGAAGTACGCGGCATTCCGACAAATTTAGTTACTTACCCACTGCAACGAAGTGACGAAAAAGTTATGCTTATAAATAAGGAACTAATAATAGAACCATAACAAAGATCACTGGAAACAGAATGACAGTCACTGACTGTGAATACAAATCAAAACAGATAAATCATGAAGTGTCGACGTTACATGAACATATTAGTAACATTGTCAAGAATTTTAGTAATTAAATCATAATATATTATACACACATATCGAGCTAAACCAAGAAATTATGTTTAAAATAAATGCTGCAGTTTTGAATTGAAAATAAGCCAAAAATAGGTGTTTAGCTAAAATCCTTCTACACGTTGTCATTAACTTTTCAATAGTATACTTCAAAGCTAAGCCAGAACTTGTCAATACCCCCTCGTATACAGTCATTGCAAATATTCTTTCCAAATTTCATGAAAGTAAAAATTGGCGCCTAAGCAATAACTTTTATTGAGGTGACAACATTGTAGTTAGAACATGCGAATCATAAACTTTAGTATAAAATGATGTTAGATGAGCCTCAATTAGCTAAATAATTTATTTATTCGGTTTGTGCAATAAATATTTACACTGTACTTTTATTTATTCTCGGGCCTACAACAATCTTCAATTAAAGTGCTTTTATATTCATATATACGTAGGTACATTTACTTGAATGAATACATTATGTAATTGACCCAATTTTCATAGGAACTCTAATTTTTTAATGTGTTTATATTTGCTGGGAGAGTTCTAAGTTTTTGCTTCATGTTGATGTCTAAATCGTTGATGATCGAATGTGAATCATCATGATGTGTTTATTAAGTTTTAATGGATTAACACGTTTGATACAGATGTGAAGCGGATATGTTTCTTAAACATCCGTAATTTATTTTTTAGAGTTTTACTAAGTAAATTTATTTTTGGCTAATGATTCAAAAATGGAAAGTGATAATTAATTTATTGTCAAGTTAAGTTTCAACTAAATTTCTACTGGCCTTTCAAAGTTTTTAAATATGTTGGAAAATGTTAAATTCGAAAACGGTTTACTTTGAGCCCGCCCAAATAATTTTTTGCAGTTTAAAAGTAAATTTAAAGAGGAGTAAATAACCACAGGGTGGTCTATTTCAAATTGCAAAGTGTGAGTACTTTTGTACGTTTTCGGTTGAACCGCAAGTCTAATTGCAACCTCAATATTTTCATCGTATTCAGAATTTGCCATAACTTAAATAGTGTTCTAGACATTTGTCTGTTCCATAGTTTTGCGCAGAACTGTATAAGTATTCTGTATACTACATGTTAAATAAAGAAATTAATGTGTATGTTGTGATACAAAAAAGGGACTAATTTAAAACTTTGCGTGGGGGCCCAAAAATTCTAGCTACGCCGTTGCATAGAACTGCAATCAATATTGAACTTCAGAAATTAAAATCACTGTACATTATATTTGAACTCACGATATTTCAATTACAAGTCTGTTGATCTACTTTTGTGCCTATAATTTGAAGGTAAGGGTGTAGTTACGTAAAAAGTTTTAATTTTGCTTGTGCTAGTAGGAAATTTTCTGTAAATTGTGTTACATTCCATGCACATATCTTTTTATCAATTAAACCAGAGTAAACCAGATTGTAGGGATGATAATAGACTTAAACTTAGCTGGAATATTGTAAATATTAATAAACTTAAAGTGGATTAATCATTAAAAAAATGCCGTTTAGTGTTCTTTGGTGAAAATAAATATAAATCATTTGGTGGGGCGTATCTCCTGTCAGCTAAATGTAGAATATCATGGAATGAATATATTGTGCGTTGCATAAGATCACGTTTTCCGAACTTCTTTTATTCCGTGTCATACGGTTTGTTGATTTTATTCAGGAAGTCCGTTGAGCCTTTTGCATCGAAGACGGAAGGTCTGAGACGTCGGTTTGGTTCCCACGATTTACAATAGCCGAGGAACGTCTTAAGAAACTGCACATTGCGTCTTCTTTCTTAAGTGCAGCCGCCCATCGGTGTGAAACCAGTTCTATTTCATCTGGTATTTATTGTTATGTAAGATATGGTGTTGGGAATATAGGATAATCACTTGCTTTGTTGTTAGCCTTATACAAATATGGTATTGCTACTAAATAATGTGAAAAACGTTTGGCAACTTCCATTTAGACGCAATAGCTAGCGATTATTTGAAAGACTTACTTAAGTCAATTGATTCCAATAAATAGAACACAAGCAAAGACTGCTATCAATAAAAATAAAACAAAATCTGTTAATGAAGAGATCAGAGTCTTGAAACAAGACTATTTCTTCAATATTCTCTTAAATTTCGAAAAGACCTGAGTATAAATTTTACAGGTACCTGGTTATATGGAGTCAGTTATAGTTTACATACTAACAATCTTACCATTTTAATTAGCTTTAATTTTATTTGGCGTGTTGTAGAATAACCACCATAAAAAGATTAAAGGTGTGTAAAGTAATGAGAGAATAATTGGGAGTGCCAGAAAAATTAGTGAGGTTAGTGGAGATGACACTGAAGGAAACAAACTACAAGGTTCTGGTCAACAGACATAAATTGGAGAAGTTTAAAAATAAGAAAAAAAGGGGTAAACATTACAGGAAGGTACTACGGAAGATATTTGGGGGGAAAGGGGAAAGAAGACAATGGAGAAGAAGAACGAATGCCATTTTGGGGGTCCACTAAGGCGGGGGCTGTGGCTGGAGTGCATTACACCCTCTACTTGATGGGCTCCGGTGTCAATAATACAAGTTATAGAAATATGCAACAATCTTGTACTTGAAGATTTGATTTGATTGGCAAAGAAGAGCTAACGAAACTTACCTAAGACAACTTTCAGTTAGTATAGCACCGGAAGAAAACCTGAGTCAGATTACCTACTAAAAACGTTTGACACACATCACCATGCACATATAATGTTGTGCGTTGCACCGGATATTTAAAGTCCATGATTAGTTTAGTCTGTGCAGATCCCAAAAGGTGATTCATAAAAGCTTATACGTACAAGAATATTAATTTTAAAAAATATCTGGCTTTGTTTAAGCTTTATTTGGGTCGGGTAACCACGTAAAAGAATCAAAATTAGAATTCGTGCCATTGGAGTTGTGAAAAAAAATCATTGAGCGCTGTAAAAGTAACTTCACTTCCGTTTAATATTATACACAAAAATTGTGAAAGGAGCGTATAAGAAAAATATGAAAGTTTCCTATAAGTAGGATCATCTTGCCTGTTTGTAGGACTTAAAATATTAGCGCCTTTTTTCTTTAAAAACTGTGTTCCAGAACAACGAATACAAAGCAAAAATGTTTAATAAAAACAAATCGAATGTATTAAATTTTCACAGCTAATGTTTTATAAACAGAAAATTACATAACGATATAAATAACTTGATTCGTTCTTGCTATCGCACGTGTCACCAGGTAATTTCTATTTCACGAAATCTCGGTAATGTTTTACAATTATTGTGTATATAATTGCAATAAGCAAGGAATAATATGAATTTAAAAGTATCATATATATTTTTTTTAAATCTAACGCATGTGGTTATTATTAGAATATATTAGCAGAAAGTACTTGGTAAATATTAGAGTGTATGAGGTTATTGTTATGTAATAAAAACTAAATGAAATAAACATTAGGCCACGTGTAGTAATAAAAGCAATTGTAGGAATCTATTTTCTTTGAATTTTTATTCCTGAATACTTTTAATACTTATTAATGAAAAGCATTTCTAAGCTTTGATGCAATGTTATTTTCCAATCAAGAGCGGAGCATTTTTGCTTCATTTCAATTCTTTTAATTAAATCATACACAACAATAACACTAGGCAGCGATTTTTAACTTTTTTTTTAATAACATGAATATTTTTTTTGCGGTCTTTACTAATTTTGGGGCGCTGATTTTAAGTATAGAATAAATAAGAATAAAATCGACTGCGATGGAAGCTTTTTAAGGCGTTAATTGAATTCAAACTGAAAAATGCTATTCTAACGAAATTACTGATTTGCTTTGTATGATATATTTAGCACTCTAAGCTGTCATAAGTAATGTTATTATTCCCTTTTCTCGAAACAAACTGGCCTAATTGTGTGAAGTAGTTAAAGTACACTATATTAAGAGCGAATGCGGTATGTCCTAGCAAGAAACTATCATGTATCAGGTTGTCAGCTGCATCGTGTAAATTACATAATAATGTGATTGACAAGTACGTGCAAAAATTCGTCATTTAACTGAGAGCATTGTCGGTATTAACAACACAGGACCTACCGTTGGTTTTGACCACGCACGTAAACGCACTTGTATGAAATGGTATATTTTTTAGTTGTTAGTTCACAGTTGTTAACCTGTATTTTGTTCCTAGAAACTTATCGGACATCCAGTGTAATTAACGGGATTTGCTTTGACTAATCGTGTGATGAATTTCAACAATTGATTCTGTTTTTATGCGTCTCGTGCATGCTTAACTTATTCTTATTGTTAGTTAACTTTAATCATCGAGTTATCAATCTCATTGTACTGCAGTGAACAATTTTCATCCACATTAAGGCTTATTAATTTTATATTTCTATTTTGGCCACTTGCACATATCACTAAAAGCTTTTTAGAGTGTTCAAATTTGTCTCCTTTGTCAAATTGAGGCCCATACTCTATCTTTAATAATAATAAGCAGATTCCAAAAGTCGTCCTCGAAATAACTGGTCAAAAATGCTGACTACACAGTAATGACCTTGCAATTTTTTAATACGTGACTTTTTAAAACCACAGCAGTTTGCTGCTTTATACAGTATGTGCTTCATTAATTATTGTACATAATAAAATTAAATGTTTGTTTTTGTATGCAACTAAAAATAATTTAAAAGTGACTTCCGTTATTTTTTAACGATGTGCTTAACATAGTTGTGAAGATAACACACAGTCGCGAGTAAAATAATAAAAATTGTAGGTCACCAACTAAACAGTACTAAGTTATGCAAAATACTCAAAAGATAATGGGTAAGATTCTACGATTTAACAGAGAATTACTTATTTAAAAAGGTATGGACATCAAAGCGAATATTTTGTGCACTAAAGCGAATAATTTGTGCATTAAACAATAAATATTTAGCATTAAATAAATATGTATATTATTTTTAATAAAAAAACATAACATTGAGCAATATTTTGTTTGTAGTGTGTGCTTAAGCGAAAGTTTTGATACATAGTTTTAGTGTGGTGTTCTTTGCTTCACAAATAATAAAGCAAATCTTGCTTTACGTAGTAGTTTTTTATTAACTTTTCCAAAAACAAAGTATATCAGTATCATTAAAATATTAAAAGCCAATGAAATATTGCAATAACATAGCTGTATGGTAAAACTGTTAAACTTTGGTATTTGATAAGTGATTTTATCTTGTTTACTTTAAGGTGCGTATTAAAATTGTGTGCCAATTTTATAAACAAGATATTAGACAGAGGTCAAGTGTAACTAGATAATAGCGTAGTTCAAAACTAAAGTAACTAGCACTCATCGAAACCGAAAAAAAAACAGATAACATAATGTCGAGTATTGGATTTTTAGCATGACGTTAAAGTTTTGAAAAAAAAGTGAAGCACACTTTTGCAGTTACGTGTTTGGATAAACAAGCCCAAAGATCAACAATTATAACTTTCGGTTTGTTTTTCTGTACTATTTCTTTTACTCTAAAAATCAGGCAAATGTGTAGTATATAATTTTGTGTAAAACTTAACAAATCAGCAATGGAAAGTCGTGATAAAAACTACATTGTGGATGAAGCTTTATCTGCGGGTGTGTTTGAGTGGTACAAAAACTTTAAAAATGGTTACCGTAGCGTGAAAGATGGGTCTCGTTCTGGAAGACCGTCAACGTCCAACACCAAATTTAATCAAGTCAAAATTGATCAAATGATTAAAGCAATTTGTCGTCCTACAATTAGAGAAAATGAAAGGACGTTAGATATTGCTGTAGTAAGAGATTTTGACATAATTTATATCGATTTGGGGTACAAAAAAAAGGCAGCAAAGTGGATTCCTTGTTTGCTCTCAGAATCGTTTAAAACGGGAACCAAACGTCTAAGAAATGTTTGTTCGTGTGATGAATCGTGATTTCATCATTATGGTCCAGAAATATAATCGGAGAGCTTATAATGGAAACACGAAGAAAATCCTAGATCAAAAAAGCAGGAAAATGGATGCACCTATCTTTTTCGACAAGAAAGAGATTATTTACCATCGCTGTGTTGTTCAATAAACAACTTTTAATGCAGAATATTATGCTGATGTTGCCAAGACCAAACCAAGACACCAGAATATGGCACAAAAACTTGGATCCTGCATCAAGAAAATACACCTGCTCATCGAGCTCACTCGATGTAGTAAGTTTCTCAAGATTTTTAAAGTCGAAGTACTGCCCCATCTACTGTTATTACCGGATTTGGCACCGTGTGACTTCTTTCTATTTTCGGAAGTAAAGAAGCACCTTCGGGGACGGCTTTTTTAGTTTCATCAAAAATTAAATAATACTGTAATGGGTACATTGAACAGGATGACAAAAAATATTGCTCCGAAGTGTACGAAAAATATATTACGAGCTGGGGTCGTTGTCTAGAGAGAGTACAGGGGTGATTACTTTAAAGGACAATAAAGACTTTGTTTCAGTTAGGTACTCCTTTTGTTAACAAGCTATTAAGACAGTCTTAGTATTATCGGAACAATCCTTGTATATTAATATATGAATCACGAAAATAGTTCAAGCAATTATGGAACGAATTTTGCTTAAATTTTATTGGAATGAGATTAGAGTAATATTTTGAGAAAAACATAACTGTCACTTATCTCTCTACCATTAATATCTTAAATGCTTAACTATCGTCTCACTTAAGAGGTAAAAATGTTTATCTTTGCAAAAATTATTAGACGACTATAAAATGATTTGCCATTAAACGAAATCCCATCACGGATTGTACTGAAATAACTGAATGTCATATGACCTTTTACAAAGTTTTATGCCTCTGCTACAAGATGTATAAAAGTTATTATCATGATTTAACCGGTCTAGCATTTTGGAGTTAAAGTCGCGCTGTTAAGCAACAATAATCTTTTACAACACATCAATATCTGTAACAATAAAATTCGTTGTACAATTTCCTTCTGATAAAACAATAGTAATCCCGCTGTGTAAGCCGAAACCTGTAGCGATTTATCAAAACACGCTTCCGCGATAAATTTGTAATTGCCAATTAGCAATATAAAGTATTCCATTTAGTTTCCTTTATTATTTAGGAACATTTAGTTGAGCCACTTTCGTTGCAGAAAAGTAGGCTCGCGATGATTGCGCGCATGGTTTAGTTCCGGCTTGCTAATTCTTTCGTGACATTTCCGCTCTTCCTGCGTCCAGGAAGTAGTATGGAGGTCACCTACTTCCTTTTCTAGACGTTTATGTATTGCCGTTTCTTTAAATAAGGAGCTATTATTCACTTTGTTTTAAAATTACACCGAACGTTGTCGGGCGTGTGTAATGGAAAGTATAAACTTCGCAGACTGACAAATGATATTAATTATGCAACATATATTTAAAAGCTGCAACATTTTTTTATTGTTCACGAAACCGTGTTGAGATTTTGTACCGAGTTAAACGTGAACAATAAAGGGGCTGCCTCGGCCGCCCCAAGAAACTTGGCCGCCTGCGTGCATGCATGCACTGTACTCCTTCTAAAATCGGCCCTGTTTTTGCCCATACATTCGTTTGAATGTTGTTCAATAAAATAAGTTTAATACCGCTTTTATACGTATGTATATCGAAAGCAACCTGTTGGTATTGTGTCTACATATATCTGGACTGCTAAAGTTAATAACAAACTTGTAAGTAATCTAATAAGCTAATGTATACTTTAAACTATACGCAATTAGGTAGTCGGGAAGTAAAAGGTTTGTTTCGCAAACTATTACGCGTTAAACCCACCTTGCTTAATTTGTCGTATTATGTCATAGTAACCAATATTGTTCGTGTTATGCAAGCGTTTCTGTAAAACACCTCTCAGCCACATCTCGACATTGTTAACAATACGCATTGTCATTATGTATTATATGATAATTTATTTGGGATTATTATAATATAAAGGAGTTCCTATGAGATAATTTCAAGAGGAAATGTTTGCAGACCGACTGGTGTATCACTTTAAGGTCATTTAAATCAGGAATATGACCACTGTAACAATGCTGTTGACGGTACCACGCCTTAGTACTTTACGGGTTTAGTTGTTGGTCTGATAAAATGGGTGATTATTAAACGCTTCAAGCATTTAAATTATTTATTAGTAGCATATAACGGATATTAGTAATATACTGTTGTGGTAGGATGTGAATTAGTACAACAAGGACAAGAATTTATTAAAACAAAGGCCAATTGTACCTACCTACCTGTTCGCGTTGTTACTTCTACTGAATGCTTACAGTTTTACTTAAATTTACATTATCTTGTTCAATGATTATTGTCCGCCTATAAAATTTGCAAAAATTTCACATCAATTTGAATTTAAATAACCCAACGTATTATTTATTCTATTCCTAATCCGTCTTTATGCAAACATTTTAAATCTTTTGAGTATTTTTAGGGTTGTAAGATTTTTTCATATGTGCAATATTTCCCTAAACACTCTCACAAAAAGCAACGAATGTTTTAAAGAAATAAATGTAAAATCACAATGAATCATTTTAATAAAGTTATATTTAATTATCACACAAAGAATTGTAAACTGGTTACAATAAATTATTACAGAATAATCGGAATTTCCTTTTAATTAATAATTAACACTGTTGGAAATTATGCAAGCGGTGCTAATTTATCTTATTTTAATAAAAATGAAACAGGTTCGTTACTAATTAGATATATTTATTTTATTAAGAACATACACACAATCTAATAAATCACATCTTGTCTTAAGTCTGTGTAAAAAAATCTTATTTGTACATGCTATTTGTATAGTAAAAATAATGAAATGAACAAAACAAAGTTAAAAAAAAACTTATTATTAAGTACAGATATGAAAACAAATTTTTGGAATTTAAGCTTGTTGGGTTCAAAATTCATATACACCCTTGAGTCTTCAATAAACATTGTTGGAAATTTAGCCGTTTCTAGATCGTATTGGAATTAAAATGTGTGAAATACATCTTGACATGGTCATTATTTTCACTGATAAAAATAGAATATATGCAAACATGTGAAAAATGCTACCAAAAACTCTTTATGATGCGAAGCAAATTCTTCGAAAAAACTTAGAATTTCCCCTTTTTAAATACATTTGTCCTTCTAGTTTTTGTACGACGTAATTATAAATTCCCAAATGATTTAAAAGTAGCTAACCACTTGCCAATTTGTAATATGCCTATAGCTTTTTTGGATATCTTATTTCTTAAGTATCTATTCTTTGAGCTAAAATGCAGAAAAATTTACTTATTGTTTAGCTAAAGCAATCAAAATGCTTTGTAAAAATAAATTACAGATGTTAATCTTTCAAAATGGTAAACGAAAAATAGGAATTTCTGAAAATTTGAAGTCTAGGAAATTCCTGAAACAGCTTGTTATTCTGTACTTTTCATAACTTTAATTTCGTGTTATTTAATAAAAATTTGTGACCATAATAGTAAAACCATGAATCATTTTTCTCCGTTGTATCAACAATTTCTATTATAAAAACTGTATTATAACAAATGCTTGGTTTATTTTTATTGTCAACGAATACGTTGGGCAAGATTATAAATTTCAATAGCGATCATTATACGAAAGACATTTGATAACAAAAAACATTTACAAAGGTAATGCTTTAGTACAAACTTTATAATCAAATATCGTGTTTTTTAATATTTAATTTTCTATGTATCTAATGAACTGATTTCGAATTAACTCATTTAATGTTAGTGACTGGCTGGTGCTTATAAAATTTGTGATATAAACTTAAAGAATGTTGTTAATACTTAATAAATATTCTTAATTCGTCGGAAAATCGAGTAAGCAGTTTTTCAGCAATGTTCAAGGTATAAACGTCATGCTGTTAAAACTCATTGCCTCTTAGCGAATGCATGTTTTGAAACACCATCAGACGAAATACATAACACATACAACTTCACATAGACAGATCCTCACTTTAATCATTAGTATTTCACAACACAGATTTACAAAGACACTCAGAGTTACAAAACCACGAAACTACATTAATCATTTGAACAATTATAAGATAAATATAAACATTTTTTTTTGGAAGTCGTTTGCATATTAGTTTGTCTAGGCCGAAGTTGAAATAATTAAAAAACTATTAATAAAACGGAATGTTGAACTTCTAAGTAAGACTAATGTTATT
This sequence comes from Elmis aenea, assembly GCA_947652605.1. NCBI lineage: Eukaryota > Metazoa > Arthropoda > Insecta > Coleoptera > Elmidae > Elmis > Elmis aenea. The sequence goes on along the minus strand of OX393581.1, from coordinate 55,205,218 downwards.
TTAGTTGCAGTATTGATATTAGCTACTTTATTATTTTAAAATTAAAAATTAGAATAAAACATAGTGCTATATATCTGGAATGCAAATCCTCTTATTATTTCTAAACAAAATTCACTGCTCTATCTTTTAAAATAAGGAAGTTGCATGGTCGGAGAACATTCCGCAAATATTAAAAATTAATCTATTACTTCGCTGACAGTATAATAGTACAATGGTATTTTTAAAATCCTACAGGCATCGGTTCATTGTGAGTGAAAATATCAAATGGCACTTAAACATAATGCTATTTAAAGTGTAAATATGCTATAGGCTTTTAACGATATTGTGGAACATTATTCTGCAAAGGTTAACAGCTCTAATCATCCTGTAATATGAGAGTTGATTAAGGCATTTGTTGATGAAATGTATTACAAAATGTGATGCTGCAAATGATTCTAGTTATATAAATAGCAACTCCCGTGATAATCTAAAATGTATTGCAATTGCTATAAGAGATTATGTTACCAATTAAGTGTCTTGCAATACACATTTGGGTAAAATTTTTATTAAATAATATAAATTGTAAGTTCTCTCTTTGAAATTCTCTTAAGGGCAAAAATAAATTTAGCATCAAGCTTTTACATTGAACAATGTTATTAATCGTATCCCAGTTCTTTGCAGGGCCTAATATTTTTAACATTTTTCTTTGACTAAACTAACAGCAAGTCATGTACTGCACAATTGTAAATTAAACAGTTCTGCGTTATATTATAAACGTGTTATCGTAATAATTAAAATTGCATGGTACAAATTATTACATATTAATCCAATTACGGCAGGCAAATCATATAATAATGAATTTGGACACCATTAACCCAAATAAATTTTAAAATTTTATGTAATTAGAACATACATACTCACATTTGTATGTGGACCCTTTTTTGGAATGTTGAAAGTAAAGAATAAAAAAACGAAGCATAGATTTTTATTTGGTAATTTGGTGGATTACGAAGGCAAATTTAATCACACATTTTCGTAGTTAGTTCGTAGTTGGTTCGTGGATTCAAATCGTGCTAATATCAACAATTAGCTTGATTTATAGTGATAGTAAATTATTATTATCAACCAACAAGTGTGCACCCATTTAATGATATAAATTTAAATCATTGAGAAGTAAAGCAAACTTTTAATAAAATGCAATAACAAGGTTATCGTCACCCACATCTGCACGATGTTAAAAGTTTGTTTTCGTTATTAATTACATAAGTTGCTGCACGTGTTTTGACTGTGTTGTGGGATAATTAATATAATTCCAGAAGTAAGTATGCATGTACGTGAACCAGGAAATGGGCCTGTGGCTGTAATATCTGTTGTAGGTATAGCACAAAATGATTATGTTCTGTATCGCACTAGAGGTAAGAAATTGCACACTGAATAACGTGCTCACATCTCTACGTACCTACATGATTATATCGGGTTTGTTGGTCTGAAACAGATATTAATATCGCTTAATAACAGACTTATAATCTACTCGTTCTAAAGTCAGAGTATTCCTTTATATAAGATAAGTGATGTAGTTGTTGGACTAGTTTATTATTGTTTGAATGCATTGGGAAGCAACAGTTAAAGAATGTACGGTGTACCTACTCGAATTTGCATAAAATTAACCAAATTTGTTTCGAACCATTTATTTTTCTGTGCAAAACAATTACAAAAACTCTACGCATTACATTTTATCATCAAATAGGCCGACAACCGATTAAACATATTTTTTAAGTTTGCTGAAAGTTTTTGAAAATGTTCCAAGTGTATATATACTCTTCAAACTAGGTATTTTTAAACATTTTACAAGGGTATAATACCCTCGCAATATTATTAATGAAAATTAAAAAGTTTTGCATCAGGCTCAACACTTGGAAAAAAATTTGAACACTCCAAACAGCATAATAATGGGCCAACAAAAGTAATCTTTTAATCAACAAACATATAACCTAATTAAATATTTAATTATAAGCATAGGTATATATTTTACAATAAAATTGAAAATATGTGTAGCACACATTACAACGATTACATAATATACATTCGTGAATAAATTTGAATAAACGTACAAAATTAGTACATTTTATCTTTTAAATTATATAACAATATAACAATGTCTTTTAGTAATACATAGCTAATAAAACATAGACTCTAAACAAAACTTTTTTTATATTCAGCTATTTAAATATTTTAAAATTCCGGAAACTGTTAACAATTAAAAATTTAAATATCGTGTACAGTTTTATCTTCCTTAATATGGTGCTGTACCCTTCACAATTTATTTATATTTGCCTTTTGTATATTTAATTTGGTCTACTAATTAATAAAACGCGTAGTTATTTAATCAAAATTATCATTCAAATAAATAAATTTGTATGCATTTGGAGTGCATGTATTGAAAATTCGTAGTTTTATCTTAAGTCGTAAAACATTGTAAGCTATTTTGACTCATTAAATCAGTCTGTTTCATTCTAATGTGCATTTAATTACCAATAATGTATTATGCGGAAGTACTGTGGTTATTAATAGTCAAATGCGATTTACAGTATCATAGTTTAACTAAAGAACTCCTACGTGAAATTAAATTGCTTAGATTTAGGCAGTTACTATTGGAGTCGAGTTTTTTTTTTAAATTTCGTTTGTTAAGACAAGCAATTCGACAATAGCAAATTTAATAAGCCAATACCTAATGAATTAATATAATATCGTTAAACGTCTTTTATAATTTCCAGTAGCCAAAATAGGTTTACCAAAAAGTGAAAACAAATATAAAAATATACAGGGTGATTTGTTAAAATTTTAAATTTTGAGTCCGCTTTCGGTTGAGTCGGAAGTTGTGTTGCAACCTCAATATTTTCATTAATTCTGAAACATAGGATAACGATCAGATACTTAATTTTATTATAATATCTTTAATAGTGTTCTAGAAATTTGTCTGTTTCCATATTTTTGTGCAGCACTGTATTTATAGCCAACAAAATAAGATACATACGAAGATAAATAACATTGTTACTTTATCGTTTTTGCTTTTTGCCTTTCGTATATTAATCAAATATAATTGCGTATTTTGTAACGTCAATGAATCAGTCTCATAACAAAATATCAGCTAAAAGATGCTCATATATTTGCCAACGCACTGTAAAAGTTTAACATATATAATATGATAGTTTAATTCATGTAACATTACTTGACATTTAATGATTTGTGTGTGATGTGCAACTCTTATTGATGCAGAACTAATCCAATAAGTAATTACTGGACTGTAAAAAGTTCTTAAATGTTAATATTATACCATCACAAAGTAACTCTTACTTTCTGTACATCAGTCACAAGTATTATATATAATTGTGATGACGTACCACTAAGACTTTAGCTATTGATTGGATGTTAATTTATTTGTAAATTCATCGTTTAGTTATTTCAAAAATGTTGAGTTTAGCAAGTAATTTCTTTCGATATTGCCTGTGCCAACTCTTTCCAGCTGCCTCATCTTTCTTCTAGTTTCTGCCTCGCTTCATTGCCCTCATCTGTTGATTTTCCTTTAGTAGTTTTCCTATACATTCTATCAAGAAGACTTTATCCATATAAACTGACAAATCCTTGCTATTTTTCAATAATAAAACGTGCTTTGATACAATACATCTTAATATTTGTATGTGCATTTATCTAAAACGATAAGCTAATTAAATAATGTAACAATTTTAATTGTTTGCTTTTTATATTGTAACTAATTTTAAATAACTCGTTGCAGACATGTAAATGCCGAAAGTTATCCAACTGTGAAGGCGTATAATTGTTTTAGTTATTTAAAAATACATGATTTTATTCATTAGTTTCTTCGGGTATAATTCGTTTTCGTTCCGTATTGACGCAAAAAGGTGCCAGGGAAATGATTCGCCGTATATAATAGACAATTATTGTTTCAAATCCTGCGAATGCTTCCGTTCTGTTCGATATAACGACGTCTACTTAGCTCATTGCTTGCTTAAGTCGAGCAGTTAACCCTCTTGACCTTACACATTGTGTTCAAATGGGACTATCTGATTGTCATGGAGGCAATCCAAAAGGAAACCGGTAATTGCACTGGTTATTTTTACTTATAAACAGGAAGAAGGTGGCACGGTTAATGACTGCGACGAAACGGAAGTGCTTCCTAAAGTCATCAGTTTGTAACGAAAGAATGGGGATATGCAATGATTTAATTTCTACAAGTCACGAAAGTTCTACATATAAAAACATCCGTCATAACTAGAATGTGACGGCATTAAAATTCTAATCAAAGAGGCAACTTAATAAAGCTGATGTAATTTATTTAAAATATTGTGCATAGTGCTACATAACATGCTAGCGATTACACTACAGAAATGTCACATAATGGTTCAAGTTTTGGCTCACCGTCCTCGTTATTCAAGCCAATAAAGCGAATACTTATTAAGTGATCTATCTTGTGCCTTAATAATTTCTGAAAACTTTAAAGACACCCTAAGCTCTAAGCTATGCATTATTACATTTAGTTTGTTCAAAAAGGACCTAAAACAACTTTTTACAGCTCTTCAAATTTTCAAAAAAGGTTCCCAGTCTATAACCTTGCATGTTTGTTTTTTTTGGGTCAAATATTCGAGAGTTTTGAATTGGTCTTTATAATTTTTAAAAACAAAGACACCTTAAACAAAACTATTTTATCTTTAAACAGTAGTCTTCTAATAATACGTATCTTAGGAAAGACGAAATAACAGAAAAATTTGCTATATGGACAAGAAATTTACAGTTGGTGAGCTATGCCTATTAATCTAAGATAATAATTATTCCAAGAATTTTTAATCTCAAAACTTTTCCGAAGTTTTCGACCACGTTGTGTACACACATTTCCATCAAGCTGCTTCTTGCTAAAATGGGAAATCCTCAACAAAGCAGTTTATAGATATGTGGTTGTTACAAATACGCAGTAGAGTATGCCTTGATCAAAAACACAAGGCACGTGTAAATGCCGTTCACCGAACATAATCTATAGTTGTATGTAACCTGGAGCACATGTAATATGTGACCTTGAAGAGACTTCCGGAAAGAAGTCGTTCCTCTCTCGCTGTCGAGTCGCTATCGTTAGAATTTACATCACTGCATGAGCAGTCGGTCAAGATAAGTTTAGGCAACAAAATCAAATATGTAATGAATATTATTTTATCGGTTTCCGGAATTGTAAATACATCTCAGTATGTTTACATATATTTGCATACTCGTGTTTGGTTGGTATGTCGAGCGAAAGAACTCATCTCACTGTAAAATAAAGTCTCCATGTCATAGCTTTTTATACAATACTATTTTTAGAATGTTTTCGGATTAATAACACATTATTCCGAAAATTTCGTTGGTGTTTTACAGGGTGGCCCCAGAAAAACGTTTTTTTTTTACTAACTGCAAACCAAATCGAACATCTTATAAGTGTTTTTCAAATCTTATAGCCTTTTTATTGACGATAAAATTCGACGAAGCATTACTTAGTATGCTGTGAACATTTTTAGAAAATATAAAGAAAATTGCAAAACTATTCCATTTTTGCTAATGTGAATCGTACCTACACACTGTACATAATTATTCAATGAAGCTATTTCCTTTAATTAATTTTACATTCTGTTGAGACAGATCTATCTGTGCCAATTTGTACACGACATTAGTTTGCAAACGACAGTATCATGTTTCATACACAGCAATTGCATAATTAATTCCGCTATCGAGGATTAATTATAGTGCATCCAAATGTAATTTAATACACACTAAACTCTACATTTTCTTTTTGTTTTGCCTTTATTCTGATGATAACGTTATATTCGTAATAAGAATCTATACGACGGCTACATATCTATATCTGCTTTTATTTTGCATAAAAACAAGCATTTAATTTTGCACTATTTGGTTTCAATACTAACATAAAAAAATGAACACGATGTAATTGGTTAAATATTGTGATACGATTAAACAAGTTGGTGCAAGCAAGTGATTAACTTGATTTATATAGACAGGATGCTCTACAACAGGAAACTGTGCCCTCTGTAACTCCGTTATTTCACGTGATGGAAATATGTATGTTCTTCCGAAACATATACAAGAATATCTGCAAACCAATAAAATTCTTTGCCACATCGCTTTTTTATATAACTGTTTACTTTCCCCTCTCAAATAAGCGGTTAACAGTTCCGCTTTTAATGTTCATAATATACCTCAGCACACAGAATAAAATTTAACAAAATTCAATTTATATAATTTGTGGAAACACTCATCAATAAATAAATAGCCGAGACTCGTAAAAGTGTTTAATATCAAAATAAAGTTTCCTATTATGAGATCGAAAAATAACTTAAAATACGAAAGTTAAAATTTACAAAGCAATAGTCGGAAGTACTTACGAAGCAGAATTATGGGAAATACGTCAATTATATAAGTCAAGGATCAAGGCGATGGTGATGAACTACTGGTGACGATGCTGTGGCCTTACGAGAACCGACAAGAAGGGAAATAAACATATACGAGCTAAAATAGGTGTAGATGAAGATATTATAGAGTAACCAGAACTCGAAAGACTAAGATGGCATGGACACAAAGAGGAGTGAAAACAGATGGCTCAAAATATATGGAAATGGGTGCCATCATCTACAAGAATAAGAGGCCGACCAAGAAGAAATTAAAGACACGAAGTAGAGAAAATAATAGCTACAATGGGCCTAAATGAAGATGATTGGAAAGACAGGCTTATAGTAAGCGAAAGACAACGTATACAAATAGATAGATATCTTTTCAAAGTATATTTGGACTAGCTTAAAGACTTTCGTATCTTTATAAATAAATTAATCTAGCGATGAAGAGGTGCGCCTTTCGAAACTAGTCTTGTTTTTATTCAAAGAGATTCTTTAAGATAATCAGATAAGTGATTTTTGGCTAAACTTATTTGTATCATTGTTTTTCTTTGAAGCGTAGCTCCATCGCAACAACTTTTTGTACCAACTATTTACATTTATGAGGCGCTTAGATAAGATAACGTTCTTTAAATATTCTGTTGCTTATACAATGTTTTTATCACAATAAAAACGTAACAAGCAACGAACGAAGGAAGGCAGATACAGAACTGTTTGGATAAACCTTGTTATTATCAAACACTTGATTAATATCGGCGTTAATATAGCTTCAGTTGAAGTCAGTTTATTGTTAATTACAAGCCAAACATAGGCATAATCATTAATAGATACATCATTACGTCATGGATGAGATTATCTATTAGAGTAGTTAGTTGTTTTCGCTTTAGTATTTGCATGCTAATTAGTAATGCATTAACCAGTAAATAAATGTTGGGAATTTGCTTTTTTAAAGTTTTCTCCGTTTCAGAGTATAATTTTAATATAACTGCATAACTAGAAATAAGCAATATAAAAAGAAGTTACTGTTTTTAGGGTTATTAATTCTTAACGTAGGTTTCCCCTTGATTAGCAATTTCTTAATAATTGATAATCTTCTAATTGGTTTCATCTGTAAGTAATTAACACCTAAGTTTTTCAGTTGACATGGCAGAACTTTGCAAAGGAAAACTTAATTTCCTGTATTAAATATCGTATAATTTAAATTGTAAACATTAAAACTTGATAATATTTGAACATTTTCCCACGAGCGATTAATTAAGAAATGCTAGATAATTATGTATCTGCATTCAAAATCTTATAAACGCCGCTGTCACATCGTTGCATGCTAAATTAAAAAAATGTTAGGATTATATGGTTGGATTGCGAGTAGTGAAAAGTAAATAAAGTTTTTTTTTTAAATAAATATAAATTTGTGTTCTTTGAATGCTTCAAAAACCAAATGTCAAAATCTGGTGATGGTGAAATTTCAAGAGGCACTGATTTTAACGATTTTAAAATGAAGTTGTCCTTTGTCCATTTCTGATGACTAAACAAAAATTAAGGTTTTAACACACTTGTTTGTAATTTTCACCTGGCCAGAATAGAAGAAGAATTTAATTACAAATAAGTTTAACACAAAATTATGTGTTTTAATATATATGTATATAAGAATTAAAACTTTAAAATAAGAGATAAAAACTAATTATTGTAATTACATGAAAACGAGAAGAGTAAAAGTTATTGTAACAAAATAACTTCAGGTGTTAGATTTTTTTTGAGGACACATCTGAAATCGACGTCCCAAAATTGCAAAGGACGCCAAAAATTATGCATGTTTTTGAAAAAAAAAAGTGAATAATTGTTGCCTAGTGATAGTCAATACGATGTATCATCAAAAATCTGTATCGCATCATTAGGTTTTTTTTTTAAGTTTTAACCACATAACTAGGTATTAAAAGTTTAGATATTTCATTTAAGCCACCAACATTCGCATTTTTAAAACTACTTGACGCTTTTGCCCACTGAGTCAAAAAGTTCTTATGTATATATTAACTAAAATAAAAGACGTGCGTCATACAGAAAAATATCTTCCTAATTCTTATCTCATTACACTTTCAGCGCGGTGTTAGAAGGTCGTGTGAAACCTCATAATTGAACAAAAATGGAATGCGTAAAGTAATAAAGTCTAAAACGGTTGGTATTAGTGAACTTCCCGGTAACCGTTCCGTTACAACTGCACTTCACTCCACAAAAAGTCACTTAATGCTTCTTGAGACGGGGGCCTCCTTACTAGCTGTGGCCCTCCGAGGTAACAGGAAGCAACATCAATGCTGCGGGCTCCGTTTTCCGTTAACTTGACATCCGAGATGCGGATCTTTACTTTGACTATACTTGGCGACAACGTATTTGTTTTAAAAACCACATACCAGAATCGAAGATTAAGACACGTTGCAAGCAACGGCAAATTTAAGTGTGTAGGTAATGGACAATCAAAAAAATAATAAATACACGATTGAACCACGCAGGCAAGACCTTTACAATACTTACCAAAAAATTAAATAATTATTACCGCTCCATAAGCTGCTACAAAATTAAATTAACTTTAACAACAAACTCCTTTATTTTTCGACCTGTACATTTCCTGGATGCTGGTCTTTAGTTACCTAAGCCCGACTCTCCTAAGATTTTGGTCCATCTGACCCTCTTTAGTCATTGCATGTGTACTCATGATGTACAAAACCCAAACAATCTATGTTGTAACAATATTTTAATGAGCAAGTGTTTTACTATTTAAAAACTAAAGCGTCTAGAAGTAATTTTTTAAAAGGTATAGTTTTTATCCCATCTAACCTACTTTATAAATCTAATTGTTGACTTGATCGTTACAGTGGCCCGCGTAAAACATGCACACTGTATATAATCTTCCTGGCTTTTGTATTTCAAGTATATTAAATGACAGTGGCTTTCGTTTACATTCTTAATCGATGAGCACAGAAAAAAGGCAATGGATTGTTGGGATACCATATCCCGGAACTCACGATCGACTGTTATTATTTCTATCGAGCATAACTCGGTAGAACAAGAGGTCAGCTTACTGAACTTCTATAGTTTGATTCAATTACTGCGGAAATAATGTCAGTTACATAACGAGTTCTCGCTGAAATTTAGAACGCGTTTAACCCATCTTACTTACGATTTAAAAATTATTTAATTCTTCTGTTCCTTTGCACTCAATATTTTTTTTGAATATTAGATAATTAAATTGTCTTTTAAGAACATTAATTAACATTCGTATTTTTTGTTTCACGTAATTGTGCATCTAAGGATCTTTTGTCGAAAAGCTAGACTATTTTTGACACAAAAATCTTGAAGTTTGTCTATCATTTCGAAAAGAGATCCTGCCCAAAACCAGGTCGATCAGTTGAAGCAAGAACTAAAGACATGGTTAAAAATATTGAAAATTTGGTGCTGTCAGGTCGGCGGATGAAGTTATCTTTCATAGCCAGGGAAGTTGGGGTATCCGAAATAACTGTTTGGAAAGCTTTGCACGACGATTTGGGTATGAAGAACGTGTTTGCGCGTTTGATTCCAAGGCTCCTTACGCCGGAGCGAAAACTTATCAGGAAATATATTTATCAAGAAAATTTAATCGCTGATAAGAGCTTTTTTCACGACTTGTTACCGAGGATGAGACTTGTATATATCATTGGGATCCTCCCACTAAACAAGAATCTATGCAGTGGGTTCACAAAGGTTCGCTTACCCCAAAAAAAGTCAAAACGCAGTCTTCGGCCGATAAACTAATGGTGAGGAAGGAGTTTTGCTTATTGAATATATATGAAAAAAGACACTACAATCAATGGAGATGTCTATTTAACATTGATTAGGAGTTTGAAAGAAACGTTGAAATTGATACGACCTTCATCGTGGTGGCAAAATAATTTGCTTCTGCACGGCAATTGCAGGACCCATAAAGTTGTTCAGGCTGCAATCAAGAATGTGGATTTACTGAGCTGCGTTATCCACCTTAAAGCCTTTTTTGTTCAGAAATCTAAAAGTAACCTTAGAGGCGTAAAATTTGCCATCAATAATGAGGTAAAGATAGCTGTTGATGCATAATTTGCGGACCTACCGAAAGAATGTTTTCTTGAAGGGATGAGGTAACTCGAGAAACGCTGGTATATAAGCGTTGACGGTAGTCATTTAAAAAAATACGTTTTTTTGGGTTCCCTTGCCTGCTTTCTTTCAGTAGATTCGTATATCTAATAAAAAATTAATCATGTAAATAATCCAAGAGGTTTTAATAGCTGTATGCGCCAGAATTGTCTATTCATTGGGTATCAATCAGTGTCTAAATAAGTATTTAAAAAAAAACTGATTTTTTACTTGTCCTCTGATCAATTCGTATCTTTCACTGCAAGCACCGAGGAAATGAAATATTCTTATAATATACAACAATAAAAATCTCTGCAAGATTTTAAATCTCGTTAATCCGCTTGAACTCTAATCGAAAATAGGTACTTGTTTACGACATAAGTCCTAGAGCTCTAACATCTACAATACCAATTTTAATTTAAATTTTAATAATTATTTATGAGTGTAGATGATAACATATAGTGTTCATCAGATACGTTATAGGTGTAACAGTAAATTCCATTACGGATAAATTTGTTTCAAATCTCACTGATCCGCCTTCGGAGGGTCATTGAATTTCGTAGGAAGAAGAGCATCGTAGGCGAACACATATTTCGAAATGATAACTACCTTATAAAGTTTTTTGTTTGCAAAAAATTACACGTGTCGTCTGCAGGTCACATCCTGGTTATTGCATAATGCGGAAATGAATAAGAACAATATACGCCTTTTAGTATTGCAGTTTTCCGAATATCTTAATTGCCTATGTCCATAACGTTTCGGTATTAAGATTATTGCTACAGAAATTACTGAATCATGGTGTCAAGCTAATTTTCAGTATTTATTTATGTCAAGGGTGCATCATTTGAAATGACAAATAACTAACAGTTTTTTTTTTAAATTAAGAATAGTACAAAAGTTACATGAATTGTAACTGGACCAGATAGGCAGGCAGGTAGGAGCGTGACGGACAAGATTGGAATCCGGACATGGACAATGAAAACTGCCCACACATTCGTACCTATAAACATTCTCCTAATGTTACGTTTCTTGGCCGTCTTTGTCCGTTTCACAAACGGTTTTTAATCATAAATCTAAAACTGAGAAACCATTGATCATCCGATTCTTTACAATGTAAAAATAAACAGTTACTGGACTAGCTAGGATAAATTTTATCAGAAAGTGAGTCACCACCTTGTGGCAGTTTTTCCGTGACTCGATATTTTGACTATAGAATGTGAATACTTTTGGATAATTATGGATTTAATAGTGTTAATCGGTTGATAACAATAGGAAGTCGACACAGTATTGCTCTTACTGTATCGACTAAATGTGTTTATATAACATATTATTTACAATAAATCGTAATGGACATGTTTACATTCTCTTATCTGCTATTTAGTTGGAAACAGGAAGTATGTTGAATGTTATTTGCTTGCTGTTTGTAAAGTAACGATTGATTAAATTGTAAATAATTCAGGCATGTGATGTGTGCAGCAGTCAACTTAAAGTATAAACTTTTATAGCATTTTTGACGATACTAAAGAAATTTAGGATTGGAGCATTTTGAAGAGCTATAAAAAATATTCTGAACTGGTTTTTGCAAAAAAAAATTAGACGGTATGCATTGTTTTTTATAATAAAAAGTTTTAAGACATTGTTAGCAGAAAAAGGAAATAAATAGACGTATTATTTACACACAAGTGTCTCCGTGTTTGGTTTATATTTTATATGCCTGCAAATCAAGGTGCAGTTTGAATTACAGATGTGTCAAGAGTAGCTCTGTGATTGAATTATATGATTTAACACAGATTTATTGTTGATTACGTGATTAGAGTATGATATGGTAGTTCAGCTATGCTGAGCATTTCTTGCAAACGTTTAGACATTATAGTTTGCCTGCAGACTAACATAAGTAATAAGGTTTGTTGACTTATCCACCAACAGCCATAATGGAAATAAGAATACAATACTGACTTGAAATGTTAGTCTTAGATAAGTACTCCCGAAGTTCTAAAAACTGAGAAAAACCTAGCCGGTTTTGCATGTAAACAAACTCTTTTGATAGTAATGCCAAGAGTTTTGACCCTATACAGGAAATTATCAGTAACACAAAAACTATGGCAGTTTAAATATTTTATTTACATTTTATACGAAACTTATCTTTTGCTAGTTTTTACTACCGAATATTGCTTTATACTAATTTAACGCGAACGTTTTGGCATAATTATTGAAACGCAGGAAATAGAATATAGTGATGCAGTATTGCCATAATTATGGATCTAAACTTGTTTTTTACGACAAACTTGTATACACGTGTTTGTTCCCTTTTCTAAAAGAATAAAAAGTTAAGTTTGATGACCATATTATATAGTAAATTATGTGAGGACCCACAATAATAGTTCTCAGAAATTTGTAACAACTATGGAAGTAAGCTCACTGCTTTTAAAAACCTTGCAGATAAAACAATTGGGGAGTGCAATAAAAATACAAGAAAATCCTACTGGGTATGGAATAGAATGATCAAGGTACCTAACATACACAAAGATTTATAGAAGGACCATTCAACACAGTGTGCTTAAAATTCGAGTTTAAACTTTAAACATGGGGATGTTGCTTGTTATAATAACTAGAGTATAGGTTTAAATTTGGCAAAGTTGTTAAATTCGGTGCTTATTATAATTATTATCCAATGTTTTGTCTAACTTGAACAATTAACTTGAAAAAGCAAATTTTTTTACTATTTAGGTATTTTCTAAACACATATTCGCGAATAATTTTTTAACTGCTTAAGATATTGACTTGAAATTTTCAGGACATGTTTACCATGCTTACTCATAACAAACAAACGGTTCAGGAAATAAACCAATGTTCTGTTTGTAAGAAACTTCAAAAACTAACTCAAAAAAGCAAAATTTCTTAATTTTTATATCGCGCGCATACGCAGGGTTAATCCACTGTGATTGGTTCTTGTTATGGGGTATTGCAAGAAGCTTGGCGCTTGCAAACTCTCGAGCGGGCTAGTAACGCAATTCCACTACTTTGCCTATGTGAACGCTATCATTTGATATTCGTATACATACTTAATTTTGCTTACGCTACAATACAATACTTTTCTATGTGAACGCAGCTTAAATCACAAAAACACCGACTCTAATTCGTTTCCGATTGAACTTGAACAGGTTTCTTTCGTGCCCACTCATGCATCGGTTGGTAATCACAGAACACATAAAAAGTTTTCAATACATTTCTGTTCATATTTCAACATGCACTAAATACTCAACTCCGACAATGTATCTTCAATGCGTTATCAGATTATGCATGTTCGTCGAGGATTTAATCTTAAATGAGTTAACCCACGAAATATTAATAAGAATCCTTATTTTGCGAACGGTAGGCTGTCGTAATGTGTGGGCCGGGGTTATAGACCTTTTGGGTTATGGAGCACACACCATTGGCCGAACGGTATAGGAGGGTTTGTACGTCATGTTATCATTCGTATTAGCATCTTGGAAGTTGGTTTCATGTCACTTCTGGAAGTTGTATGCTAGATATGCGAATACATTTAATGTCTGTATGCATTAGGATAACGAAAGGAATGAAAATCTTGCAGTAGTTAATGATAAACTGACGAATAATGTTTTCTTCAGAGGAGGATGGTGCGTTTTCGGTACCTGATAGTCCTTTAGTGATCATATAGGAATCTGAAAAAACTAAGTAGCAAAAACAAACTTTAATTATACAAATTTTTATACAAATATGTTTCAAATTTTAATTTAGACATACAAAAATAAATTACGCTAAAGTATATTCAGATTTATTCAACTTGCAGATCTGAATTATTCTGTAATTTACAAAAACATTCATATGAGCCCTTTTATTGATATAAATAATATATTGTCTGACCTTATAACATACACTTATCTCGAAAATTTTGAACAAAATTGATTTTGTTTATAAAATTTTTATATAAAGATGCATAACTATGCAAAAATGTTTTATTTGCTCTTTTTAATTTGTCTTCGTCCGTACTTCTCTTCTTTCTTTGCGTCTTTTCACTGATATTTCTGTTATTTATTTACTCCTGGACAACCAGTTTCTCGGCCATTTGAGCTTTAATGCTCAACAATGATAAGTTTGATAATCGTTCTTTTTTCATTAAAAGTTTAAATATGTAAATGTAGTTCAGCAAAACGTCTAAGAGCCCCCCAGGGCTTCGGGCCCCTATGCGACTGTACACTAAACAAGAAGAGGTGCATTACATATTTCACCCACATGTTCAACGAAATTTTTAAACACCCGAAAATGTTTAAATTTAAGTGAATGGTAGATTTGCTGTAACGCAAAAGGAGTGCCATGTAATACTAGCATTTAAAAACCTTTCAGTCTCAACTTTTAATAAAATTAATGAAAAAAATCATAAAACTGCTTCATACAGTACAAAAATGAACAGTGCACTGACAACTGTTATCGCTTCCAATACCGGGAATTATGACTGATATCTGATATTCTGATATAATTACAGAGCAAAAGCGAGGCGGTGTACAAGTGCTGCGGAAATATTTCATACACTAGGTGCACCGCTAACGCCCTATGTAGTTAGCAAACACGATTTTTTTCTCGAATACGTAATTTTTACAATTTTCTGTACGGTCTGTGGTAAAGATACGCCTGCAGTTAAATCATCAACTGCAATCGGGCAATTAAAAGTAAGTTACGGATTTTTGTTAAACTACATGCGTTGCTTGATGAAGAGAATATTTGATTAATGTATCCGGCAATTCATTTTAATGCGTTTTTTGCACGAATACGCACGTCCACTCCTCAATCAGCCGCGTCAGTTCTGTGAGGCAACAGAAAATTTCAGTTTCATCTTATAGTAAAAAAATGTTACTTTGTTGAATTAAATGTTGAAGTTTCTTACAAACAAAATATTGGATCGTTTCCAAAATCATTTTTTCGTTGTACATAAGCATAATAAACATATCCTGAAAATTTCAAGTCAATACCTTAAGCGGTTGAAAAATTATTCGAGAATATGTGTCTAAAAAGAAGGTTAATAGTAGGTAAGAAAATTTTGCTTTGTTGAAGTAATTGTTGAAGTTGCTTACAAACAAAATATTGGATCGTTTCCAAAATCATTTTGTTGTTGTAGATAAGCATGATAAACATATCCTGAAAATATCAAGTCAATATCTTAAGCGGTTGAAAAATTATTCGAGAATATGTGTCTGAAAAGGAGGTTAATAGTAGGTAAGGAAATTTTGATTTGTTGAATTAATTGTTGAAGTTTCTTACAAACAAAATATTGGATCGTTTCCAAAATTATTTTTTCGTTGTGAATAAGCATGATAAACATATCCTGAAAATTTCAAGTCAATATCTTAAACGGTTGAAAAATTATTCGAGAATAAGTGTCCGAAAGTAGGTTAATAGTAAGGAAATTTTGCTTTGTTGAAGTAATTGTTGAAGTTTCTTACAAACAAAATATTGGATCGTTTCTAAAATCATGTTTTTGTTGTAGATAAGCATGATAAACATATTCTGAAAATTTCAAGTCAATACCTTAAGCGGTTGAAAAATTATTCGAGAATATGTGTCTGAAAAGAAGGTTAATAGTAGGTAAGGAAATTTTGCTTTGTTGAATTAATTGTTGAAGTTTCATACAAATAAAATATTGGATCGTTTCCAAAATAATTTTTTCGTTGTAGATAAGCATGATAAACATATCCTGAAAATTTCAAGTCAATATCTTAAGCTGTTGAAAAATTATTCGAGAATATAAGTCTCGAAAGGAAATTAATAGTAGGTAAGGACATTTTGCTTTGTTGAATTAATTGTTGAAGTTTCTTACAAACAAAATATTGGATCGTTTTCAAAATTATTTTTTCGTTGTGAATATGCATGATAAGCATATCCTGAAAATTTCAAGTCAATATCTTAAGCGGTTGAAAAATTATTCAAGAATATGTGTCTGAAAAGGAGGTTAATAGTAGGTAAGGAAATTTTGCTTTGTTGAATTAATTGTTGAAGTTGCTTACAAACAAAATATTGGATCGTTTTCAAAATAATTTTGTTGTTGTAGATAAGCATAATAAACTTATCCTAAAAATTTTAAGTCAATACCTTAAGCGGTTGAAAAATTATTCGAGAACATGTGTCTGAAAAGGAGGTTAATAAATAGTAGGTAAGGCAATTTTGCTTTGTTAAAGTAATTGTTGAAGTTGCTTACAAACAAAATATTGGATCGTTCCCAAAATCATTTTGTTGTCGTAGATAAGCATGATAAACATATCCTGCAAATTTCAAGTCAATACCTTAAGCGGTTGAAAAATTATTCGAGAATATGTGTCTCGAAAGGAGATTAATAGTAAGGAGATTTTGCTTTGTTGAGTTAATTGTTGAAGTTTCTTACAAACAAAATATTGGATCGTTTCCAAAATAATTTTTTCGTTGTAGATAAGCATAATAAACATATCCTAAACATTTCAAGTCAATATCTTAAGCGGTTAAAAAATTATTCGAGATTATGTGTCTGAAAAGGAGGTTAATAGTAGGTAAGGAAATTTTGCTTTGTTGAAGTAATTGTTGAAGTTTCTTACAAACAAAATATTGGATCGTTTCAAAAATCTTTTTTGCGTTGTCAATAAGCATGATAAACATATCTTGAAAATTTCAAGTCAATACCTTAAGCGGTTGAAAAATTATTCGAGAATATGTGTCTGAAAAGGAGGTTAATAGTAGGTAAGGAAATTTTGCTTTGTTGAAGTAATTGTTGAAGTTGCTTACAAACAAAATATTGGATCGTTTCCAAAATAATTTTGTTGTTGTAGATAAGCATGATAAGCATCTCCTGAAAACATCAAGTCAATATCTTAAGCGGTTAAAAATTTATTCGAGAATATGTGTCTGAAAAGGAGGCTAATAGTAAGGAAATTTTGCTTTGTTGAATTAATTGTTGAAGTTTCTTACAATCAAAATATTGGATTGTTTCCAAAATCATTTTGTTGTTGTAGATAAGCATAATAAACATATCCTAAAAATTTCAAGTCAATACCTTAAGCGGTTGAAAAATTATTTCTAGAATGTGTCTGAAAAGGAGGCTAATAGTAAGGAAATTTTGCTTTGTTGAATTAATTGTTGAAGTTTCTTACAATCAAAATATTGGATCGTTTCCAAAATCATTTTGTTGTTGTAGATAAGCATGATATACATATACTAAAAATTTCAAGTCAATATCTTAAGCTGTTGAAAAATTATTCGAGAATATGAGTCTCGAAAGGAGATTAATAGTAGGGAAATTATGCTTTGTTAATTGTCAAAGATTCTTACAAACAAAATATTGGATCGTTTCCAAAATAATTTTTTTGTTGTAGATAAGCATGATAAACATATCCTGAAAATTTCAAGTCAATACCTTAAGCGGTTGAAAAATTATTCGAGAATATGTGTCTGAAAAGGAGGTTAATAGTAGGTAAGGAAATTTTGCTTTGTTGAAGTAATTGTTGAAGTTGCTTACAAACAAAATATTGGATTGTTTTTAAAATAATTTCGTTGTTGTAGATAAGCATGATAAACTTATCCTAAAAATATCAAGTCAATATCTTAAGCGGTTGAAAAATTATTCGAGACTATGTGTCTGAAAAGGAGGTTAATAGTAGGTAAGGAAATTTTGCTTTGTTGAATTAATTGTTGAAGTTTCTTGCAAACAATATATTGGATCGTTTCCAAAATTATTTTTTCGTTGTGAATATGCATGACAAGTATATCCTGAAAATTTCAAGTCAATATCTTAAGCGATTGAAAAATTATTCGAGAATATGTGTCTGAAAAGGAGGTTAATAGTAGGTAAGGAAATTTTGCTTTGTTGAAGTAATTGTTGAAGTTGCTTACAAACAAAATATTGGATCGTTTCCAAAATCATTTTGTTGTTGTAGATAAGCATGATAAACATATCCTAAAAATTTCAAGTCAATATCTTAAGCTGTTGAAAAATTATTCGAGAATATAAGTCTCGAAAGGAAATTAATAGTTGGGAAATTTTACTTTGTTAATTGTTGAAGATTCTTACAAACAAAATATTGGATCGTTTCTAAAATCATGTTTTTGTTGTAGATAAGCATGATAAACATATCCTGAAAATTTCAAGTCAATATCTTAAGCGGTTGAAAAATTATTCGAGAATATTTGTCTGAAAAAGAGGCTAATAGTAAGGAAATTTTGCTTTGTTGAATTAATTGTTGAAGTTTCTTACAATCAAAATATTGGATCGTTTCCAAAATCATTTGTTCGTTGTGAATAAGCATGATATGCATATCCTGAAAATTTTAAGTCAATATCTTAAGCGGTTGAAAAATTATTCGAGAATATTTGTCTGAAAAAGAGGCTAATAGTAAGGAAATTTTGCTTTGTTGAATTAATTGTTGAAGTTTCTTACAATCAAAATATTGGATTGTTTCCAAAATCATTTTTTCGTTGTGAATAAGCATGATATGCATATCCTGAAAATTTTAAGTCAATATCTTAAGCGGTTGAAAAATTATTCGAGAATATTTGTCTGAAAAAGAGGCTAATAGTAAGGAAATTTGGCTTTGTTGAATTAATTGTTGAAGTTTCTTACAAACAATATATTGGATCGTTTCCAAAATTATTTTTTCGTTGTAAATATGCATGACAAGCATATCCTGAAAATTTCAAGTCAATATATTAAGCGGTTGAAAAATTATTCGAGAATATGTGTCTGAAAAGGAGGTTAATAGTAGGTAAGGAAATTTTGCTTTGTTGAAGTAATTGTTGAAGTTGCTTACAAACAAAATATTGGATCGTTTCTAAAATCATTTTGTTGTTGTAGATAAGCATGATAAACATATCCTGAAAATTTCAAGTCAATCATATCTTAAGCTGTTGAAAAATTATTCGAGAATATGAGTCTCGAAAGGAAATTAATAGTAGGAAATTTTACTTTGTTAATTGTTGAAGATTCTTACAAACAAAATATTGGATCGTTTCTAAAATCATGTTTTTGTTGTAGATAAGCATGATAAACATATTCTGAAAATTTCAAGTCAATATCTTAAGCGGTTGAAAAATTATTCGAGAATATTTGTCTGAAAAAGAGGCTAATAGTAAGGAAATTTTGCTTTGTTGAAGTAATTGTTGAAGTTTCTTACAATCAAAATATTGGATCGTTTCCAAAATCATTTTTTCGTTGTGAATAAGCATGATATGCATATCCTGAAAATTTTAAGTCAATATCTTAAGCGGTTAAAAAATTATTCGAGAATATGTGTCTGAAAAGTAGCTTAATAGTAGGTAAGGACATTTTGCTTTGTTGAATTAATTGTTGTAGTTTCTTACAAGCAAAATATTGGATCGTTTCCAAAATCATTTTTTCGTTGTAGATAAGCATGATAAACATATCCTGAAAATTTCAAGTCAATACCTTAAGCTGTTGAAAAATTATTCGAGAATATAAGTCTCGATAGGAAATTACTAGTAGGGAAATTTTACTTTGTTAATTGTTGAAGATTCTTACAAACAAAATATTGGATCGTTTCTAAAACCATGTTTTTGTTGTAGATAAGCATGATAAACATATCCTGAAAATTTCAAGTCAATATCTTAAGCTGTTGAAAAATTATTCGAGAATATGAGTCTCGAAAGGAAATTAATAGTAGGAAATTTTACTTTGTTAATTGTTGAAGATTCTTACAAACAAAATATTGGATCGTTTCTAAAATCATGTTTTTGTTGTAGATAAGCATGATAAACATATCCTGAAAATTTCAAGTCAATATCTTAAGCGGTTGAAAAATTATTCGAGAATATTTGTCTGAAAAAGAGGCTAATAGTAAGGAAATTTGGCTTTGTTGAATTAATTGTTGAAGTTTCTTACAATCAAAATATTGGATCGTTTCCAAAATCATTTTTTCGTTGTGAATAAGCATGATATGCATATCCTGAAAATTTTAAGTCAATATCTTAAGCGGTTGAAAAATTATTCGAGAATATGTGTCTGAAAAGTAGCTTAATAGTAGGTAAGGACATTTTGCTTTGTTGAATTAATTGTTGTAGTTTCTTACAAGCAAAATATTGGATCGTTTCCAAAATCATTTTGTTGTTGTAGATAAGCATGATAAACATATCCTGAAAATTTCAAGTCAATACCTTAAACGGTTGAGAATATATTCGAGAATATGTGTCTGAAAAGGAGGTTAATAGTAGGTAAGGAAATTTTGCTTTGTTGAAGTAATTGTTGAAGTTGCTTTCAAACAAAATATTGGATCGTTTCCAAAATCATTTTGTTGTTGTAGATAAGCATGATAAACATATCCTGAAAATTTCAAGTCAATACCTTAAACGGTTGAGAATATATTCGAGAATATGTGTCTGAAAAGGAGGTTAATAGTAGGTAAGGAAATTTTGCTTTGTTGAAGTAATTGTTGAAGTTTCTTACAAACAAAATATTGGATCGTTTCCAAAATCATTTTTTTGTTGTAGATAAGCATGATAAACATATCCTGAAAATATCAAGTCAATATCTAAAGCGGTTGAAAAATTATTCGAGAATATGTGTCTGAAAAGGAGGTTAATAGTAGGTAAGGAAATTTTGCTTTGTTGAATTAATTGTTGAAGTTTCTTACAATCAAAATATTGGATCGTTTCCAAAATCATTTTGTTGTTGTAGATAAGCATAATAAACATATCCTAAAAATTTCAAGTCAATACCTTAAGCGGTTGAAAATTTATTTCTAGAATATGTGTCTGAAAAGGAGGCTAATAGTAAGGAAATTTTGCTTTGTTGAATTAATTGTTGAAGTTTCTTACAATCAAAATATTGGATCGTTTCCAAAATCATTTTGTTGTTGTAGATAAGCATGATAAACATATCCTGAAAATTTCAAGTCAATATCTTAAGCTGTTGAAAAATTATTCGAGAATATAAGTCTCGAAAGGAAATTAATAGTAGGGAAATTTTACTTTGTTAATTGTTGAAGATTCTTACAAACAAAATATTGGATCGTTTCTAAAACCATGTTTTTGTTGTAGATAAGCATGATAAACATATCCTGAAAATTTCAAGTCAATATCTTAAGCTGTTGAAAAATTATTCGAGAATATGAGTCTCGAAAGGAAATTAATAGTAGGAAATTTTACTTTGTTAATTGTTGAAGATTCTTACAAACAAAATATTGGATCGTTTCTAAAATCATGTTTTTGTTGTAGATAAGCATGATAAACATATCCTGAAAATTTCAAGTCAATATCTTAAGCGGTTGAAAAATTATTCGAGAATATTTGTCTGAAAAAGAGGCTAATAGTAAGGAAATTTTGCTTTGTTGAATTAATTGTTGAAGTTTCTTACAATCAAAATATTGGATCGTTTCCAAAATCATTTGTTCGTTGTGAATAAGCATGATATGCATATCCTGAAAATTTTAAGTCAATATCTTAAGCGGTTGAAAAATTATTCGAGAATATGTGTCTGAAAAGTAGCTTAATAGTAGGTAAGGACATTTTGCTTTGTTGAATTAATTGTTGTAGTTTCTTACAAGCAAAATATTGGATCGTTTCCAAAATCATTTTTTCGTTGTAGATAAGCATGATAAACATATCCTGAAAATTTCAAGCCAATACCTTAAACGGTTGAGAAATTATTCGAGAATATGTGTCTGAAAAGGAGGTTAATAGTAGGTAAGGAAATTTTGCTTTGTTGAAGTAATTGTTGAAGTTGCTTTCAAACAAAATATTGGATCGTTTCCAAAATCATTTTGTTGTTGTAGATAAGCATGATAAACATATCCTGAAAATTTCAAGTCAATATCTTAAGCTGTTGAAAAATTATTCGAGAATATGAGTCTCGAAAGGAAATTAATAGTAGGAAATTTTACTTTGTTAATTGTTGAAGATTCTTACAAACAAAATATTGGATCGTTTCTAAAATCATGTTTTTGTTGTAGATAAGCATGATAAACATATCCTGAAAATTTCAAGTCAATATCTTAAGCGGTTGAAAAATTATTCGACAATATTTGTCTGAAAAAGAGGCTAATAGTAAGGAAATTTTGCTTTGTTGAATTAATTGTTGAAGTTTCTTACAATCAAAATATTGGATCGTTTCCAAAATCATTTTTTCGTTGTGAATAAGCATGATATGCATATCCTGAAAATTTTAAGTCAATATCTTAAGCGGTTGAAAAATTATTCGAGAATATGTGTCTGAAAAGTAGCTTAATAGTAGGTAAGGACATTTTGCTTTGTTGAATTAATTGTTGTAGTTTCTTACAAGCAAAATATTGGATCGTTTCCAAAATCATTTTTTCGTTGTAGATAAGCATGATAAACATATCCTGAAAATTTCAAGCCAATACCTTAAACGGTTGAGAAATTATTCGAGAATATGTGTCTGAAAAGGAGGTTAATAGTAGGTAAGGAAATTTTGCTTTGTTGAAGTAATTGTTGAAGTTGCTTTCAAACAAAATATTGGATCGTTTCCAAAATCATTTTGTTGTTGTAGATAAGCATGATAAACATATCCTGAAAATTTCAAGTCAATATCTTAAGCTGTTGAAAAATTATTCGAGAATATGAGTCTCGAAAGGAAATTAATAGTAGGAAATTTTACTTTGTTAATTGTTGAAGATTCTTACAAACAAAATATTGGATCGTTTCTAAAATCATGTTTTTGTTGTAGATAAGCATGATAAACATATCCTGAAAATTTCAAGTCAATATCTTAAGCGGTTGAAAAATTATTCGAGAATATTTGTCTGAAAAAGAGGCTAATAGTAAGGAAATTTTGCTTTGTTGAATTAATTGTTGAAGTTTCTTACAATCAAAATATTGGATCGTTTCCAAAATCATTTGTTCGTTGTGAATAAGCATGATATGCATATCCTGAAAATTTTAAGTCAATATCTTAAGCGGTTGAAAAATTATTCGAGAATATGTGTCTGAAAAGTAGCTTAATAGTAGGTAAGGACATTTTGCTTTGTTGAATTAATTGTTGTAGTTTCTTACAAGCAAAATATTGGATCGTTTCCAAAATCATTTTTTCGTTGTAGATAAGCATGATAAACATATCCTGAAAATTTCAAGCCAATACCTTAAACGGTTGAGAAATTATTCGAGAATATGTGTCTGAAAAGGAGGTTAATAGTAGGTAAGGAAATTTTGCTTTGTTGAAGTAATTGTTGAAGTTGCTTTCAAACAAAATATTGGATCGTTTCCAAAATCATTTTGTTGTTGTAGATAAGCATGATAAACATATCCTGAAAATTTCAAGTCAATATCTTAAGCTGTTGAAAAATTATTCGAGAATATGAGTCTCGAAAGGAAATTAATAGTAGGAAATTTTACTTTGTTAATTGTTGAAGATTCTTACAAACAAAATATTGGATCGTTTCTAAAATCATGTTTTTGTTGTAGATAAGCATGATAAACATATCCTGAAAATTTCAAGTCAATATCTTAAGCGGTTGAAAAATTATTCGACAATATTTGTCTGAAAAAGAGGCTAATAGTAAGGAAATTTTGCTTTGTTGAATTAATTGTTGAAGTTTCTTACAATCAAAATATTGGATCGTTTCCAAAATCATTTTTTCGTTGTGAATAAGCATGATATGCATATCCTGAAAATTTTAAGTCAATATCTTAAGCGGTTGAAAAATTATTCGAGAATATGTGTCTGAAAAGTAGCTTAGTAGTAGGTAAGGACATTTTGCTTTGTTGAATTAATTGTTGTAGTTTCTTACAAGCAAAATATTGGATCGTTTCCAAAATCATTTTTTCGTTGTAGATAAGCATGATAAACATATCCTGAAAATTTCAAGCCAATACCTTAAACGGTTGAGAAATTATTCGAGAATATGTGTCTGAAAAGGAGGTTAATAGTAGGTAAGGAAATTTTGCTTTGTTGAAGTAATTGTTGAAGTTGCTTTCAAACAAAATATTGGATCGTTTCCAAAATCATTTTGTTGTTGTAGATAAGCATGATAAACATATCCTGAAAATTTCAAGTCAATATCTTAAGCTGTTGAAAAATTATTCGAGAATATGAGTCTCGAAAGGAAATTAATAGTAGGAAATTTTACTTTGTTAATTGTTGAAGATTCTTACAAACAAAATATTGGATCGTTTCTAAAATCATGTTTTTGTTGTAGATAAGCATGATAAACATATCCTGAAAATTTCAAGTCAATATCTTAAGCGGTTGAAAAATTATTCGAGAATATTTGTCTGAAAAAGAGGCTAATAGTAAGGAAATTTTGCTTTGTTGAATTAATTGTTAAAGTTTCTTACAATCAAAATATTGGATCGTTTCCAAAATCATTTTGTTGTTGTAGATAAGTATGATATACATATACTAAAAATTTCAAGTCAATATCTTAAGCTGTTGAAAAATTATTCGAGAATATGAGTCTCGAAAAGAGATTAATAGTAGGGAAATTATGCTTTGTTAATTGTCAAAGATTCTTACAAACAAAATATTGGATCGTTTCCAAAATCATTTTGTTGTTGTAGATAAGCATGATAAACATATCCTGAAAATTTCAAGTCAATATCTTAAGCTGTTGAAAAATTATTCGAGAATATAAGTCTCGAAAGGAAATTAATAGTAGGGAAATTTTACTTTGTTAATTGTTGAAGATTCTTACAAACAAAATATTGGATCGTTTCTTAAATCATGTTTTTGTTGTAGATAAGCATGATAAACATATCCTGAAAATTTCAAGTCAATATCTCAAGCTGTTGAAAATTATTCGAGAATATGAGTCTCGAAAGGAGATTAATAGTAGGGAAATTATGCTTTGTTAATTGTCAAAGATTCTTACAAACAAAATATTGGATCGTTTCCAAAATAATTTTTTTGTTGTAGATAAGCATGATAAACATATCCTGAAAATTTCAAGTCAATACCTTAAGCGGTTGAAAAATTATTCGAGAATATGTGTCTGAAAAGGAGGTTAATAGTAGGTAAGGAAATTTTGCTTTGTTGAAGTAATTGTTGAAGTTGCTTACAAACAAAATATTGGATTGTTTTTAAAATAATTTCGTTGTTGTAGATAAGCATGATAAACTTATCCTAAAAATATCAAGTCAATATCTTAAGCGGTTGAAAAATTATTCGAGACTATGTGTCTGAAAAGGAGGTTAATAGTAGGTAAGGAAATTTTGCTTTGTTGAATTAATTGTTGAAGTTTCTTGCAAACAATATATTGGATCGTTTCCAAAATTATTTTTTCGTTGTGAATATGCATGACAAGTATATCCTGAAAATTTCAAGTCAATATCTTAAGCGATTGAAAAATTATTCGAGAATATGTGTCTGAAAAGGAGGTTAATAGTAGGTAAGGAAATTTTGCTTTGTTGAAGTAATTGTTGAAGTTGCTTACAAACAAAATATTGGATCGTTTCCAAAATCATTTTGTTGTTGTAGATAAGCATGATAAACATATCCTAAAAATTTCAAGTCAATATCTTAAGCTGTTGAAAAATTATTCGAGAATATAAGTCTCGAAAGGAAATTAATAGTTGGGAAATTTTACTTTGTTAATTGTTGAAGATTCTTACAAACAAAATATTGGATCGTTTCTAAAATCATGTTTTTGTTGTAGATAAGCATGATAAACATATCCTGAAAATTTCAAGTCAATATCTTAAGCGGTTGAAAAATTATTCGAGAATATTTGTCTGAAAAAGAGGCTAATAGTAAGGAAATTTTGCTTTGTTGAATTAATTGTTGAAGTTTCTTACAATCAAAATATTGGATCGTTTCCAAAATCATTTTTTCGTTGTGAATAAGCATGATATGCATATCCTGAAAATTTTAAGTCAATATCTTAAGCGGTTGAAAAATTATTCGAGAATATTTGTCTGAAAAAGAGGCTAATAGTAAGGAAATTTTGCTTTGTTGAATTAATTGTTGAAGTTTCTTACAATCAAAATATTGGATTGTTTCCAAAATCATTTTTTCGTTGTGAATAAGCATGATATGCATATCCTGAAAATTTTAAGTCAATATCTTAAGCGGTTGAAAAATTATTCGAGAATATTTGTCTGAAAAAGAGGCTAATAGTAAGGAAATTTGGCTTTGTTGAATTAATTGTTGAAGTTTCTTACAAACAATATATTGGATCGTTTCCAAAATTATTTTTTCGTTGTAAATATGCATGACAAGCATATCCTGAAAATTTCAAGTCAATATATTAAGCGGTTGAAAAATTATTCGAGAATATGTGTCTGAAAAGGAGGTTAATAGTAGGTAAGGAAATTTTGCTTTGTTGAAGTAATTGTTGAAGTTGCTTACAAACAAAATATTGGATCGTTTCTAAAATCATTTTGTTGTTGTAGATAAGCATGATAAACATATCCTGAAAATTTCAAGTCAATCATATCTTAAGCTGTTGAAAAATTATTCGAGAATATGAGTCTCGAAAGGAAATTAATAGTAGGAAATTTTACTTTGTTAATTGTTGAAGATTCTTACAAACAAAATATTGGATCGTTTCTAAAATCATGTTTTTGTTGTAGATAAGCATGATAAACATATTCTGAAAATTTCAAGTCAATATCTTAAGCGGTTGAAAAATTATTCGAGAATATTTGTCTGAAAAAGAGGCTAATAGTAAGGAAATTTTGCTTTGTTGAAGTAATTGTTGAAGTTTCTTACAATCAAAATATTGGATCGTTTCCAAAATCATTTTTTCGTTGTGAATAAGCATGATATGCATATCCTGAAAATTTTAAGTCAATATCTTAAGCGGTTAAAAAATTATTCGAGAATATGTGTCTGAAAAGTAGCTTAATAGTAGGTAAGGACATTTTGCTTTGTTGAATTAATTGTTGTAGTTTCTTACAAGCAAAATATTGGATCGTTTCCAAAATCATTTTTTCGTTGTAGATAAGCATGATAAACATATCCTGAAAATTTCAAGTCAATACCTTAAGCTGTTGAAAAATTATTCGAGAATATAAGTCTCGATAGGAAATTAATAGTAGGGAAATTTTACTTTGTTAATTGTTGAAGATTCTTACAAACAAAATATTGGATCGTTTCTAAAACCATGTTTTTGTTGTAGATAAGCATGATAAACATATCCTGAAAATTTCAAGTCAATATCTTAAGCTGTTGAAAAATTATTCGAGAATATGAGTCTCGAAAGGAAATTAATAGTAGGAAATTTTACTTTGTTAATTGTTGAAGATTCTTACAAACAAAATATTGGATCGTTTCTAAAATCATGTTTTTGTTGTAGATAAGCATGATAAACATATCCTGAAAATTTCAAGTCAATATCTTAAGCGGTTGAAAAATTATTCGAGAATATTTGTCTGAAAAAGAGGCTAATAGTAAGGAAATTTTGCTTTGTTGAATTAATTGTTGAAGTTTCTTACAATCAAAATATTGGATCGTTTCCAAAATCATTTTTTCGTTGTGAATAAGCATGATATGCATATCCTGAAAATTTTAAGTCAATATCTTAAGCGGTTGAAAAATTATTCGAGAATATGTGTCTGAAAAGTAGCTTAATAGTAGGTAAGGACATTTTGCTTTGTTGAATTAATTGTTGTAGTTTCTTACAAGCAAAATATTGGATCGTTTCCAAAATCATTTTGTTGTTGTAGATAAGCATGATAAACATATCCTGAAAATTTCAAGTCAATACCTTAAACGGTTGAGAATATATTCGAGAATATGTGTCTGAAAAGGAGGTTAATAGTAGGTAAGGAAATTTTGCTTTGTTGAAGTAATTGTTGAAGTTTCTTACAAACAAAATATTGGATCGTTTCCAAAATCATTTTTTTGTTGTAGATAAGCATGATAAACATATCCTAAAAATATCAAGTCAATATCTAAAGCGGTTGAAAAATTATTCGAGAATATGTGTCTGAAAAGGAGGTTAATAGTAGGTAAGGAAATTTTGCTTTGTTGAATTAATTGTTGAAGTTTCTTACAATCAAAATATTGGATCGTTTCCAAAATCATTTTGTTGTTGTAGATAAGCATAATAAACATATCCTAAAAATTTCAAGTCAATACCTTAAGCGGTTGAAAATTTATTTCTAGAATATGTGTCTGAAAAGGAGGCTAATAGTAAGGAAATTTTGCTTTGTTGAATTAATTGTTGAAGTTTCTTACAATCAAAATATTGGATCGTTTCCAAAATCATTTTGTTGTTGTAGATAAGCATGATAAACATATCCTGAAAATTTCAAGTCAATATCTTAAGCTGTTGAAAAATTATTCGAGAATATAAGTCTCGAAAGGAAATTAATAGTAGGGAAATTTTACTTTGTTAATTGTTGAAGATTCTTACAAACAAAATATTGGATCGTTTCTAAAACCATGTTTTTGTTGTAGATAAGCATGATAAACATATCCTGAAAATTTCAAGTCAATATCTTAAGCTGTTGAAAAATTATTCGAGAATATGAGTCTCGAAAGGAAATTAATAGTAGGAAATTTTACTTTGTTAATTGTTGAAGATTCTTACAAACAAAATATTGGATCGTTTCTAAAATCATGTTTTTGTTGTAGATAAGCATGATAAACATATCCTGAAAATTTCAAGTCAATATCTTAAGCGGTTGAAAAATTATTCGAGAATATTTGTCTGAAAAAGAGGCTAATAGTAAGGAAATTTTGCTTTGTTGAATTAATTGTTGAAGTTTCTTACAATCAAAATATTGGATCGTTTCCAAAATCATTTGTTCGTTGTGAATAAGCATGATATGCATATCCTGAAAATTTTAAGTCAATATCTTAAGCGGTTGAAAAATTATTCGAGAATATGTGTCTGAAAAGTAGCTTAATAGTAGGTAAGGACATTTTGCTTTGTTGAATTAATTGTTGTAGTTTCTTACAAGCAAAATATTGGATCGTTTCCAAAATCATTTTTTCGTTGTAGATAAGCATGATAAACATATCCTGAAAATTTCAAGCCAATACCTTAAACGGTTGAGAAATTATTCGAGAATATGTGTCTGAAAAGGAGGTTAATAGTAGGTAAGGAAATTTTGCTTTGTTGAAGTAATTGTTGAAGTTGCTTTCAAACAAAATATTGGATCGTTTCCAAAATCATTTTGTTGTTGTAGATAAGCATGATAAACATATCCTGAAAATTTCAAGTCAATATCTTAAGCTGTTGAAAAATTATTCGAGAATATGAGTCTCGAAAGGAAATTAATAGTAGGAAATTTTACTTTGTTAATTGTTGAAGATTCTTACAAACAAAATATTGGATCGTTTCTAAAATCATGTTTTTGTTGTAGATAAGCATGATAAACATATCCTGAAAATTTCAAGTCAATATCTTAAGCTGTTGAAAAATTATTCGACAATATTTGTCTGAAAAAGAGGCTAATAGTAAGGAAATTTTGCTTTGTTGAATTAATTGTTGAAGTTTCTTACAATCAAAATATTGGATCGTTTCCAAAATCATTTTTTCGTTGTGAATAAGCATGATATGCATATCCTGAAAATTTTAAGTCAATATCTTAAGCGGTTGAAAAATTATTCGAGAATATGTGTCTGAAAAGTAGCTTAATAGTAGGTAAGGACATTTTGCTTTGTTGAATTAATTGTTGTAGTTTCTTACAAGCAAAATATTGGATCGTTTCCAAAATCATTTTTTCGTTGTAGATAAGCATGATAAACATATCCTGAAAATTTCAAGCCAATACCTTAAACGGTTGAGAAATTATTCGAGAATATGTGTCTGAAAAGGAGGTTAATAGTAGGTAAGGAAATTTTGCTTTGTTGAAGTAATTGTTGAAGTTGCTTTCAAACAAAATATTGGATCGTTTCCAAAATCATTTTGTTGTTGTAGATAAGCATGATAAACATATCCTGAAAATTTCAAGTCAATATCTTAAGCTGTTGAAAAATTATTCGAGAATATGAGTCTCGAAAGGAAATTAATAGTAGGAAATTTTACTTTGTTAATTGTTGAAGATTCTTACAAACAAAATATTGGATCGTTTCTAAAATCATGTTTTTGTTGTAGATAAGCATGATAAACATATCCTGAAAATTTCAAGTCAATATCTTAAGCGGTTGAAAAATTATTCGAGAATATTTGTCTGAAAAAGAGGCTAATAGTAAGGAAATTTTGCTTTGTTGAATTAATTGTTAAAGTTTCTTACAATCAAAATATTGGATCGTTTCCAAAATCATTTTGTTGTTGTAGATAAGTATGATATACATATACTAAAAATTTCAAGTCAATATCTTAAGCTGTTGAAAAATTATTCGAGAATATGAGTCTCGAAAAGAGATTAATAGTAGGGAAATTATGCTTTGTTAATTGTCAAAGATTCTTACAAACAAAATATTGGATCGTTTCCAAAATCATTTTGTTGTTGTAGATAAGCATGATAAACATATCCTGAAAATTTCAAGTCAATATCTTAAGCTGTTGAAAAATTATTCGAGAATATAAGTCTCGAAAGGAAATTAATAGTAGGGAAATTTTACTTTGTTAATTGTTGAAGATTCTTACAAACAAAATATTGGATCGTTTCTAAAATCATGTTTTTGTTGTAGATAAGCATGATAAACATATCCTGAAAATTTCAAGTCAATATCTCAAGCTGTTGAAAATTATTCGAGAATATGAGTCTCGAAAGGAGATTAATAGTAGGGAAATTATGCTTTGTTAATTGTCGAAGATTCTTACAAACAAAATGTTGGATCGTTTCCAAAATCATTTTGTTGTTGTAGATAAGCATGATGAACATATACTGAAAATTTCAAGTCAATATCTTAAGCTGTTGAAAAATTATTCGAGAATATGAGTCTCGAAAGGAGATTAATAGTAGGGAAATTATGCTTTGTTAATTGTCGAAGATTCTTACAAACAAAATATTGGATCGTTTCCAAAATAATTTTTTTGTTGTAGATAAGCATGATAAGCATCTCCTGAAAATATCAAGTCAATATCTAAAGCGGTTGAAAAATTATTCGAGAATATGTGTCTGAAAAGGAGGTTAATAGTAGGTAAGAAAATTTTGCTTTGTTGAATTAATTGTTGAAGTTTCTTACAAACAAAATATTGGATCGTTTCCAAAATCATTTTTTTGTTGTAGATAAGCATTATTAACATATCCTGAAAATTTCTAGTCAATATCTGCGGTTGAAAAATTATTCGGGAATATGTGTCTCGAAAGGAGGTTAATAGTAAGGAAATTTTGCTTTGTTGAGTTAATTGTTAGTTTCTTACAAACAAAATATTGGATCGTTTCCAAAATCATTTTTTTACAAGTGCGTATTTTACCTAGCCATGAAAATGAAAGTTGTCATTCCGTTTTATTGATGTGACATTTTAATCCTGAAGAAATAGTTTCATGATATTATATTCAGTCTAAAGAGTTCTCTACAATTCTTCATTAACAAAAATGGGTAAAAGTAAACTCGAGCATCGAAGTGTGCTACAATTTTTCACAAAAGAGTGTAACAGGCTAAAAGTTATCCATCAAAGAATGATCGACGTCTATGGAAATGAAATTCCATCTTTATACCAAGTAAAATTTTGGTCTAAGAGCTTCACTGAGTTTGGGACTCTATTTAGGATGTTCCAAAATCAGGGGGGCAGTTGCAGCAGAGCTAAAGATATGGTTAAAAAAATTAAATATTTGGTGCTGTCAGATCGGCTTTTATTGCCAAGGAAGTTGGGGTATCCAAATCATCTGTTTGGACAGTTTTGCTCGACGATTTCGGAATGAAAAAAGTGTCTCGGCGTTGTATTCCAAGGATCCTTACGCAAGAGCAAAAGCTTGTAAGATAAGAAGTTTTATTGCTTTACCGGATAAAAGGTTTGTTCATTTAAAATAAAATCTTTTTTTGAGATTATTATTATACCAATGTTATTAATTGTAGTAATTTATTTTTGTATTATTAAACAAAAATAACTATTTGCTAATAAAGCATATTATCAATGCATATAATAGATTTATTAAAGTCTGACATTATATTACTGTTTTTGGTAATTTTTACATAGTTTGCATCAAAGACAAGTACCGAGCAAGTATATTTTAATTTAACTTGTTACTAAACTTAAACAGCTTATTAGTGACTTTTAAATATAATTTAATGGTGAACTATAAAAAAGGCAATTATATCCAGCAAAGCAATCTCTTAATTATACTCCTTTTAGTCTCATTTTTCAAAGCTTGAAATAAATTATCTCCGCTACAATTTACAGAAAAAACAAAGTTGAGTTGCAAAAAAGTAATATTTACAACACATCCGCCGCGTATATTTACTGGTCATGCCACTCTTATAAAAACGCATAGATGGAAACACAAGGTGAAATAACAGGTAGGTAATAATGTATAAGATACATTAGTATAATATAATAACATGTTATTTTAATAGCATTACATTACATCAAATGATTTTAAATTATCCAATTAATACTTACCTACGTGAGTACACACTTGCTCCGGGGATATTGTAATGGATATACTTTTAAAGTGATTAACATTTTACATCAATTATTACAAATTCCAGTAGTACAATTATTAGAAAATCATTACAAAGTAATGCGTGCAATATATTAACAAAAATCATGCATAATACTTATAAATTATATCATATTTTAAATCGATGTTATATTTTGTAATCTTATAAGTAATACATTTTCAGAAAGCGAAGGTGTTGTTCCAAATTTATTCCATAAGATATCAGTTATCACAGTTATCACAGTTATCACAAGGACCAATTTTTTTAGACGCGTTTTAATTAATTATCCTTAAATAGCAATAGTTTTAAACATTATTATTTTGGTTTTTCTGGTTATGTAGGACGACTTTACACTGCGTGAAAACGACGAAATAACACCTGAAGAAGTAAGAAAAGCCGTTGCTAGAATAAAAATTGGAAAATCTTCTGGACGCGGTGCAGTTCCAGTAGAATTAATCAAGTACGGAGCAGATGGACTATTTCAACTACTATCGGTTGTTTTCAACCAATTTTTGAAAGGAGGAGTGCTGCTTTAGGAATGGAGAACTGCATATACCTATTAGAAATATTTATGAATATGAAGGTGACAAAGAAGACTTTTCAAACTATAAAGGAATTAGTGTTACAAATTCTTTGAGCAGACTAGACTATACGGAAGAGTTTGAAGAATGAAATAAAGGACACGAAATAATCAAGAGAGGGCTGCTGTATCGCACCTATACTGTTTAAAATCTATTTAGAAGGAGTTGTAGAAAGTTGGAAGACAAAGTGCAAATCGATGGGTGTATCCATCGGAAAAGAAAATCTATATGGCTTGCATTTTGCTAATGACCAAGTTTTCTTGGCGGAAGATGAGATAGATATACAGTACATGCTACGCAAGTTTAATGAAGAATAAAATGAATATAATGAAGAATAAGTGGTGGCAGACAGTAAATACATCTAAGCATCTAGGACTAAATATTTGGTAGTTTGAAAAATGGGACACCATTTGCAGTTGATGGACACATAGATTAATAACACAAGTCTACACCTAGGTGTGAAACGATGACCGCAATGAACAAGAAAGATGGAGCAGAATTGCTCAATGGCAGCTGCTCTGGAATAAGAACATGCCCAGGAATACAGAAATAAAAATACAAATTATTGTTATAGTAACCCATTCCTATTAGGAAGTCGATTTTAATAGCATTTGAGGTTAAAGCTCTGACCTCTTGCAGTGGGCTTTGGGACCAACTAGCAATAACAGGCATATACGTAATTATCATTTAAGATGTGCACACGTCTTTGAACATTTACTAGTACTTAACGTCATTATTAATTGCACATTTCTGTTCAGCTGTGTCTAATAACTTATTTACAAGCCATAACGCATAAAGCCGAGCAAGTCTTTAATAATCACATAGATTTTTACAACTAGATGGTAAGGCGGGATACTCAACATTAATTTATTTTTATTGCATTCTAATAAAGCTCTGCCAAGCTTTGCAAAAATGTGTGACTATTTGGCTTTTTAATTTTTAATTTCAGTGTTCACTAACGTGGAATAAAGGTGTCCCACACAATTTATTCGACTGTAAAAGTTATTTTTTTTTAGCTGTTGCAATTTCCAGTAATTATTACAATTATTACAATTATTATAAGGATTTAATAAATGCTGAAATTGTTCAAGAGATGCGTTTATAAATATAAATAAATTAAATCAAAAATCACTTGTCTTCTTTATGAAGAATCTCTTGATGAGTTACTAGGTCGGTTTCATGACTTTTATTTCCTCATCAGTAGCAATGAGATTGCTACTGATTAAAACAGAGAATCTAGAAACTGGACTAGCATTTCCATGAGACACTCTTCACAAGATATGTGATTTTTAATTAAAGGTATTTATATTAATGATTTAAAGCGTTCAAATTATTATCATTACCTTTGAACTAATTTAGATTTTGTAAACGAAAAACAATTAAAGTCCATTAATAATTCATTGTTTATAGCCCAAGGTGTTAAGACTTGGTTGGTTGTCAACCACAACACGAAGAACTTTTAACGTATTCACGAAAAAAAAAATCAAGCGTCACGTTTAAAAAGTTAAAACGCAAAAAGCAATCTCAACTTCGTGTCGTGTTTTTTTAATACGGAGGTTTAGTACGTTCTTTTTAGTCATATTATGTGCAGTATATCCGGTTGTGGTACTTGGGAGCGCCGCGGTTGGTTCTTCTCCTTGCAAGGTCAGCGACTGATCCAGCATCTCCGTCCCTCTTGTCTTCCTTCCTTCCTTCGACCACATTCCTCTGGACCGCAACGTTGCCACATTATTAGACAAATAATAACTTAACGACGAGAGGTTTACTCAACCACGACAAAAACTTCAGTTCATTTCGTGGCTGTAACAATTTTTATGTGCCCACAATAATGGACCCAACAGAAATATTATTTTGGTCACTAGAAGCGCCATTAGTACACCTTTTGTGTTTAAAAAATCTTGTTGCATGATGTCGTAAATAGGATTAAAAGAGAGTGACGCCACTTCTATTATACTTGCATTCTTTGTAACCTTTTGTGATCTTTTCAATTGCTCTTATTAAGCTTATTGTACTTAATGGTGTAATTCGGTGTTGCAAGGTGGTACTTGTTAAAAAATTATGTAATTACAAATGTCGATAACGCATATAACATCTACAACAACATAGTAGCATGCCTAAACTATGAACTGTACAAACACGACATCAAAAATCGAATCGCGTGTAATTGATTACCATTAAACTAAATTTAGTGATTACTAAGAATATAAATAATTAATCTGGAAATATGTTGCAGTATACTTGGAAGCGATCAATAGTCAGTGCATTCTAGAGCGTTACTCCATCAATCATAGATTGTGTTAACAAGTCTAGGCTAAATGATATATTAAAGGAAGTAGTTTGTTAATTGATTTCATTCTGTCATTACTCCTGTACTGTGAGTACAACATACTGTACATTCAAACTTAAATTCAACTTAAATTTAATTATTAATACACTTGTAACTAATACCTCAAATACGTTGGCTGCATTCACAAATAGTTTCAATGCAGGTACATTTATTATGTATCGCTTTTTAACCTTTAACAGAGGAAGTTATAACAGGCTAGATGTTTGCTCTAAATCATATTATTTATTCAAGTGCACAATATTTGTGATGAAGTTGCGGTAATTCTAGCACGATATGAATGAACAATCTTTAGACCAATTCGCTCGTTTAGTTACACATCCTCACAGAATTCGATACATCTAAATTAATGATGTATAAATCCGGTGATTTTCTTTTGCATCATTTATCATAAATGAGTTGGGTCCAGAGCAACACAACGTACGAAGAAACACTGTACCTATTTGGATGATGTCAGCTGAAGGCGGGTGTTTTTAAAGTCTTTGTCAGAAACCTGCTTTGTACCTGAACACCATATCTAAAATTTGGGAAGATCTCATGGGTGCGGAGAAGCGTAAAGGAATGTAGTCCCATATGTTTCCTTAAACATTTTCTTCTTTTTTTATTTGCACTCGTAAGTTGAGCACGTATATTATGTTTACTTCAGTAGTTCAAGTAACGAATTCTTTCATATTTTGAAAGCGAGCCAAATTTTTGCACAATCGTGTTGCAATCACGTAATTCGTTGTAGAAGAATTGGTTGATGTATTAAAGACACGCAGTCTCTAATTCCATTATTATTGTATAGTTAAGGTGGACCGTCACTTCCACACAATTTTATGATTAATCAAGGGTCTTAAGTGTTCCTGATATATAAACCGTTTTAAACCGCAAAATCACTGTCACACTGTGTTTTACAAGTTTCAAAAAACCGGAATACCGTTTGAAAATGCTGACATTAAGCTAATTTAAAAACCTAAACAAAATTTTATAAGGAATAAATGTAAATCCCTAAATCCATCTAATTTATTTACATCGATTTCGATAGAGAAATGTGCTCGTAAAAATTTTACGAGCATTAAAGTCAAACAGCAATCTACTGATGTGATAATGTATCGAGACATTATCGATGAGAAAAAAGACAGCACGACAAAAAGTTCGCATAAATAATCGTTAAGAAAAATACACAAAAGGCATGTTTTTGAAAGAGGATATCCTATCATTTCGAATATATGTCTAATTTCAGGTGTATTATAACGTAACACATAACTTGGAAATAACTATAACCTAAGTATTTATTTTAGTGATATTACTAATATATTTTTATGTATTTTGTATAACTAAACTGTTCACAAGAACTTGCTAGCTATAAAATTTTATGAAATTTAGGAGCCTTAAAGACAGTTATTTAGGAAAGATTGTGTGAAGAATTTTGAGATAATTTTAAATATATTTTTGAGATAAACTGGACGATTCAATAATGTATGGACAAGCCCGAAAATCGAAATAAACTATTATCTTTGCTATTATTGGAACTTTGGATTTAAAAACAGATTTGAACTTGGAATATTTTTGCTTTTCCAACTGATTCTGTGACTGTAACGATTTTTGAGACGGTCAGCACGTTCAAATTACATTGAACATGTATAACATCAATTAAAATTATTTTTTACCAATAGAAAAATATTCAATTACGTATAGATTCATCCAATTAAAAGCAAAAAATACACGTATTGAAAAGTAAAGTGAATGAAATTACTAGGTCATATTGTCCCATAAAACTCTCGTGTAAAAGTAATTTTAGTTTTTAATGTGCGAATTTGTTAGAAACACATAATAGCAGCTTTTAAGTTTGCGTGCATTCTAAAACAAAACAAAATTCATAGCCAAATTCTCCAGGAACTTTAAGAGAAGTGTATCAAAGCGTATTTCTTTATTTTAATTGGAATTGGTGGAAGGTTTAGCCTCCACAGTTCATAACTACCTACTTAACAAAAATTATTACTACTTTCAAGCATGGGATATTTATTGAGCTAAAAAGCACACAATAAAAAATTATTCTGTTGATGTGGATAACTTTGGAACGATTAGGCAATTTTCTTATCTCTTGATTTATACAAAATTTACTATTGAATGAAATTTAATAACCGGAGCTAAAATTGGTGTATGGCATTTGCAACCGATAGTGGTATCTATGCTAATAATTTAGTAATATTAAGCAATACAAAATATATCACAAAGTAATATTAAAGTATGGAAAATGCAATAATCGAGTATGGTTTAGCATACCATAGGGCTCAGAAAGGAAAACAAATTGTCTAATTTAATCTTATTTGTAGCTCTTACCGTTTACGAAAGCCCAATAGTGTCCTATGTGGACCAGCTTGTATGTTGCAAAAGAGGCACCGACGCTTGGGCGTCTTTTGCTAAAAATGATAAAAACGGCTTCGCCTATGTTAGCTAAACATGCCCAAGTAGTTTTAGAACCACGACTTCAATAATTTTCTAGTTATTGTATCTTATACGGGGTGCTGTCTTACGGCATTAAGGTTATAATCCATATATGAGGTATATATTGCAAAAGAGGTACCGACGCTTGGGCGTCTTTTGCTAAAATTGACAGAAATGGCTTCACCTAATAGCTTAACATGGCCAGGTAATTTTAGAACCATGACTTTAATGATTTTCCAGTTATTGTATCTTACGGTGTCTTACGGTATTAGTGTTATGATCCATATATGCGGTATACAGGGTGGTGCATATCGAGTGATCACTATTGAGATATCGTAAACGGTACGAGCTACAAAAAAGTTTAAATTAGGCAAACTGTTCCATTTTCTGAGATCTATTTAGTGATGCTTTATTTTTTTTTTAAGTTCAATAGCTAGATAATAAACAAAAATCAAAATGTGCTTTATTTTAAATCGTTAATGACTCGGTTATATTTGATGGTAAAAAAATATTTTTGGTCAAAAAGTTGTAGATTTGTACGCCCTGTAACATAAATACATTTATTTGTTTCATTCATGTTATATTCATGACAATAAATTTTTATCTATAAAATTGTATTTCTTCGTTTTATGTAGTTTTAAGTCATTTACTTTTTAAATCGTCACAATTTTACTGTTCTTCTAATTATCTTTTTTGAACGAAGACGTGTTTGCTTATTTAATTTTGCTTTATAAATAATGTTGAATGTTGCTCAATTAATTACATAGCTGCGAAATATTATTAGCCATAACCGAACGTTGAATCGCATTACAAAATTTATATGTACATTAATGCTGATTTGTACATCAATAAACCAATGAAAATGTTTGCGCTTTAAAGGCCATAACTTAAAAATAATATCGCGATTTTATACTTTACAACACTCCGTAAGTTGTCAGCAATTTACAAAAATGCTAAATAGTTTAAAACATATAAAATTTAAACTCCTCGAGACACTTATTGCGTTGCGGCTAGCAGATTTATTTAATAATTACACAAGATCAAAGTGGCCACAACCGTTCAAGCAATAAAACAAGCACGAAAAAGAAAAAATTACAGCATTCGTGATGGAACATAGACATCCGCTCAACACCAACACTTATAAGAGCTAATGAACCTGGTGAACCCATCCGATGGAACGGAACGGCTCTTTTTGCTGCGATAACCTCAGCAACGAACGACATATTTCCTCTGAAGGCTCATTATTTCTCGTCCTTCGGGCTTCAACAGTCACGCTGATTGCTAGAACCAGTTACGACTTCCGGTATCTGGACACGGACTTGACTCAGGTATAAGTTACCGGAGATTATAATCATAGCTCGCCGTGGCTGTTCGCCGCTTCGACTGTATTATTATATTATATTATGTTTTATATCACACATGATTTATGCCAGCTTATGGATAGATTTTCTTGTTCTATGAGAACTAATACAACGTTATATCCTGATATATGAGGGATACATCAGTGCATATTAAAATTTTTATTAGTTATGGAAATATGGAAAATCGAATAGGATGTATCTTATAATCTTACCTATATATCATTCTTGCCTGATGTTTTTTTTTCAGTAAAGGTTTATCATCAAGTTTCATGTCACACAAAAATGTGGTTTAGAAACATTTTTTGATTATAGTGTACAACCGCCATTTAAAAACAGGCTTTGGTTTCATCTCCTCTGTACTTCCTGGTTCGTTTTTGTGGCTCCTTAAAAGATGCGTTACCCAACGTATTGATGAAATAAATTATCGTCCGTGTACCATACAATTTACAAAATTATCTAATACTCGATGTAAAATAATCACCTTTGCAAAGTTGCTTTTCTAAACTTTGAAAGAATTTCAGATGTTGCGAAAATTTGAACTAGTATTTTCAAAATTTCTAGCTTTTTTAATAGAGCTTAATAGTTGGGTTTAAAAAAGTGGTTTTAGATTTACGATATCTCTTTTACTCTTTTATGTTTTACAGTTGCAACTTACAATGATATTTCTTCACAAAACAAGTTATATCCCAATATAATGTAAATTATATTTACAAGATATTTTAATAATTCAACACACAAACCTAAATAACAGGTGTAAAATTCTCTTTATTTATCTGAATTAAATTCTTCAGCACTGCCTGTTTGAAAAATGTGTATGGGTTTGAGATAATTTTATTAAACGATACAAAAAAGTTTACTGTAGTAGTACATTTATTGCTTTTTCTACATTATTTTGATATTTTGCCAATATATAACGTTTTACCACTACAAAATTAGGTTTCAATTCTACTATAAGGCACTCAAAGTTGTTCAAACAGACAACTTTTCAGTTGTAAAATGATATATGCTGTTAACATATTGAAATAATTAGGAAATCAGTCAATATGTTTAGTTCATAGAACAAAACTGGGGGGCTGCTCCATTAAAATTATTTAAAAAAAAACAAATAATAGTTTTTATGGACCACGCTACCTTGTTTATGATTAAGTAACAAACAGCTTTAATACAAATGATTTTAATGAAAATGTTTTCCTGAAATTTTGTAGAAATACTATACCAGTTTCAAGACTCACGTCTCTTCGTCAGGTGCGATATTTATTTAAAGCTTATTTATTACCACTTCAATCATTGGATCATTGAACAGACAACGATGTAAAATTAAATCTTTTTAATGATTGTTACAATTTACAAATCCATAACCTGTATAGTCTTTCAATTAATTTTTTTATTGGGTATCAAAATTCAAAACATTTTACTTGAAATATTTTAGCGTTTGAACAGTTTTTTCGCTAGTTTTAGCTTCCTGTTAAAAATTTTAATAGCCGATTATAATCCCTACCTATTTTAAAAATTTGAAGTAAAATTCCAACTTGTTTTAACACAGTCGAAAGATAATTTGACAAATATTTCTGTATAAACGAAAACTCTGATATTTAATATTTTACGGCGAGTTTTGAAAAATTCGATCCAAAATATAAATGCCACATAAATTTACAAAGCTTATTAAAATTGTGTTGCTCCCAGGTAAAATTTTTTGAATTTTTCATATCGGTATCCAATCTTCAGTATTACTTTGTTATCTTGTGTATAAGATTATTATTAACCTCGATTGTTAACACTTTCTTTAGGTAAAATAACTCACTTAAAATCCAATAACAAATACAGTATTACAATTTTCAACAACCTTTATTGAATCTGTAAATGTAATGTAAATGTACGAACATACTTATATTAGTTCTTAAATAGATTGTTTCCACTAAAACTAAATACACAATTTTCTTACAAGCAAAGCTTATACTAGTGTATTTAAAACGCACAATAGATTTTTGTTAGCTAATAGCAGATCTCGGATATAACCAAAACCACAAAAATTCGATCAGCTTTATTTCTTCTGTACCGTAATTTAATTAATTACGTTTCTGTTCTTCCTGGAAAGCACAAGAGCGAAGGTAGATTATACAGATAAATTCAGAATAAAGAGCACGATTAGGCCTTAGAGATGGAACTTACGTTAAAATATGGTAAAACTGTTAAATTTCATTATAAAAATAACATATCGAAACAGGTTTTACCTAGATAACTATTTATGGTTACCGAGATACCCTGTAAAACATCGAATCTGGTCCACCCTCTACCTATTTTAAAATCTTTATAAGACAGTAAAAAGTTTAACATAATGAATTTAAAGTTGCATACGTCAATTCTACGAATAGTTCAAACTTTACTATAAGCTGAATCACATATTTGAAGTAATAACTTTATACAACCTGTTGTCGGCCGGGCAATAAAGAATTTTATGATTACCAAAACTTTATTGAAATTACAAACTGACGAACAGATATTTTGGCGCCACTTTTATTACAACTGTGTGACTTTGATTCACCAAATTGGTTTATGCTTATAATTCTGCAACATGAAAAACTAAATAATCCTTTAAAAAAACGCTGAGTTAATTGCTATTTTATAGATGACTTGGTGTAGTGTGTAGTTATAAATTAAGTTTTAATTTTTTCGTAATAAACGAAGAATATTTAAATTTTGTTTTATTTAAATCAGCGTTATATACTGAT
This sequence comes from Elmis aenea, assembly GCA_947652605.1. Taxonomy (NCBI): domain Eukaryota; kingdom Metazoa; phylum Arthropoda; class Insecta; order Coleoptera; family Elmidae; genus Elmis; species Elmis aenea. The sequence continues at coordinate 55,162,767 of OX393581.1, read as the reverse complement.
AAAGCATAATAAGGCTGTCGATTTTTTTTTAGATTTTGTTATTAATTGCTAGTTTTTTATTCTAAACAAAATAGTTTTTCTTAGCAAAAGCAAAGGTACAGACGCAGTAGATGAGAATTTTCAGAATAATATGTGGATGTAGACTAATTGAATAGATTATTAACGATCAAATCAAAAAACCCTAGGAGGTTTAAATTTAAGTTTAAAAAGAAGATTTCACTGCATATTAAAAGTTGTTTGATAAATATAGCTGGTATAAAAAAACAACAACAAAAAATGATGTCATTAGTTGCACACTTTTTTGCTGTGATATTTTTCTTCTTTTCTTTATGTGCTTCTTGCTTAAATTAATTTTTACCGATTATTATCTTATTATACCTGCAGTTATCGATAATATTGATGATTTCCGTTAAGAGATTTTTTTATTATAAGAGGCATCGTTTTTAACTTCATGAATATCCTGATATATATTCCCATAAGATATAACCGGTTCTAAACCAATTAAAATAACCATTATATAAAATATGACATTTTTTCTTTACTGTTTAATCTAAATTTACCTAAAATACTAAACAACATCTGAGGAATCTCTTTGCATTTTATTTGTAATAAATTATAATAAATGTGTATTATATTATAGTGATTTCTAATATATTTTTTCATAAATATTTGCATGAAATAAAGTCAATTTAATATAAGTTTTGTTGCTTTTAACTGTAAAGCAATCGTTTATATGGAGTATTTTTTGTTTTGTTAACAATCTGATTTAGTTAATCTTTTTTCATGTTTGGAGTGTAATTATTAATGCCTTTTGTCATGGTTTTCATTTTCAGTACTTGCAACAAACCAGAAAGGTTAACTTTAACGCACAATAATTCTTACTAACTCAAGTTTGAGAAAAAATAAATGTACAAGATAAGACGTTCCTGCAGATGTGGTTCTTAAGAAACAGGGTAACTGAAAGCTTCTTAAAAGCACAAAATGCGATACATATGTTTCCAATCGATGATTATTTTAGTATATTTGAAGTTTTTGTTTCATTTTTTGTCACACTAAAACATATGCTGTATAAACCCCAAAATTATGAAACACCGAGTGCATTAAAACAGAGCGATGACACATTAGTAGCGAAAATACCTACTTGAAAACTAAAAAAATATTAAATGTGCCTTTAGTTCGGCATGACACATAAAAAATAGCGCCTCCAGATGTTATGTTTATTAAAATCCACTTGTTTAACGAAGTATAAAAATGAAATACCTTAAAATGGAAAAACTAATTGAATGTAAACTTGAATAATTACCTAATTAATTATTAAAATGTTATTTACTGCCACATTTCCGGGCCAATTTAATGTGTAAACGTCTCCTGTTAATTTATTATTGAGAAATCGTCGACGTACATTCTTGTGATTCCCGTAACATTTCCATTAAGCCTTTATTTTTGGAACGCTGATGGTTTTTTATTTGTTAAACAGTAAAAACTAACTTAAAGCTGGTCTCGAGCGAACAGGTTATTTCGTTGATTTTATATGCATGGAGGGAAATTCGTCTTAAATCTATGTATAATTGTGTTGCACTGTAGACATAAATGTTGGATTACTATACAGTGGGTCCAAATTTTGTCAGTAAAACATGGTGTTGTCCACTATAAACCCTATGTTTCTGTAGTTTCTTTACACCCTGCTAGGGCTCTGTCTAGATATATTTTAAAATTTAAAGCTATGGTTTAAAGGGAATTATTTAAAAAGATCTACTTATGCACGGAAGCGAATTACTTACAATAAATGCGCAATTTATTTTATATATTGCGCATTCAAATTGTCCTCTTTTTCAAACGGGGTTGGTGATGGACAATACCCCACAATCTTACGTTAAGAAAATATATGCAATCAAAAATTAAAAACATTCATAAAATATACTATGGCATAATATTAAATTATCAACATAATTACGTGTAAACAAAAACAAATTATCATAGAACTATTCAAATATTTGAGGTATTGCCGTATATTTAACTAATTATTTTTATACATGACTTTAACTAAGTGGACAGTTGTACATTAGTTTTTATTTGGCAATTATTTCAACAAACCCATGCATATTTCCTAGATAGTTTAGTGTCAATTATATTTTAACAAATTTTTTACTTTAGCTCGATAACATAAATAAAGCACTACTATTTCCGCTTTTAAAATATTTTTGGGCAATAGATTAGCATCCTGCTGTAAATTACTTAATTTTTTTTGTTTGGTCACACCTAATTATTTTCGTTTACTGTTAACATAAATACATATTACGATACAAAGGCAAATTGATCCTTAACTTAATCTTTTTGTCGTGCTTGTGGCCCGGAAGTGACATTTTTGGCATACTTTATGTTGAATAATTTTAAGCATGACGTATAAAATGGTTTAGGTACTTCACAACAATTTTTGTGGTGATTATTTATGTTTTGATACATACCTGCAATTTTTATTATGTCATTACTAGCCCTTGCTAATTTGTAAGTTTTACCAAAATTCTGTAGCACATTTTTGCCTGGTTTTTATATCCATGTTGGGTACCGCAAACAACTCGATCTTAATATTGTAATAATTACAACTCAAATATGCTAACATCATGAAACTTGCTGGAGAAGAAGCTAACAATATAATTGAGAAAAATTACATAATGTGCGTAATTTTTTTAAAACGAGATCATGGCATTTTTAGTATTTTCGAAACAATCCCCGAGTTAAGTAAGTACACAAAATTTGTATTTATAATACGACAATGAAACTTCTTCTCCATTTTAATTATGTGCAACAATTTCATAGCTTTTGTTATTTTTTTTTTGTGAGTGATTTATAAATTTGTGTTGTTTGGGAACTCAAGAGAGGCTCAAGGCAATTCTGAATGATTTTGAGGGAATCTTTAGTGTAGTAAATAATAAATAACTGACTAAAAGTCTATTTTTTATCCGAGCATAATTATGGGTTTGCTTTCATTTCAAAATACACAGAACCTGCAGAAGTATACTTCTGTGGCTAGCTCAAAATTTATCCCCAAATGATATATGGTTCCCTTTGACAATAAGTTTTATCTTCCAGAGGATGGTCACACAAAAATGCAGGTGCAAGCGTAGGTAGAAATTGGGCTTTGTCGTGTTCACAAGTGGATTTTCTTATGCAATTACTATTTATGAGAGCCATTTGATATGCTAGATGTCTGTTATTGTCATCAGACCATGGGAATTTTTTCTGGGTGCTTTGACAGAAATATTTGAAAGGTGCCTTCGTTTTTTGGGTTGGCTTTTATACGATTTGGCGCGTTTTTTGGGTGTATTTTGATAAAAAGCAAGAAATATGTGGTATAAAAGATAGAGCTTTGACTTTATTGCCTGCAGATGTCATAATAGTGTATAGGAATTTTACAATAATCATATTGGTGAATCGTGTTTGGAGTCTTAAACGAATGTGAATAAGATTTTTGAGAAAAGTTTTGTAACCTGTAGTTACGGAAATAATAATGATACCTATATTTATTTGGCGTTTGGCTGATTATTTTACAATTATACATACAAACATACAAATGTTAATTTACAACATGTAAACTTTTCCTTTATAAACAACAGAGATTATGTCTAAACATTATAGATCGTTATGAACTTAAATTTTTATAAAACAGAGAATTTTGAGTATAATTTCGTTTCCTGAATGGCAATTGAAAGTCTTTACAGTTTCTAGTTGGATATATATTTTAACAAAAAATTTGAAAGCAATTATTTATCATTTTTTAAATGAAAATAATCGTATTAAAAACTATTCGATATTTGATACTAAGCCACTGTAAAGTATTTAGAATAACAGCAATTTTAGTGTACCTGGAATATTGTAAAATAATTCTCATTGCTCTATTTTGCAATTTTTGAAGTTGGTTTAAATCGTTGGTATCCGTCAGAAATACAAGATAAGTGAATTTTAATTGAACTTATTTTTACTTATAAATAAATAAATAAGTCACTCCAAACATTCCAAATGATGTTACTTCTTATTTTAATATGTAGATTATTTTTACAGAGTCATTTCAATAAAAATATATTTATTTTAAATGCCCAATTTATCTGCAAATAGATTAACATATTTTAGATGCAATATACACCTTAGACAAAATATTGAATTTTATATATACTTAGTGTTGAATAACACTGCTCCTTAAAAATTATTTGCAAATTATGTTTGTAATTTTTGCCATAAAATACCACATGTAAATATTTTAATTATTTAATAAAAAATGTAGTGCATTAAATAACTTTGTACAATATGTGAATGAGAACAGCTTGAGTCACCCAACGAATTTGTGAAAGGCACATTTTCGTCATGGAGCATACCTATGCGAATCTCCAATTATTACTAAATAATTTTGTCTAATTTTTTTGTGCATCATCTCCAGCATAACCCCGTTTCCTAGATTTCAACATTGATTGTACTGTTCCCATCCGAGTCGTTGTTATATAATATTGTGTGCAACTGAGTGCATGAATTGCGAAGAAATTAAGCAACAACTTCGACCTTTCTGGCAATTCGGGACAATTATATAAGTGAATCGGTGGAAGTATGTGTGTACGTATGCTTACATTCAGGTTCCTTATTCATGGATGTGGGAGATTTGGTTGCGTGAAGTTACCTATACGGTTAAATGACAACGAGTTGCCATTTGCAGGCATAAATCATTATATAACGTTAACTGAAGTGTTAAATTTGCTATAGTCGCCTTTTCATAACAGCATACAAGCAGTTTCATACAGTATAAATAAGTTTAATTAAAAATCACTTATTTAATCATATGAAGGACCTCTTGTAGATATGCTAGACCAGTTTCTCGACTCTTCTTCGACAGTAGCTTATTAACATATCGTCGTTGGCAATGACGTTCATCTTAAACATTTTGGATTATGCTAATAATTGTATAACGTCTCGTTTTCGAAATGGCCCATAAATATATTTTCAGCTACAGGGCGTAATTATCCATTTATAACAGAATTTAAGGAGCCGTGTGCAACGATTAACGCACGTCAGTACAATCAAACCTTAGACAAGCTTCATGAAGCCAAAAGACGAAAACATCCAGGAAAATTTACGCGTTGGGCCATTCTGCTGCACAACTTGCTCTCATGTCGCTAATATTGTAAAAGAAAATAAACAGCGTATAAAGTGGAAAGTTTTAGAGGTCATCCGCCCTACGGCCCAGTCTGTCTCCATGTGATTTCCATATCTTTGGATCCTTAAAAAAAGCGTTAAAGGGTCACCTGACGTTTTTATTAATCGTGTTTATAAACAAATCTTTTAAAACAGAAACGTATCAGTGGAACAAGCCACTTATAAAGAAATGCAGTTTACTAAATTATTATCTCTTGCGCACCAATTAATGTACCTTTAGCAAAAAATCTTGACTAATGTTACAAAACAAAATATTTTCAATCTGTTATTTGCTAATTACTGCAATTTTAAAATTGGACGGATACAGAAATTGCACAATATTCTCGTTAAGTTTACCAGTCAATCTAGTATTTCCGTTCACCTGCCATAAATACCCTAAGGTAACACACAAAAAAAAAACTAAAATCATCTCCTTAAACGTTTTTGCTCCTCACGGTAACACTTTTATGCCTTTTTAACTCTCAATTATCGTTTTAATTATGGCAATTCTTTAAGCAGAGTCATAAAAGTCGAGAGGAAATCCTGCGTTATGTGTGTGTGTATGTGTGTGTATGACAACGTACCTATTACGTGCTAATCAAAATAAAAATAGTTGTAATGACCCAGATGTGCAGGTTCTACAAGTCTTGTTTATCAATTAGAAATAATATTTCCAACCGGTTTTAGCTAATCATTTAATGTAATGCAATAACAAGTTAACAAAAAAGAAGTCATGTTTAATTGGTTGTACAACATCAATTAAATATTGTTGAAAATGAGTTTCAATATCAAGAAAAACTATCTTACATGTGACATTAATTTATTGATTTTGTTATATTTTGCAGCATTATATTAATGTACATTAAACAATTAACGTTACCTAAATATTTAACAGTTAAATCAGTAGCGGATATACTAGCACTTTTAATTCCTTGTTTTTTTTTTTCAGTTGTTTAGTTAAGTACTGAACGTTAAAATCATTGTGTTCACAACCTCTGGTATAGGCCGCGTCGAGTCTAATGGCGAGCGGTGAGGGTTCGCACTAATCAAAATTAGAATTGAACATACTAAGTTGTGTTGGTATTCCCTCCAATGGTTTTAAGGTCCCTTGACCATATTTTTGCGTCCACTAAGAAAAACTAAATTGTTACATGAAATAATTACGCAAAGTTTGCGTAGAGTAAGATGTTACGAACATTTAAGGAATTTTTTAATAACTTGCTAAAACAATAATTGCTAAATATATAAATTCGAATTAATTGCTTAATAACAAAGTGTTGTAAGTCGTTATTATGTGGCTACTTCCTTTTTCCTGAAATAAAACTGTTACAATCGTTCCATATTACAGTTTAATTATTTTGCTCTAGTTTTCGATCGAATGTAGGTAATATGGTAAGGTATAGCCCCGGAAGACCGCCGTCGGAGCTGGGATCTGAATGCAGGACGCGAACTACTTTCCCTTTTCCTTACGTAATATTGCATAATAGCCGGCATTCTGTCGTATTTTGATACGTTTACATCACAGAGCGCCACGCGAATGAACTCAGAACACCGTCTTCTGACAGCTGATCATCTTTTCTAATTATTAAAAATTGAGATGTCGCGTTCCGATAGCGTTATTTGTGACTCTTGGGCCAACCACAAGATTGTTATCAATTTAGTCGTCACTTCGTTAGCATGCAATTTGATAATATAACCTGCAAGTTATTGTAATCAGGTTGGTTGTATTAATAATTATAAAGGTTAATTAGGTCACTCCAAATTCCAGCAGTGACATACTTTCCTTAAAAAAAGAACTTCAGTCCCAACTCGAAAGATTGTTATACGTGAGTAATGCATGACTCCTGCATAAACATTGCTAAGCACTGGATTTGCTTGGGGTACATATACGTTATGAAACAAGTATTTGACGTCGACAAACGACGCCTGCTTCTTTCATCGTCATCAAGCGATTTCCTTTGCCTTTTGATTCGCTTTATCACTCTAATGTAGGTATTTTTTGGCCCCAATTTTCTCTGTTTTAAAGCCATTTTCTATTCTCAAGACATTTAAAAAATATATATATATATTCTATGTAGTCCTAAGTTCTTCTACTGTTAGGTGTAAGACTATTGAGTTCTGCTGACCCTTTTCCACGTTTTTCTGTGCTGTGCTAACTTTTTTATCTTTTTTCATTTGATGTTTCTATCTGTTGCTGATTTTTCAACATCGTCTTGTCAGGTTTTTCTGGGTTTTCATCTTCTGTTCTTCGTTGTGACTTTGCTTCATAGGTTTTTCTGGTTAATCTTTCTCGATGCTCACTCTCGATGATCACTCGTAAATATTTGAAGCTATCTACCTGTTCCAACCTGTTATGCCGTTTAGTCTCTGTCGTAATGATAATAGTTTTTAGATATACAGAGTGATAATTATCCACTGCGAGTCATTAGTAACTTCACAATTAACGAAGAGGATCGTTTAAATAAGCAAAGTTAAGTAGACTTGTAAAATATATAAATGCTACTTTAAAGATGAAATTGTGTCGCTAGTTTTCCTAGAAAAATGCAAAAATTTTGGAAGGTTAAAAAAGATGTACCCAATACACATATACATGAATAATTTTTACTCTGTACCTAGGTATATTTAATTTATTTAAAATTTTATTAAAAATTCTAATTAAAAGTCGTTGCACCTCTACACAATAATAAAGCATGTAGTATTCATAAAAGGTAAATAAGAATATTTGCAAAGGCTAAAAACCTCAAACAAAGAACATTCCAAAATGTCCATATAATTCTGAAAATCAATTTTAGTTCCGTTTGCAATTGTTAAAATTCTCATCAGCCACGATGCAGCGAGTAAGTGCTTGCTAACAACAAAACACGAACAGAATACAACGCATTATTTGTACGGACGCTTATTTTGAATATTAATTCCACCGTTCAAGCGAACGGTATTCCCACACATAAATTTCTCGGAATCAAACATAAGCCAAGTATTTTTCAAACTTGAACTTGGAAACTTCCTACTACTAGGCTTGTTTATATACTTTATAAATAAGCCGGGGAAGTTGATACCTCCAAGAATGGATTAGCATTGCCGGAATGTTGACCGACCTTATTAACTTTTATAATTATAACTGATATACGCACACAAAGTGTGGTTACTTATACGTGATACATAATTCCAGTGGGCTTTTCATTGTTGATGACATAATAAAACAGGAAATTTTGTAAAATGTTTTCAAAACCGTTTTAATCATCTTCCTCCTAAAGACAATGGTAGATTCTAAGAGAATCTCTTTAACAAGACTTATTTAACTAAAAATCTAAGATAAAGTTTAATCAATGTTTCAATTATTTAAGGAAATCTGTTTCTTTTTCAGGATTGCTACTGACAAGAATCTTGAAACTGGTCTAGAATTTTGACGAGACATCATTTCAAAGGTAAATTATTTGTAATTACACATGTTTGTTATTATGTTAAAGTTGTTTATAACTAAAATCTAATACTGTACGAAGCGTTAATACTAATATTCGTTTATTATGAAGAAACGGGTTGATTTTTCTGTGCTGTCATTCTATTATAGTATTTTCATGGGCAAACAATTTTCTGCGTTCTCTTTGTTTGGCCAAATGTCAGTTGTTGTTTATCAGTGTCATCTATAATATTTTTTGCCCTTACCCATCGTCTGTCTTATATTTTGTTTTCAACTCTTTCCGGTCTAAATCTCCTATAGCTTTTTGTTTGGCGAGCCATTTCTGTGGAGAGAAGTTTTTCTCAATGTTGTCTTCCTTGATGCCTTTGTGACTGCTACAATTTTTATTAAAGATCACTCTGATATTTTATCCTTTTTTCATTGTCACTGAAGCCTACTATTAAGTACTTGCAATCTTATGACTAGATTAAAGAAAGTAATAAAAATAATTTCAGCAATATTATGCAATGTTGATGGTAAATATAAAAATTAATTAAGTGGGAATTAGCGATATAACGTAGTGTTTCTAAGAAACACTTAAATTGAAAACCACAATTTATTTATATTTGCTGTTTAATTTAGTAATGATTAGTATAAAAATGGTGTACAAAACTTTAGTTATACATAGATAATAAAACATTATTATAATGCTTTATTAGTAAAAACAAATTTTACAACTGACGCTTAGTAAAACAGCATTAATTTTATAGTTGGGTATAATATTAAATCTGGGTATGTCTAGCAAGTACAGTCTGTTGTCCAATTGCAAAAATGTTCATTGCATAAAACTGTCTGTGGCCTTAGGGTGAGTTCCACTGGCTGTAAATCGTTAACCCACATAAACGCGCGATGTATACAGCGCTTACATTAATTCGTAAATATTAATTAATTCCAATTATGTAACGAGATAATTTAAATGCAGCGATAATAGTGCAAGAATATTGACTTGTCCACAAGGGCGCTCACGTATTAAAGGTGCGGTAAGGAAATATCGTACGCACACACACGCAGGTGTAAGCCAGATATTTCCACGTTCTAAAGGACAATATCCAGTTACTTGCAAGGACGTGTGTATAATTAATGGTATGTGCAAATATATGTAATCAAAATGTTTAACATTAATTTCCCTATTAATTAGTCGCTCATTACTGTCGGAAAAGTTTAAAACGTCGAGGGATCTCAGCCGTGACCCTTCGAGAAACCCAGAATAGTGGGTTTTATTTACAACTAAATTATGTTAATGTTTTGTTGATTTTAGTGATTCAAATGTTATGTAAGCGAAATAATCACTAATTTTATTTATCGGTTGTTTACATGTTAAGTTTTTATTAATTTAACAATTTTTACACAAAGAAGTAAGTAACACCGTATAGAATACTATATACTACACCATCACGCAAAGACAAATTTTAAGCTTTATATAAATTTATTATTTTCACACTACCGAGCGCGTGGTGGCGTACTTTGTCCATAACGTCTCAAAAAACAGATGACTCTTATCAGCCTGAAAAGCGATAAAAAAAAAATTGGGAAATGTATTTTCTGGCAAGTTGTTGCTCCGAAATAAGGAATCTTGGAATCCAACGCGTAGATACTTTCTTCATACCCAAATCGTCGTACAAAACTTTCCAAACCAAAACTTTTAATAATGTCTTCAGTTGTTGCCTCAACTGGGCGACCTGATTTTGGATCATCCTGTATAGAGTTCCGACCCCAACAAAACTGCTTAGACCAAAATGTTCTTGAAATAAAGATGGGGCTTCATTTCCATACACGTCAGTCATTCTTCGTTGGATAGTTTTTTGCCCATTACCCTCTTTTGCGTAATTTATACTCTAGCGTGTACAAAAGTTGTACGAAAAGCACGAAAATAGAATGTTTTATTCGTTCCAATCAAAAACAAAAGAAATATTTTTTGTTTTTAGTCCCTGGTTACCATTTTTAACTTCGTGATAGTGTATACTGTGCTAGGCATGTAAAAATTCAATTGGGTTTCATTTTATTTAAAAATCAATAAAAAAGTTCCGCGGGTAAAATAAATTGGAAAACACTTTTATAGACAATCAACAATAATAATTAATGATATGCATTCTCCAAATTTGCATGGGGATTTCGTCGTTTTTAATTCAGAAGCAAACTGCGGTGTGGAAGCTTAATGCGGTAAAATATTCCGCGTAGGCAAATGTTTTGTGTTTCTTGGATACATACACATAAGTATACATCTTGAACAGGAAGCGACATGTTATGCATATCTAACAGGTCACCGCATGAGTGACGTCACGTCATGTTACACATGTTCATGGATCATTATACGTAGGAATATGTACCTACACGTCTTTCTCTATCAGTTGTAGTGCTTGTTTTTTTCATACGTGGGCAACTGCAAATATTTTGCCTGAATAATAATCGCTAAATACGTGTATTAATCTATGTTAATTATTCAATAATAACTTATAACACATTCAATTAACATTAACTATTTCGAGATCTTTAAATGTGAAATCCTGCAATGGTAAATTTTATATTGGGTTTAAGAAGTAAAAGAAGCAAGCAGGCAAAAATGGAAAAGACGATGAAAGCAGTAATCTAACTCGCACATACAAATGTATGGAAAAAACTTAAAACTGAAGTTTTTCAGGATTTACATTGTATGAATTGGGCACAATATGCACATGTTCAGTTTATCCTTTTTCTTCTGGTTCTATCGTGTCTAGGAGATTGTTGTATGTAAGTAACGACATCTGCTTCTATATGTCTTTATTCCAATTGGTCTTTCCAGCGTTTCTTCGGCATTCCGAGGCTTCTTCTACTTCTTGCTCTGTACTTGAGGAATTTCTTGGGCAGTCGATGTTCGCTCTTTCTACCAACGTGGTCGTGCCGTTGTTGTCGCTGTATTTGAATTTTTCTGTTAACACAATCAGTACCTCCTTAAAGACTTTAGTTGAAAAGTTTTTTTTTTTTTGTACACGTGAAATATTCGTAGAAAGTTGATAGAATAGTATTGACCAGAAAAAACTGACTTGATGATTTTTTATTTGTCTTTTTTATAGACGATAAAATTTAATGTCTTCTAATACAAAAAAACAACTTGTATACTTCGTAAGAATTAAAGTATTTAAAAGTCCTCAATGAAAAACTATGATTACGTCTTATTTCTGAACTGGTAGATTGCAATCGATAGTTGTTCATAATAATTACATAAATATTCACCACGTAATATATTATTTACTAACGGAAAGGAATAATGCCCAACAGTTTTTGCTATCTATAAGCGTTTGTATTGTAATTTGTTTGTAACCATTTTATATAATTGTTATTTACGAAGTGTATTGCATTTAAAATTGGCTATTATGTTAATATTGTTGACTTATTTGTAAATGTAATGGCAGAGTTTCCTGTAAACGTGCTCTTGTAAACATGTGTTCTTGCAGATTAATTTTAAATCGTTGGTTTCGTGGTAAGAAGGGCATTACCAATGCGTGAATCAAGAATTAAATAGAAAAGTTCATAATTGAAACTTTTTCATATCAACGAAAAATTTTGCAACTTATCTTAATATAACATTTTTTGAACATTTATAATAACTCAAAAACCTATGTATTTTAAGCTCAATAAATATTACAAATTTTGCAGTTAAGCTTTTGAGCAATACTTAGGCAATATATAACGACTACCAGTTTATTAAATAAACAATTAAAAATATTTTTACCGCTCATCCAAGTATCATCAGCGTACACCTTTGGAACTTTCTTGTCAAAAATCCAAAAAAATCATTATTGGCTTTATTGTTCAACAATATATGTTACACAACACTAAAGCATTCCATAACGATGAACAGGTTATTCAGAAAACATTTAAATATATATTTTGCCGCTCATTAAAGTTTTCAAAAATTTTCAACTTTTTTTGTCAAGGATTCAAAAAGTTATTGTCGGTTTTATTTTTTGTAAATTCGAAAAACAACACTCAGGCAATCAATCCATAACGACTACCAGTTTATTCAGAAAAAGATTACAAATATTTTTTGCCGCTCATCAAAGTTTTCAAGAATTTTCCAAACGTATAACCTACCCTTCGAAGTTTCATGTTAAAAATTAAAAAAAAATCCTTATTGGCTTTCTTGTTTAACAAAATATGCTAAACAACTCTAAGGCAATCCATAACGACGACCAGTTTATTTAGAAAACGGTAAAATATATTTTTTGTTGCTCATTAAAGTTTTCAAAAAATATTCAAGTTTTTACCCTTGGAACTGTTTTGTCAGAAATTTAAAAATATTAGCCTTATTGTCAATAAATATCTCAACTTAATGGATATTTTAAAAAGTAGAGATCATCTTCACAAGAGTCTTATTTTATGCTCTTTTCTTTCCTTGCCAACCTACAGGAAAGTAATATGAAGAAATTTTAGTTGTTATTGGTGTGTGGTCTAATATTTTATGCATCACTGTGAATTTTCCTGAATAGGTAGTGAAAAGTATATTATCACATAATACGTTACATACTATCATAAACGAATGATAGACTTTGGTTCGAAAAAAAAAATGAGTAAAATCAAGGTAAAACACAGGACTAAACAATATGTCCCATTATAGGACTTTAAAAAAGTATTTTGCTTTTCCAATAGTGTTTTATAGCAACAGTTTTTCTATGGCTTAAGTAGAGTCGCGCACTATCAGTTGTATGAACTGACAATTTTTAATTGCTAACGCAAAAAAAAGTTATAAAGTTGCGATAATATTTGCAACGTAAATAGTTAATTTAAATTCAAGTTATTTGTGTTTTTAAAGCATTTACGATAATGATTGAGTGACTTCTATTGTTAATTAGATATAATGCCTACGTGTCATTGAACATATAGTTTACAAAAAATATTATCTTTGATTTTTACGCTAACAGCTGTTCTGCGAATAAAAACAATACATGAAAACATAAGTTCTGTGCAAGTGTGGAGGCAATTGAACGCAAGGTCGGTCTATTTTCTATTTAAAGACTTTTAACAATGTGGGTACCCTGACAATACCATCCTTGTCATATCAAACAACGCGCGTATCCCAAACACGTACTATATAAAAATATGTAGTTTAAATATGACGAAAATGTTAATTTAATATGATGGTACATTTGTGGTTCTCGACTCTCAGCTGGATCTTAAGAGCGAATTTAAAATGGTGATTGTACACAATGGTTTTAAAATACTGTGGTAACAACTATTTTTGATGCTTCCTAAGGAGAATCTTGATTTTGTTATTAATTCCTCCAGTAGAGGCGGGCGGTACTCATTACAATCAACATTTTTTTGATATGACAGTGGTATCTTTATATTAAGTTTAATCTAGGAAATATGCAGGTAGTTTTCGACATACAAAGTGTATGACTGATTCATTATCAGATGGGTATTAAAAACCCTATGATGATAAAAGGATGGTTAATTTTGCCTAAAAGTCTACTGCCTTTGCACTTTTTCAATTTTATTAAAAAAATTTCAAATTGTGTTTTAAATTGTTAGTCTTTTGGCCTATAACTATGTGGGCGCATTTTTATTTAATCTAGCCATGAAAATAAAATGCCATTTGCATTGATTAAAAAAAAAAAGTTTTCCTTAAAAAAATGTGCAGGGCCTTTGCTTTTTTTTTAATGAACATTTTAAAGTCGTTACATAAATGATTTGAGAGATAATAATCAATAAATAAGGTGAAAATTACGTTTTCATGAAGTTTAACATACACATTTAACGTAAACAAATTATCTTCACACATTTTCAAACCATTAAGATATAAAATAAAACATTACCCAGAAAATGAGTATTGCCTTGCATTATCTGTTTCAACGAACACGCTAATTTTTATCATTTTTAGGATTTAATCAATTAAAATAGGCACTCTGTATATTTAGCTAGGCAAATACTAATTACTATAAAAAAAACATGTCTGTACAATAATTTATTAAATGTAGATGACTAGAAAATACATTCAAAATATAAAATATATACATTCTTCAAACGGTATCGCGTTAAAGTTCATCTTCAAAATCGATTTCATCGAATATATTATCATTATTGTACGGGTATTGATAATGTTGCTGTAAAAGAAAGAGTTTATGAGAATTAGGACTGTGATGTTTATTCTTCACTTACCAAAGAGTCAAGTGATTGGTACCTTCCATCTTCGTGAAGAAGTTCTTGAAGTTTCTGAATATATTCGATTGCATTTTGAAGTGTCTTTACTTTACTGACTCGCTTACCTCTGCAAATACGGGTGTTAACATAAGAAAAATTATTTTAAGTACATTAACTTGTTCTGGCAAAACTCAACGACATTTTTGACAGTAAATTTTGTACTTTGTTGACTTTCATGGTCCGTAGCACAACTCAAATATTCGGGAGCAATTATCTTGCTACATCAAAGCACCCAAACAATATTCAAAGATATTTGAGTTATTAATTAAACCACTACAAGATGCAAACTTTGCTGTAAAATTGAAGCAACTAACGAAACATTAAATAAATAATACTGGTGAACGACTTTTATAAAAATATATTTACTGTTTGGTAAATATAATTTAATAAAAATACAAAATAGATTTAATGAACTGCAAATAACTTTGAATTTTATGTTCCTAATGCATTGATTTTAACAAAATTAATGTCATTATCAAAATAAAATTGTTACCCATAACAATTTTGGTTCTATTTCTGTTAAAATTATTATTAAATATCATTAGAGTATCGTATGCAACGTATATAATGAAAAATTCTTCAATAGCTCATCATGTAGCTTTGATTTCGAGCAGTAAATATTAAAACTAATAACTGTACATGATTATAAATTATTGCAGCAATGTTTAAAAATATTTTCATCTATATTTCATGCTGCTACTGCTAGGTAAATAAAACTAAGATAATTTTGCACTTCATCGTCCCAACAATATCTAGATACAATACTTTCATGAGAATATAAATGATAAGAAACCAAGATTGTATTAATCACAACAGAGATCCTACCGGTACTTTCTAGATCAATAATGATTTATGGACATAAAATTACCTATATTTGTATCGAAATGTATGTTTTAATCAAAGATTATATGTATTTCCGACTGCCTTTCTTGGAAACATGTTTTAGTTTTTTTAAACTCGATGTAGGTACTAGTAAAACAAAGAAATAATAGTCAAGTTTTATGTAAAAGTTGTGTAAAATTGTAAAATGTATTACTTTGTTTTAAAAAATATTTCATTTCTTCGAAAATGTGCATATAGTTTGTCCTCTTTTAATTTTTCCTTAAAATTTTAAAATCGTAATTAAAGTGAAGTGAAGACTATATTTATTTAAGCTCTTAATAACGTGTGTATGAAATTTAAAGCCATTTACGCTAGTTCAATAAGATGTACTTTCTAACGACTATTTACAAAAATTATTTACCTTATCGTTTAGGTTTAATTTTTGCGTATATAATCTAACATTTTTTGCATAGTCACATTAGCTTATATATATTTTTACCATTTTTGAAACTTGCCCTAAATTATAAAATACTTCAACTTAAAAGTCACTTATCTTATTTGCGGAAAGAATCTTTTCTGAAGAATTTTCAGGGTAGTTTCTAAACTCTCTTCTTTATCTTATTTATAATGGAGTGATTTAAGATAAGAAATTTACCGACGAATATGCAAGGGTCTTAAAACTAGTGTAAATAGTCTTTAAAGAATAATTCTTCTTACAAACAACTCAAGTGATTTTGACTTAACTTACATTAAAAATAAAAGACTTAAATAATTTAAACATTTAACTTGCACTGAAAATTTGTATCGCAATGAACAAAACCGAATCTTTTTCTGTTTCGCCGTTCTTTTAGGTCTGAATACTGCGTTATTTTATTGTTATATACAGTAAAAGTACGCGTTAAAATATAGTGGTGATTGGTTTTTATATATACCTTGTATTTTCAATGGGTATAGCCTTTCTAAGTCTTATAAAAGCACTGTTTACAGCCTGCACTCTTCTCCTTTCACGAGCATTCCGTCTTGCTACAACCTGAGGTGGTTTATCCTTATGAGGCACGTGTTTGTATGGTCCATTCTTCTTGCAGTTCTTCTCCCGCAAAGGTTTAGAAAAATGTTTTGGCTCATCTTTTGTACACATATTATTTCTGTGAGCATCTGCTTCAACTGGCGCCGTAATTTGACTCCCATAAAAATCATCTGCCT
The DNA here is from genome assembly GCA_947652605.1 of Elmis aenea. NCBI lineage: Eukaryota > Metazoa > Arthropoda > Insecta > Coleoptera > Elmidae > Elmis > Elmis aenea. The sequence goes on along the minus strand of OX393581.1, from coordinate 55,145,930 downwards.
CACGCACAATCCATGGACTCTGCAAATCTCTTTGTGACCAGCTTGTTGAATACATGCAAGACGACACTGGTGTTACGTTACAGATAGAAGACATCGTTGGTCATTTTTATTTTTGTGGAGTTTTCACTCGCGTGTTGGTTTTATTGAGTCGCCGCGCAAAATAATACTAAAGTAACCCTTGGCGCGTGCCTTCTCAAATTAACAACTAACTAAAAGATGGTATCATCGCTGTGCTATCAGTTTTGTGTTCTTTGCCCGCATACACCTGGATGTACGTGGGCGGGTTTAGAGATCATCATTTTTTAACTTTTTAAACTTCAGCTGTCTGAACAATGCATGTATTATTCAACTATTGGTCAGTATAACAAACTAATAACTTTAAAAGGCGAGAGGGTGCAGGCAGCTGATGGACTACGCCATCCGCAGCTTGACTTTTGACTCGTGCTGATTTAGCTTTCGATTATCTAAGAGTCCAGAGCACCTGGTTCTGGAAATAATTAGTATAATTAGATACCCTGGAATAGTCGACGATTTTGATTTTGACCATGTGTTCGCGTCGGCTTCGTGTTGATGGGATATTAAAATAATTGATTAATTTCAGTAATCATGTTATTATCACATTATCGTTGTATAATATTGTAATATTTTATGTGTGCTGATAGTTTTTTGACGGTAACACTTACAAAAAGGTTATTTTGTACCAAATTGTTAATATTTTTAATGTGAAATGATTTAAACCTCTTTTGGTAGATTTTTTTGTTTTAATATTAGTGACTTTTGTCGTAAATCAAATTTATTGGATCATGAAAAGGTTCTCAAAGTTTTTTGGCCTAGACATCTTTCTTAAAGATCGGCCAGTCCTCGGTTACTCGTTGAAACAGGAATATATTCCTATTTATCAACAAATGAGCCGTTTATTATATAATTGGGACAAAATCATTTTTGGAAAAATTTAAATTAATGGTAACAGTCGATAAAACTGAGTATTATCTTTTTATCTGTAACAAATCTATAGATAAATAAATTCAAAATTATATATTTTGGCAATGGCATTTCTTATGATTAACGGTATTGCAAACATGTTTAATTTAAAAATAGTGCAAGTTCATCTTTTATATGAAAAAACTAGGCCAAATATAACAAAAAATTATAAGCTTTTGATGGATTCTTCCTTCACCATACATACCTCCTGTTTTTTTCAAACGTTTGTATGTTATAGAGTTTCCCTGGAATTATCGTTTATATTATTATCGATGTAATTAGTACATTATTATATTTAATTAACTTAGTTGATTTAACTCATTTTTGTATTAATTTGTTTAATAAAAATAATGTATCTTATTACGTAATTTTATTTCAGTTTTTCCTTCAGCACGAAGATTTTTGCACTTTGAAGCAGAACGGAAACTTATTTGTAATGTAATAAATAAATGCTTAATCTTGCAAATGCGTATAGTTTGTTAAAAGTAAGAAAACGTGAAGAGATTTTGAAAATACTCTTTATTATCTCTCATACATGGGCTGCTTTCACCCTAAACTACAGGCAACCCAAAATGCTAACCTTTAGACGTCATGACGTCATCAGACGTCATCAACTGTCAAGTAAGTGAGGTTAGAAGGCCTCACCGCAAATGTGTTTATCGTGAAATTTGTAATTGAGCTAATATTTTCTTTCCCTTTGTACTTTTTTAATTGGAAAAATAATGGTTAGTGCTATAAAGTATTATTTCGTTGTAGATTAGTTTTTTCTAGACTTAAATGTATGGTTGAAAATACTTATTGTATCATGCCATACGGTCGCATGATATTGTGCCATCTGAAATTACTGTATGATGCAATAAAGTTTATTATTATTTTAGGCGGCCTTAGACCGTAAAGGTACCTTCAAAGTTGAATATTTACAAAAAATCGAAAAGGATGTTCAAGAGCGTTGGAAAAAAGACAAAATTTACGAAGAAAATGCACCGAAAGAACCGAAGAAAAAACCTGATGAGAAGTTTTTCGGCTGTTTCCCTTATCCTTACATGAATGGCCGGTTGCATCTTGGACATACTTTTTCATTGTCTAAAGTAGAGTTTGCTGCTCGGTATCATAGATTGAAGGGAAAACGTGTTCTCTTTCCTTTTGGTCTGCATTGTACTGGCATGCCCATAAAAGCATGTGCAGATAAGTTGAATAGAGAGATTGAAACTTACGGTAATCCTCCAATATTTCCACAAGATGAAACTCCTGTTATTAAAGAAAAAGAGGATATTATTCCTAAAGATAAAAGCAAAGGAAAGAAAGTAAGCGCATTTACGTACTTGTTTTTCCTGTAGTACTTAAGTACATACTTTGGTTTAATAAATTTGTTTTTTAGAGCAAAGCTGTGGCAAAAAGTGGTGGTGCCAAATATCAGTGGCAAATCATGCAAAGTTTAGGATTAAAAGATGATGAAATAACAAAATTTGCGGACGCTAACCATTGGTTAGATTATTTCCCCCCTCTTGCTGTGCAAGATCTTCTGAGTTTAGGTCTTCATGTAGGTCAAGGTAAGACGTATTTACCCTAATAACATAAAAGAATGCATATTTTGAAGGTTGACTGGAGACGTACGTTTGTAACAACTGATGTAAACCCTTTTTACGACTCATTCGTAAGATGGCAATTTATACGTTTGAAAGAAAGAAATAAGATTGAATTCGGAAAAAGGCATACCATATTTTCGCCTCGTGATGGCCAGCCTTGTATGGATCACGATAGAGCTTCTGGAGAAGGTGTTGGACCACAGGAATATACTTTAATTAAAATGGAACTGTTGGAGCCATATCCTTCTAAGTTGAGGTAAGGTTTTACACATAATTAAATTTATAATTGTTTTTTCTTGGCCAGTATTTTTTTAAAGTAGTTCAATTTTACTTATTCTTAATTGGGTCCTCTTGTAGCTTATGGTATCGAGGTATTTTTTCTTGATTATTGTTCTGTCTATCATTCGTTAAGTGTGGCACATCTTTCCAGCTGATTCCTTTTTTTTTTTATGTCTTTCACTCCTAGGCCTCTTCTGAAACTAACTTTATTTCTTGATAAATAAATAAGTTTAATGCCATGTTATTTACTTAGACACACAAAATCATATTTTTTATGTCTTCTAGTGTATTTTCAAAAAAACCAATATACTTGGTAGCAGCAACTCTAAGACCTGAGACAATGTACGGCCAAACCAACTGCTGGATCAGGCCCGATATGCGGTACATTCTGTTTCAACTGAAATCAGGAGAAATGTTTATTTCTACAGAACGTGCAGCCCGAAATATGTCCTATCAGGGCTTCTTTCAAACAGACGGCAAAGTTGAGATTTTTATGGAATTAATAGGCCAGGTAATGGCTTCTGTTTTGTGTAGGTTTGTGTGCCCTAAAGCTGTAATTTTTTGTTCAGGATATATTGGGGGCAGCCCTTAAGGCTCCCATGACTTCGTATACAAAAATTTATACCCTCCCCATGTTAACAATTAAAGAAGATAAAGGTACTGGTGTTGTCACCAGTGTTCCTTCAGACTCACCTGATGATTATGCCGCCTTGATGGACTTGAAAAAGAAACAGCCTTTCAGAGAGAAATATGGAATTACTGACGAAATGGTAGGATTTTGACTAAATCTTTACCTGTTGTTCATGCAAATATTCGTAATTATAATATAAATAAAATAAACTCTCCAGCCCTAGGTGGCGGTATGGCTTCTCCACAAATCCTCTTTCATTTCTCTTTATCACTTGCTTCCCTTCTCCAATATTTTATTCCCAGTTGACCAGATTTCTTATCATTGCTTCCATCTACAGTCCTGGGTCTCCCTCTTCTGTCTCCCTTCCAGGCCACCTGCTAGCACTTTTTTTGCTTCTTTCTGTCTATAGTCTTTGGAGGTGTCCCAAACATATTATTCTTTGTGCCTTTATGCCATTTGTGATTAATAGTTGTCGATACATCAACATCAGTTTTAGTTGGTTTTTCTTTCCCACATGTCTCCCACCGTATTCATAATTATATGTATTTAATTGGTATTTAATATGTAAAGGTCGTACCATTTGAGCCTATTCCTATAATCGAAGTGCCTGAGTTTGGAAATTTATCAGCAGTTACAGCATGCAATAAATTAAAAATCCAAAGTCAGAACGACAAGGACAAACTTCTGGAGGCAAAAGAAATGGTGTACTTGAAGGGCTTCTACGATGGGGTAAGTTTAAACATCAAATATTCGATGGATGTACTTAAGGTTGATGTAGGTAATGCTGGTTGGTGAACACAAGGGCAAAAAAATCCAAGACATCAAAAAGGCACTACAAAAATCGTTGCTGGATAAAAGTGAAGCCGTGATTTATTATGAACCAGAAAAAACAATAATGTCAAGGTCTGGTGATGAGTGTGTGGTCGCACTTTGCGATCAATGGTACCTGGATTATGGTGAAGAGAGCTGGAAGAAACAAGCGAAGAAAGCACTGAGTAACATCAACACGTACCACGAAGAAGTCCGCAAGAATTTCCTGTTTTGTCTCGATTGGCTGCACGAATATGCCTGCTCCCGTACCTACGGTTTGGGAACTAAATTACCATGGGACGAAAAATGGCTCATAGAATCGTTGTCCGATTCGACTATTTACATGGCGTACTACACAGTCTCTCACCTCCTCCAAGGCAACACTTTTAAAGCAGATAAACCAAACGCGTTGGGAATTAAAGGCGAACAAATGACTCCTGAAGTTTGGGACTACGTGTTCTTTAGAAGCGCCCCTTATCCGGCTAAATGCGGCATCAAAAAAGAGCAACTGGATTTGATGAAGAAAGAATTCGAGTACTGGTATCCCGTGGACTTGCGAGTATCCGGAAAAGATCTCATCCAGAACCATTTAACTTATTTCATTTACAATCACTGCGCCATGTGGCCGGAAGACGAGAGCAAGTGGCCCAAAGGTATTCGGGCTAACGGACACCTGATGTTGAATTCTTCGAAGATGTCGAAATCGGAAGGAAACTTCTTGACGCTCTCCGAAGCCGTCCACAAGTTCAGCGCTGACGGAACACGTCTTTGCTTGGCCGATTCTGGGGATTCCGTCGAGGACGCCAATTTCGTAGAAAACGTGGCTGATGCTGGTATTTTGCGGCTTTACACGTTCATAGAATGGGTCAAGGAAATCTTGGGAACGAAAGATTCTCTGAGGTAAGTCCAATTGTTTTAAATTATACAGGGTGTCCCAGTTATCATGAACAGCATGGGGATCTCGTAAACTGGGACACTCTGTATAGACCACTAACTAAAATTTTTTTGTTCTAATATTTTTCAGGAAGGGTTCAGCAGATACGTTCAACGACAAAGTATTCCTCAGCGAAATCAATTTGAAAATTAAGGAAACCGACGATTTCTACAACAAAATGTTGTTCAAGGAAGCTCTGCGCACCGGATTTTTCGAGCTCCAAGCAGCGAGAGATAAGTATCGTGATCTCAGCACTTTGGAAGGGATGCACATCGATCTTATTATGCATTTCATCGAAATGCAGGCGTTGCTTTTGTCTCCCATTTGTCCGCACGTTGCCGAACACGTTTGGCAGCTACTAGGAAAGGTAAATTACAAAAATTACCATGAAAATTGGAGCTATTAGAGCTCCCCAACCCTCCAACTTCTTAATGTTTAGAGGTGGTAGCGATTTTGCGTTCATTACAAAATATTTAGAATATCGGAAATCATTTAAAAAAATATTTTTATAGATTTGATATGATCGCAAAAACAATATTTAAGGCATATATGATATATTTCAGCTTAAAATTATTTCATGTCAATTGTTACAAAGCATTAAACTCGTAACATGTTGCACAGCAACTACAAAATCGTCGAACGAATTCCATCTGTCAAAGCATTTAAAAAAAATCTTTTTAAAAATAAAATACATGCTTAAAATTATTAAATTGGACCCCAAACAACTGGTCTTAACGTTATTTAGGCGTTTTTAGTAATAATTGTATTGTATACAAAACAATTTTACCATAACAAATAGGTTAGGTCACAAAAAATTCTTGTTTTTTTGGTATAGCGCAATAATTAGGCAAAATTCCACAAATTTATGATATGGAAACGATCAAACACATTAATATTTGTTTATAACAATCGTAATCAATCTGCAACTTTATTTCATTATTATGAAATCATCAATTTAGGTGTTTCCGAAGACTTCTGCCGATTAACTCATAGTACGAACGTGAAAAACACGTTTTTTCAGCTAAATGCTAATACAGTTTGTTGAAATGTTTTTGAAATGAAGTAAATATGATTGTTTTATCGTTTTACAGTGATTACGCTACTTAAATTGTTGAAAAATTCTGATTTTCATTATTTTCATCGACGCATCGTTCGTCGTTCATATGGAAAGTGTAATTAATCAACCACAACCGTAAGTAGATGTCTGTGTGGGTGCAAATAATGTTAATAAGTGATTATTCTACAGTCTTATTGCTAAAATTTCATTTTATGTGTAGTTTTCTTTCTTAATTTTGACAAAAATACTGTTTTTTAATAGTTTTTTCTGAATAGTTTTTGAACTGCGAGGGCCATTGTAATTTTGTTTGAAGTTGTGAATTCAGCCATTTATTTGGCACCTTTTTTCCAACTTAACCGACTTTGTAGCTCTCAAGATAAGCGAGATTCCCATGTTAAGCTTGGAATATGGACCACCCTGCATAGTTTACGAAGTTGATACGACCCCAAAAACATTAATTATGCCATATCAATCTATTTCAGGTTGAAATATGTGTAGAATTGTGATATATCAGTCATTATCAGGCATTAAATTCATTGCATTTTGCACAGCAAGTGCAAAATCGTTAAACGAATACCGTCTGTCAAAGTCAAAGCGTTTAAAAAAAATATTTTTAAAGTCAAAATACATTCTTAAAACTATTTAATCCATTCCCAATGATCATGTATTGGCCCAATTACATCGTTTTTATTAGTATTTTGTGGTATATTCAGAGAAAATTGACAACATAAATAGGGTTACGTCACAAAAAATTCTTGTTTTTTTAGTATAGCGCAATAATTAAGCAAAATTTTGCTAGTTTATAGTGTGGAAACGATCAAACACGTTAATATTTGTTTATAACTATTAAAATATATCAGCAAATATATTACATAATTATGTCATTATCAATTTAGACGTCACCGCAGACTTCTGCCGATTTACTTCTAGTACGAGCATGATAAACATGGTTTTATTAGGTAAATGATTATTTAATCTGTTAAAATGTTTCCAAAATGAAATAAATATAATTGTTTTATCATCTTCTAATGATTTTGCTAATGAAGTTGTTGATAAATTAAGGTTTTTGTTATTTTTATCGACTTAACATGCGTCGTTTATATGATAAGTATAATTAATCAACTGCAAATGTGAGTAGATGGGTGCAAATAATGTTAAAGAGTTTTTTTACAGTCTTATCTCCCAAAACTTAATTTTTTATGTAGTGTTTTCAATTTATTTGAGCAAAGTCGAATAAAAACTTACTCCAATGTTGTGAATGGTTTGTGGAGAGTTATTGGTGTGGTTCCAAAATGTTTGCAAGAATTTTTTTATTTTAAATTTTTTTATTAATCTTAATAATTCTATTACGAAAAAATTTGAAACTGCTGGGCCTTGGTCTGGGGCCCGAAATATCGATGTGTGAGCCAGACCTGGTGGTAACATAAACTTTTTTTTTCCTAGGACGACTTGTTCATACTTAATGTATTTACACTTTTTTTTTTTTACCAGAAAAGCAGTATAGTTCAAGCTGCGTGGCCACAAGCAGGAGAAATCGACGAGATACAAATCAAATCTTCAGAATATTTAATGTCGGTAGCTCACTCATTCCGGCTTCACCAAAAAAATTATCTCCAAGTTGCCAAACCGTCGAAAACAAATGCCAACCCCAAGCCCATCGAAAAGCCGACGATGGCAACAGTTTGGGTTGCCAAGACGTTCCCGTCTTGGCAGAGCTGTATCTTGACTATGATGAGCAATTTGTATGAGGTAATATTACCACTAAAAGCACGGCCTGCTTGTTTATGACGGTAACTTGTGGTTTCAGAAACATGGGTCGTTGCCAGACAACAAAGTTCTTTCTGTTGAGTTATCGAAGCTCGAAGAACTCAAAAAGTACATGAAGAGGGTGATGCCGTTCGTACAAGCAACCAGAGAAAAAATGGAGCAATTCGGCAAGCAAGCCCTCGCCTTAACCCTCGAGTTTAATGAAGCCGACGTGCTTAAAACTAATCAAATTTATTTGGCCAATACCTTGGATGTGAGTACCAAAAGAGTTTTGCCATCGAATTGTTTTTAAAATAATTTTAATTTAGCTCGAAGAAGTTGTAATTCGGCACACAGACGAAAGCGATGCTCCTGAAAAAACAAAAGAATGCTGCCCAGGACAGCCTCATATAATGTTCAGTAGCAAACCTGGTGTCGGAGTGGAATTCTTCAATCCTGTTCCACACTCAAGTTTTTTTTCTCACACCATTTCTTTGAGCAATGGAGATAGTGTGTTGAAAGTTATTTCTCGTTTGGCAAAAGAAACTAGGATCATTAAAGGTAAGTAATTAAAGATTGTTCTTACTGGGACACCCTGTTTTGATTTTTCTTCTTAATCGGGTCCTCTTGTACCTTTTGTTGTCGAGGTTTGTTTTTCTATTTCTTGATTATGTATGTCTATCTCTGTTTGTGTATTGTTCTTTCAATCGTTACCAAAGTCTTCCCAAGTCTTTGTATTTGCTTCTAGCACAATCTGTTTGACCTTATCACTTTGTTGTTAATACTGTTTGGAATCTTCTGGTTTGCTTGTTGTCAGATATTTTTTCCATAGTCTTCTCATTTCCTTCGCTTCTCTTTTGACTTCTCCGGTCCACCAGGCAGTTTGTTGTTGTTATCACATTGTTTCATTGCCCCACATGCCTTTTTAGCAGAATTAAGAATAATTCTTTTGCTCCAAGTCTTTACTGCCCATTCCCTATTCGTTTTTGCTCTCTGCTTTTATATAATTTTAAAAATGTTGTTGTATCTCCTCATTTTTTGACATTTATTGGACCAAGAATTCTTTCTATTATTTATGCTTACACTATCTTGCATATCTTCATATTTTATTTTTTTTTTAGATCCTGATTCCATACAGTTATGGAGATATGCAGATCCTGTGGTGGGAGATTACCGACTGCCAGCCTTTAACAACCCCACGAAAGATAAGGTACTGATACCATCAGATAGTGTGTTTGAAGTTAATGTTGAAAACAAGTTGGTCAGTGTTGTTACAAAATCAGGGAAATTTGAATTAGGTAGAACTGTTGCGTACATTACAGCATGAAGTTTTGTAAAATAGATAATTTAAATAATTCTCTCATGATTTGATAATATATTTATGATCTATTTATTGCGTTTTTCTTGAACAGTCATCAATCCTTTTACTGCAGAGCTGGAGTTTTTATATTATTGTTTTTATGTACATTATTGACATAAATAAAACAGATACTTTTTAATTGTATTTTTGTTTAACCACAGCCCAAGTTTTAAAATTCAAAGAGTTTATTGCAACATTTTTCCTCACTTCTAATTTTAATACTTACACTTTATTTTGCATTATTAGTAGGCATGGGCGTCCGTAGAATTTTTCAGGAGGGGGCAAAATTTATTCTCATATCAATAAACATAACTTATTTATTGTAATATATTGAATGTAAAACATCTACTCGTCCATTAAATAAAAACATAAATAACGTAAAATCTAGGGGACAAGTCCCTTCTTTCACCTGCCTGTGGGTACCCATGAAGCAGAAAACATCAATAAAATAGACTTGGAAAAGGTAATCAAGGAATCAATTTATTTAATTTTAAAGAACCTTTTATTTTTAATTTGCAAAAGAACAATAGAAAGAAGTATTTAGTGCAGAGAAACAATCATTTTTGCGTATAGGCCTAAATTATTTTAAACTTATCAATTCCACTTCAATATAAACTTGTTTATCAAAAATTACAATGTTTACACAATTTATTCAGTTTTGATGTTCACTAATTGAAAACATAATGAAACTAGAAACATTTGGAATATAACAGTCAATAAAATTGCACATATTATAGTAGAAGCAAAAATCTAGATATACAGGTTGTTTAAAATTCGAGTTTAAGCATGGGGATCTCGCTTATTCTAATAGCTAGAGTATGGGTTTAAATTTGGCAAAGCTGCAAAATTTGGTGCTCATTAATAATCCGAAGATAAACTGGAAATATCTCATACGGTATCCGAGAAAATTAGGAAAAACCAGAAAATACGATTTTTGAAGCTATCATAATAAGCAACACCCCCATGTTTAAACTCAAATCTCAAACACCCCGTCAATTTTTGAATTAAATATTTATATAAATATGTTAGTATTTGCTTTGGTGTATTTTCACCGTATTTGTGCGATTGACTGTAGATTTTAGAGATATTTTGACGTGAAAATTAATACATTAAAAAAAATACTATAACATACTTATTGCATTTTGCAAAAGAGATGGAAACTGCTTCTTTAATGTAAAACAATTATCCAAATTCAGCTTTGTTAAAAACAGTTTTTTAAATATTTGAATAAGGTGTTGGTAAACTATTAAACCCTTCCAAAGATTAATTTTTGTACAAAGCTTGTGTTAAGAGGGCCGTTTTTACACTTAAGAATGCCTGAGGCGTAATTATGTGAGGCCCCTACGCAGGGTCGGATTAACCAAAAGACAAAGTCTAGAGCCCGTAATTCAGAGGACCCGATTCGACTCGGGAAAAAATTGTAAATAATTAAATCACAAAATTAGCTAACACCCTCTATTAATGGGGCCCAAACGATAAATTTTGTCTAAGTTCCGCTAAAGGTTTAATACGACACTGCCCTACGAATAAATACTGATATTTTTAGAATGAATAAGTTAAAAAACATCAAACGAGATCTGTATCAAGAAAACAAATAAATCTGTGAGGCATCGAATCATACCTAAATTCGGTCCACACAGGTTTAATGTTTTTTGAAGCATTTTTCGCTATAAGTACTTAAAAAAAAGTTTTTTGGGGTCAATTTTAATTAACGTAGCTTTGTAGCTTTGTTATAGTCTTGAAAATTTTAAACAAATTGCTTAAAATCCACTTTAGGCCATCTGTTACAAAATCAATTCGTGTATTGACTTAAAAAAAATCATTAATATCGTTCCTATGCACCTGGTTTGCTCATGAAGTAAAACTTTTTTGTTAACACTAAACGTGATTTTTGTTGTAAAACCTTAACAGTGCATATTAAACAACAACCATTCAGGGATATTAGGGCAACGAAATATTGAAGCTGAGCTGAGAAAATGTACATTAAATTTATTTTTAACAACCTATCTGGGATATGATATCGATAGAAATCCATTTATTTTACCATAAAGAAATAAACATGTGCCCCATTTATCACAGTATTAAACCATGTTTACTATACAACTACATTCAAGGAGTTAAAACCTTATTGTCTTAAATGTTGGGGTGTTACAAGATACACACCCTTGGGAGTTTTGGTTAATTATAATTGTAACCGCAACCGATCAACAAACCACCGTCAAAAAAAGGAAAATTAGGGCAAAATATTTTGCAATTTTCATTATGTTTGAAGTCACTTTACAAGTAATTAATTAATTGTATAATCTTCATTACCCCTCACCTACATGTTTTATTTTGTTGTTGCTTTATTTCCGAATTCTTTAGATTTTTACTCTCTCGTTTTCTAAACCTTTCGATGATTTTAATGTACGCTCTCACTGAAACATTCAGTTGAACACAATTAGTTTCAGGGGATTAATTATAAAAAGTAGCTCTTTTATTGATGCCAGTTTGTTGATCTGTGCAATAACACTGAATTTTTATAGAAGATCCAGAATACAACTAACACCTGATAGAATTTCAAAGGTACATAAACATGAACAATTTATGTGTACAAGGCTTTTTATCACATTCATGGAAGCAGAACAAATAGCAGATTTTTTTTGTTGAATCGTGAAAATATAACAAACATCACATTTTTTCTATTTCCTAAGGGGGTGCCACATGGCAACGGGTTTTCTCAAAGCTGCCAACATTTGATTCCAGTGATTTTGAGACCTTCCCGATGCTTGTGCTCCTATGATAACGTGGCCTATTGAATAAGCTTTGGCTGTGCTATCGGAACCAGTGGTCTCTGAAACCGTTAGGCGAAGTTGGATTGTCTAAAACAAATATTTTTTAGTATCAAAATAAAGTTTCCGTCTTAATTTGTTTAGTGCAAAAAATTCAATAAAGTGTAGTTTTCAGATTTGATCATGAATGGAACGTTTCTACACAGATTTATTCTTAAAAATCAGTATTTTCGTTTTCACACACGATTTTCAAGTAGCTCACGAAAAGTTTAAATGTATATTTAAATTTTTTAGTGGGTCTCTATAAAGAAACCCAAATACATTTCGTGTGCGAAACAGTATTGGTTTTGCAAATATACCCAAACCTAGTAGGTACAAAAAATCGTGGACCGTAAAAATGCTTTTATTGGAAAAACTATATTATCAGTCTACAATTCTTGTCCCAGATAAAACCTTTTTAAAACGCTTCATAACTTTAACGGTTTTAGGGATAATAATGATTATTTAGGCTGTAAGTAAATAACGTGTGTACGAAGTTTCGGTTTGCTTGAGTTAAAAAAAAAATCGATTTTGCTCTCAAAATGTAGCTACACTTTTTACATCTGTCATTAATATTGTAAACGTAATTTATATTACTTGAGCGTTAATAATCATTATTTAAGCTGTGTAGTGTATACGACGTGTGTTTGTGGTTTTAAGGCAACTACTTTAGTTTAAAAATATGTCGATTTTGTCTTGAAAATAATGCAAAACGATTACGAGATTTACTTATTTGAAGATATGAATTAAACTTTATAGAGTGTCATATAAAAGCAGCAAAAAATCGTTGGTAAGGTCACAGACATAGGTTCATTTGATACAATCATGGCTGAAAGATTTGTCTTTGATCTTATTCGAGCTAGCTAATGAGATATTTCCTTTAAATAAAAGAAATTCTTTTTGGGGGCCAAACTCAATTTAAAATAATTGCGTATTGTGAATGTTTTGTATCAATATTCTTTCCAGATGTATGGTAATTTATTTTCACACCAAATTTGTAAAAGTGTTTTTATATTCCTCAACAGAATTTATAAATAACAGTGTCACTATGACGATCGAATGTGCACTATTTACATTTGTCGTGGTTTCAATTTCATATTTTTTAAGGTATTTTTTGTCGTTCATATAAGCAATGCATAACTACCTTTGGGTCGTTCAGAAACGTTCTAAAACAATTTTTTTTGCAGATCCTACAAATTTTAAAAAAAGTTCAGTCTATAGCTTTGCAAATTTTTTTCAGAAAAAAATTGATTGTTTTGGGATGGTCTTTATATTTTTCGAAAAGGTTATAGGCACCCTAAGCAATGCATTTCCACCTTCGGTTTAAATAGAAACGGCCTAAAACATTTTTTTACAGATCCTCAAAGTTTTTAAAAAGACCCAGGTGTATAACCTAGGAAATTATTTCAGAAAAAAAAATTGATTGTTTTGGGATAGTCTTTATATTTTCTGAAAATATTATAGACATTCTAAGCAATGCATTTCCACCTTTGGTTTATATAGAAACGGCCTAAAATAATTTTTTACAGATCCTCCAAAGTCACGGAAACATTCCTTATAATAATGTAATGGATGTTGTACAATTGTAATAAAATAAATGGCAACATTCTAAATAAATATTATTAACATAATGATAATTGTATGACCAAAGTTCTGAGTATTTTATCTGTCTTTAGGGAGTTATATGCGATAAAATTTTTAAAAAGTAGTAACTTTCTATTAAAAATAAAAATTCTGTGTATTAGCTTGAAATGAACTGTATAATTTGTGAATTTCGTAAACATAAAGTTTAAGTATTACCTGTAAGGTGTGGGCAGGTACACTAAAAATCATCGACTCGTTAAAAATTGGTCTTCGATCTCCCTTCTTAGTAGATGTTTTCTTCTTGTGCACTTTCTTTCCATATTGCAATAAATAAACCTAAAAATATGCACTAAATATTATTGGGGATTTATAACAATCAACGTTGCTTTATGTACCTTGACAAAAGGATCTCCAGTCTCTTTATTCTCCTGAAATTTTAAGTTCCTAGCTTTCACGACGACTACTGTTAGCCTCTCTGCGGTTGGCAGGTAGCTCAGAGAGAACAATATTTCCCCAAACTCGGTTCCTTTTTGCTAAACATGTAAAAGTAAATGAACTTCCATAATATCAGGACGTTTTAATGTTTTACCTGACCCGTGTCCGTTAAAGTTATCCAGGTTGTAACCGGTTGACGTAAGCTAACATCGTTCAGACGAATTTCGCCCTCTCCTATCAGCGTGTGAGATAAATGGTCCATGGCGTAAACATGGAAGCAGAGCGATTTCTGAGATTGTTCACGAGGGTGTAAAGCAAATAAGAATCTTTCTTTATAGCTAGGACTGTGCGAACTTCTATAAATTCTTGTTTGAGCATTTGTTGCTTTATCGGGAAGGAGATATACCCTAACGTATGTATCTAAAGGATTGTCTTCTTTCAGTGCACCGACCAAATCTTTTGCTTCCAGGACATTTACCACAAGCTCCGAGCACTCGCTGAAAAAAAAAATCGTGATCAGTACCTGTGGTCTTTTCACATTTGTCGTTACCACATATCTTACTTGAAGATTTTTTTAATTATGACCCTAACAAATATAGCAAACAATTATTAAATGAAGTCAAAATTTGCTTGTCTATACTGTAACATATCTGGCATTAATTATTTTTGTATTACTTCAGTAATATTTGTGAACTGTGAACCTAGCTTAAGTGATGTCCTTTTAAACTCAGCTTTGTTTAAAATTTTATCCTTATTAAAACCGGAGATATTAATTTTTCATTGTACTTTTTTATACACTGTACAATTTGGTGGTATAATATACAGTGTTTTAAATAAACGCCAATGACTATAAAACTGTACACTTTAGCTATAAGAAACGTTGTAGATAAATAAACTTTATATACATCAATTTTAGCTGGCAATGTTAGCAAATTTAAAAACAATTATACTTTACTTTTTTTTTGCATATAAAAATATACTTTTAGTTTAATATTCAGCACCAGTAAGAATGCAATAGTTACACGGCAGGTTACTCATTTGCATCATTCTGACAGTATGCGAAAAACATCACGTTCAGTTTACTAGTAATCTTTTTAAAGTGTACAGTTAGTACAATATTTCAGTAAAACTAAAGTATGGCAATTAGAAAAGGCCGGATCTTCATCAATGCACTTTGGTTTCAAGCGACTTCCCAGGGGACCAAATCCAATTAGAAAACGAAGTAAATATTTGAGAAATATTTCTATTTGCAGTTGTTCATTTCCAACGTTGATATTCCCTAATATGTTAGCCACAAGTTATTTTATTTCACGAGCAAGGCACACATAACTTCTAGAATACACATAAGTATTACTAAAAGTTGCTTAAAATAGCTACTTTCATTTCTTTTGCGAACAGAATTAAGGTAGAAAAATTTTAACAAGTGATACTTCAGTAAAAATATTAAAATAACTGCTATCTATTCAAGCAAACATTTGATTTAGCTTAGAAAATTGAATTCTATTGCCTGTTATTACATTTGAGTAACAATATATTTTATAGCTCCTATGGAATTACAACTATTCAAATTGAATCTCAGGAATTTTATTTCATAATACTTGTGTAGTTGAGTGAGTTTGTAAAAGATCAAATTGGTTTCGGTAAAACTTGTTCCTTGAGAAACCTCGCAGATCCTTGTCGTCTAAACATACAATTTTTCACGTTATTTTTACGACAGGATAATAAATCTTAGCAAATAAATTACCTACTTTTTCCACTTCGAATTTCAAAGGAATTGAAACACGAATTCGTAAGTATGTAAATGTCAATGTTTCATCACAATTACTTGGGGTACGTTTATATTAATGCTGAGTTTATTTAACAAGAAAATAAATAGTAATTGTTCTCAATCGTGTATTTATTTTTGGCGATTGCCTTTTATGACCCTGCATTTGAATGTGTTGCTCTTTTTACGGTCACAGAGTTATAAATATTTAAAGTATTCAATTCTGAATTGCTAAATTTATAATTATCAAAGTTCAGAAACTTAAAGCTTACGAAAATATTATAATCAGCAAAGGTTTTCTTGAATGTTAATGTTTAATTAAAATTTAACTTTGAACCGCGTTCTAAAGCCTAGCGCATAAAAGTTTACAGAAAATGTAATAGCATAATTAGAAATAAAGTTTTCTTTTTTGGTTTTCATTCCTTTTCTTTTTTTGTTTTAAAATTTTTCAGTATTTCTTGAAAAAAGAGCAAAAATGCCTTTTCCCGCTTTTCATGAAAATTTAAAGATCTTAGTTTTGGTTATTTGAGGGCTAATATATTCGTGATCTAGGCCTAGGCCATAAATAACGTGTGCCAGTACTTTTAAGCCATTTGCTTTAGTTTGAGATTTCGATTATTGCTTAAACATTTTTAAACCCCAATTTAGTCAATTAAGGCTCAATAATTGCTATTTGAGGTGTAAACAACGTGTGTATTAAGTTTTAAGCTAATTTCTTTATTTTTTCCGAAAATTTGAAACAGGCAAATACAGGAAGATATTTCTTATACTGAACTTATTTAATAACTTGTTTTGTTTACATAAAATTTAATATCTCCAAGAACAAGGGACCTAATCACAACATATTGATTTCCCAGGGCAGTCCACTTACAACTTGACAACTACACAATAAAGAGTTGTCACGCAAGTTCGGGTCGATTTTAGTGGAAAAGTTTAAAATAGAAACTCAGTTTTAGCTTCAAGTTCACTGTTTCAGCTACAACAAATACCATTCACAACTACCATTGTTATCCCCTGATAAGATTCTTTTTTCGAGACCTTTTTTTTAACATAAAGTTGCGAACAGCAGTTTTATAACATCGTAAAAAAACATTTGTGTTTTCTTGGTGCGAACAATACGCCAAAAACTAGACCCCTGCAAAAGCCGAAATTTGTTTGGGAAAATAAGCACCTCGGTTCACAAAAACATTCATAACTACGTTATGACGAGTGCAATATTCTTGAATTTGGGTATCAAAATGTAGCTAAAACATGGGCGCATCTGATGACGTGTAGAAAGTGCATTTTAAACTGTGTTTAGTATTTTTTACTCATTAATTGCTTGCGGTTTTTTAAATTACGAACTCGGTAAAATTTCTTTTTAAAGTGCACTCTTTAATCGCTCTTTTTGAAAAGAGCTTTCCGGCTACAATGCAACGACGTGCCAATTAAATACTTTTTGCCGATGAACGACCTAAAAAGCCAAATCATGACGTTCCTAATGATGCTCCATATAAATAATATCACAAGTGTTTGAGTATTTCTTGAACAAACAATATGAAACGTATCGGTTGCTCGCGTTATGTCGAATTGTGTCATTCCTTACCTGTCATATTCCAGGCCTAGACACAAATAACCCGTCACGTTGGGTTCTTCTAGGTCTCCGAGCGCTACGGAAGTGTCTGAACATACGCTATCGCAGGAAACAGCTCTCTTAAGCGCTGTGGGTATTACTTCCGGTTCCTCAGACGACGTGCTGTTTGCAGGTGTAGATTGAGAAAATGCTGGATACTTAGACGATTGAGATAGATGTGCTGGCGTTAAGGGAGTTGGGGGTGGAGTTATGCACACGGGAAATTGCGATTTAGCAGCTAATTCAGACATGTTCATTGATGATTTTGGGCGAGGTATTGCTATCGTTAACGATGGTTCTCTTTCATTACCATTTCTGAAACAAAACATATTCATTAGACTTCAAATCTTAACATAAAAAGCACCAAATCGTGGTAGGGATGCTTAAAATATTTAAAAAAAAATTATCTTCTAGCTATCCTGGCAAATATGAACGTAAGAGTAGAAGTACCTACTAGACGCATTGCAAGACTCTCATCTCTTTATCAATAGCAACCTCAATAATTATTTATTTTATTTTAATAAATAAGATTGCTACTAATGAAGAGGAGAAAGTCGTGACACGTATCTAGCATTTTTACAAGATATTTAAAAAAGGTAGGTGATTATTAATTAAACTTATTTATATTATTACAAATGGTTTAGTGTTATATGCTCTTTTATAAATATTTAGTTTGGTTCTGTTTAGTAAATTTTCTTACAGTTAGTGAATTTAGTAATTAATATTAGTTACCAGTAATCCTTACAGAGTACTTTGAGATTAACCCTCCGCCACCCGCGATATATTTTCTTTAACCATTCGAGAATAATTTTTAGCTTCTAGATTTCAATTAAACGTATTTGTTACAGATGAAGTAAGAAGATTTCTCACAAACACTTCTTAATATATATGCAAATATTTTTCGAACGTGCGTCTAAGTTTCTGTGTGCTCCCAACCGTAGTAAAGCTGAAGTTATTAAATGGGGAGCAATAAATATTACTTAAAAATTAATAAATAATAGGTTTACAATGTTCATTGTAAAATTCATTTTTCACCGAACAGTTTTCATTGTAAAATTCGGTAAGTAACTTAAACCATTTGTCTGCAAGTTAATACATGATCAAGAGCACTAGTATAGAACTGTTCTGAACTTTTTCCTTCTAAACTAAGCACATCAAGGCAAGCATTATGTGTATCAGTCCTTCAATTGCCATGAAATTAAATTAAGATTGTAAGAGGATTAAAACAATGAATTTTCTGTTTGCTATAAATTTATAAAATCATTTGCGCCGAATCCAACAAGTAATTAATCAAGAACGTGTCATATTAAAATGATTCGTGTTTTATTATTAATGAATATTGCCGGGATTTAATTCAAAATTTCTGATTTCCCCTGATTCATAAATCAATAAGAGCTTATCTTTCAGCCGCACAGTATTTGCTGTCGTTCTTATTTTTGCCACATTTCGCTTTAAGTATTAAGGCACACATAGACAAGTAAACTAACTGGGATTCACACGTTAGTGTAACATGTAAAATGTACTGACTTTAAAACCCAAATGTTACTAATTACTCGGGGTTTAAAAATTTTGTGACAAATGTCAATCTAGCACATAACTCGCCATTGTTACATAACTGCAGACAAAAGTTGCAAAGTCGGACAGTTCATGTCATTTAAAATTAAACAGAAATGTCCACGACATAAACAATTTTCTAGCAAGGCGTAATTAGAGATAAGAAAATTCAAATAAAATATACAAGTGTGTTCGAAGCAATATTCTGAAAATGTCATTGTACATTACATACAAATACCACTTGCAAACTCGAACATAGCAGTTTAATACTGTTTTGAACGTTTACGTGGATTCCTGCTCGCCAATTCCACTTATAAGAGAGGTAATGGCTGTTTAATTTAATAACAGATCTATACCTTCTGCAATAACAATTTAAAAATAGGTCAATAAATTCGAAAAAACTGCCAATATTTGTGTGAAATCAGAAGCTAGGGATGATTAGTGCTATCATTTTTTATTTTGCAAAAACAATATTGTTCATCTACAGAACATGCGTATAAAGTTTTTAAGCTATTAGGTATACTTTCAACATTTTTAGTTATTTAGAATCTTGATTTGGACAAAATTGTAAACATCATGTTTGATTCCTACTTATTCAGCTGATCTGGCGCCTTTAAATAATATAGTCGCGATAATATGAGGTCAGATTGTGCTTCCACCATTTGTCGCGCTTTGAGAATTTCCTACACATGTCACGGATCGTATTTGACAATGGCTTTGCCAAGGCTCGGGCCCTTAGGGAATTGAATGGCTTGTAATAATGTGAAAACAGCAGGAAGCGAAACAGAACATTCTGAAAATTAGCATGGGATGTTGTTAATGGATTGCCGACTATTTATCCGAACGACGGGATGTATCAAAAAGAGTATCTACATCCTTATATATTACACATTGTCCTTACTAAAAAGGATAATTTATTAATTATTAATTCATATCAATTTTTTTATGTTTGGCAGAAAAACCTATCGTAGGTACAAGATGGATTTTTTAGAATATGGAATCGGAAAACTGCTTTGTAAATCGTATTACGTTAGAAAAAAAGTCTTCAAGATATAATAATAGCAAAAATATTGGGAATGAATAATCTTCAAAATATTTTGACGTATTTTTGTCTGAATTAATTTAAATGCTACATTGTATAACAAATACAAAGTCACGATTTATCCTGTATATAATTTTTAGCAAACGTATTATATCAATATGTAATTAATGCCAATAAATAGTAGGCCCATAAATTATTGTGCAGACATTTAAAACATCTGTGTCTACGATATTGCGTGAATTACTGTAATAATTAACATAGAGTGTTTTTTAAATTACACATAAGTATTTAAAATAGAAGGATAACACGCAAAAATGTCGCTGAGAATTATTAGCATTTAAGTAAGTAATGAAAACCATATGAATTGATCATTAAACTGAATAATGAACATTGCCAGGTTCATTACATTCTGCAATAACTATTAAAACTGGTTGATCATGAGAACCGATGACAAATTTCTATGTTACAACTCGATTGATTGATGAGGTTGAGAGAAAATGATTAGCTGCTGTAAAATAAATTATAGTGCCCTATAAATTCAAATATTACTAATATAAAGTTATAAAGTTTAAATTTTAAAGAGCTTCCTTTAATTATAGAGATATAGGATCATAATGTTTTGATGCAGACGTTATATTGCTAATTCGATAAAAACAAGAAATGACCCTTAGAATAAAATATAACTTATTTATATTAAATCAAATATACCTATTATCAGTCCAAAGGGGATTTATGGTTAAGTTGGAAGTAAATTTAAGGATCTGCAGACCAACAAAGGAAACTTTTGAATACCTACTACTAAACAATGGAGATTTGTGAAAGGTTTAAATACTTTTAGAAATGTGTTGTCCTTGTTTATTTAGCGGGCGAAATTGAGAGAGGCTAACGTACAATGTTTTTAATGCAGCTCTGGCTATCTTTATAAATACAATGTACACGAATATAAACAGGATACATTTTATGATTAAATCTGCAAAATATAAACACAGCACAGCCTATTCAGCTAAAACCATCATAAATAAAAATTGAAAATATTTTTTAAATTAACATTGAGTAACGTTCACTCCGTTCACATACAAATATGTTTTATATTGTTGTCATAATTTAGATGAATGGTTAAGTTGTTGCATGTGCTATGTATTTTTATTAAGTACTGCAAATTATAAGATGTATTCCTAAAACCCAAATCCCGTCTATTTTACTGCTGCTTGAAGTAAAACTTCTTCATAAATCTAACGGTATACAAATGCGGCTCTCATATCAAAGAAACCACGACAAACGAAATAAAAGCCGACACGTCCTTTAATCGAGCGAATCTTCACAATGTTATCAAAGCATGTGAACATCACGGAAAATTGTGGACCACTCGACGACTTGTAGAACAAAAATTAAAAATTTGCTCGATAAAACTGTGTACCTTCAAACATTGTCACAGTACGACAATAATTACCTTATAACTTATAAGCAGAACAATGAACTTAACTCAATCAGTGCATCATTTCAACGACTTTACATGAAGGTAATGTGTGTAGGTACATGCATGTTAAAATTCGTTTTTTTGCAGCGATGAACACAAAATCAGAATTAATTTAGGGGAAGCAGACTTATTATTTCCTAAACTTAATTAAAATTACTGTCGTGTAAATAAATATACAATATTTCAAACAGGTGCGCTTCATCCGTTTTTTTTTTTTTGACTTACCTAACTAAAGGAATTAGAGCTGCCAATCAAATGTCAATATTTTTACTAGTTAAATGATTGATAAATCCGGTTGTCATTTTTATAAATTAACAATTTTTTAGTTCGTATCAATTTGAAATGTAACAACGCACTTAATAATGGTTTTGTTTGGCACAATAACCTGCCAATAATATTTTTATACATAAACAATAAACCCTTTATGTCGATAACGCTAAGGCGATATGTATTTCTGTTACCTAGTACTTGATAGAAGCGTTCTGACTGCAAAGAATTAAAAATAATCTTGTGAACTAATTCTGAATGTAAAACTATAGGCAAATTTTAATGTTTATTGAAATTCTCTTAGTATCATCTATCTATATCTATATGTGAGTTAGATTACTGCTATCACCATCTTTCGTTTCCTAGTTTTCCTTTTAGCATTTACGGTCATCTTAACTAAAGCCTCTTGTAGCCATTGTTTCCTTTACTTCGTGCCCCCAATTGCTTCTTGACGGGCTCTTCTTTTTGCATATGTCACCCACTTCCATATTTTTGGGCCATCTCTTTTAATTATTTCTTTGTATGTGCCCTTAATCCTTTTTTTTTACGATATAGCTAATGAATTTAATGTCATCAAACGTTAATTGTACCCAACTCCTTCCCCTACAACTTCTTCTTACAATTTTAATAATCCTTGTGTGAGGCAATTACTGCCAATTAATTAAATGCCGATAAAAGGTAACCCGATAGGTATAATCGGATCATGATGGCACTGAATTGGCTTCCAATTAAATTCTCGTCAGGTACGGTACTTCTCTGTAATACTATACCCTTATTACCTTTAACTAAAGCTCTCAGTAATGATAATGCGGTGCTGTAAGAGGTTTTGTGTTTATTGCAATCATCAAAAGTAATTGGACCGAATTAAATGTAACTTTAAAGATGCAAATTACCTATCTTTGCAGCGTTTGAAATCGCTACTTTTCGAATTTGATCAATTCCAGGTAAAGACTATAGAGTAATAATTCGTTTCGTACATCTTTAAACCTAAGTTTTATCAACGTTATTTAAAAACTTAAGTATTATGCTTTTAATTTATTAGCTCTTTTTTATACAAAATTTAAAATACTGGAGTTTCACATAACTTCAAAAAATTCTGAAGTCATGAAGCTTCAATCATTGTGTTTAACGTTATCATTGGTGGATAGAAAAAAACATTCAACAAACTTTTTCTTTGATTGAGTTTCCAACTTTTATCAAATTTTCTTGTTAGAAGCTGACTTGAAGTACTTAAAAATTTGTAAGATTACTGTTCCAAAATACAAAGTTCAAATGTTAAAACGAAACGTAAAAATCATGTATAGATCCACTATCAAAACAATTAATACTAAATTATTATAAATTTCAGTCACTATAATTTATGATGTACTGTAGTCTAATGTTCTTGAAATCGAACATTTTTTGTGGCCGTGGTTCAAAGATATGAAAATTGTTTGCAGCAAATCTTACGTGGTATCTGCTTATTTCTTGTAACATTAAAATGTCTCTGATGGAAACACAATTTCAGCCGGAATTTCGTGGCGTAACAGCCACCAGCATGACAAATGCCGTGCGCGAATATGTTGTGGTTTTGCATTTCGTGATAGTGAACCAGAATTTAACCTGTGGCCCTTTCCCATGATGCTCTGGTGAAAATGTGGTTTTCCACATTGTTAAATTATAGCGACCCCGAATAAGGTTAATGTAGTGGCGTAAAACACATTTCGCCTTACTTAAATCGTTTGTATAAGTAAAGGAATTATACTGCAAGGGTCAGATCGTGTAACAAGCTTCATTATAAAGTTGTTAAAATGATTTTCGTGTTTGTTCAGTACGACGTAATATTCACCGAAATAAATTTCAAGGAGTCTTTAGCTACGTGCCCTTTTAGGAAGTTCCTTGTTAAGTTTCCTTTCATTTCATTTAAATATTCAGCTTTGTTTATTAGAGAATCGATTGCAAAATTAATTTAAAAATAAATCCTGTTCAGTTACGGAACGAAAGTGAATATTTGTTCTGCGCTCCCTAAAATTTATTTTAAATAGATATAATTTCATTTAACACAGATTTCATTGCTGCAATGAAATCCGATTTAATTATACGACGGGAGTAAATATTTGCAAAAAATTGGTTTAAACTCACAATTTGATAAGGCTTCGTTTTAAAAATACTACATAAATATATTTGCAGCTACAGGGCCTATTGGTGAACTTATCGGTGCTTCACTAATTTGCTCATAAAGTTTGTTCTTATATACAAAATATGTTGTCTAAAGCAGAATCACCTAAAATAAATTTGTTTTCAAAGCAACTGAATAAAAAAGCAATAAGCTTTTTCATGTAACGCATAAAATTTTATCTTGATCACGATTAACGATGAAGCAAGGATTTCAAAAGATTTTTATGGCCAGTATTTTTTATAAGATTCCGGTATTAATCAAACTAGTTTTAGACTACTTTAATAATTAATAACGTTAAGAATGGGGTAAAAATGAGTTTAAATATAAAAAATATATATAATAGCATTCATTGCTCTACTCCTTTGTTGAAAATATTGAAGGTGATTCCAATTATGTTTATTGTGTCTCGATTCGAAACATGTAAGCCTTTTGCTTTTCCAGTATCTTTAAAAAAGCTTCAAAAGCAAATGCGCGTTGACTTTTGATCTCCCTCAATGGATATTGTAACGCATGCAT
Organism: Elmis aenea; assembly: GCA_947652605.1. Classification (NCBI taxonomy): domain Eukaryota; kingdom Metazoa; phylum Arthropoda; class Insecta; order Coleoptera; family Elmidae; genus Elmis; species Elmis aenea. The sequence goes on along the minus strand of OX393581.1, from coordinate 55,121,326 downwards.
TATGTAAATTACAAACGAAACTGCCTAAATATATTGGCTTACAATTTAAGCAATATCCTTTAGAAACTTCGCTGACTTTGAAATTAGCAAGTAAAAAGGAACTGAAAATTAGCTTGTTCTTTAGCGAGCTATCAAAATAACTGCACAAAAAATTGGATCATGGCTCATGTCGGATTAGATTAGACAAAGAGAGAATGAAAACACGAACGACGTACACTGAATTATGAATGATCAAACCGGTCCATGCATATGTAAAGCTTGAAGCTCTTTACAATTTTAAATCTTAATCACGGCTATGGCCTTCGTGTAACCCAACTCTTGTCGTCTTTTTTTTTCTCGTCTTGATAACAAGTAAAAAAGCTATTTACGTTGCCAATGTTACATATGCAAATTGAGTATCTATGGCTCATACTTTAAAATTAGTCTTAAATTGCTTTATTTCTACTTGAATTTGTAACTAGTACAAAAGTGACCCACCAATGAAAATTAAAATAACCTACCACCACCCAAAATAAATTTTAACGCTGATTTTCTTTGATGAAACTAAAATTCATGTTTTAATTTACAGTTTACTTACTCATTTATTACACAATCTTTTGCAAATGACGTTTAATTTTCTTTGAATGGTTTATTTATTTTTGATAAAACGCTTTATTCGTGAACAGTTATGTATGAAATGAAATGTAAATAAGATTACCTAATAACTGCGCAGAATTTAACATTCTTTGAATTAATATGTTGATTTCTGGAATACGAATGCTTGAAAGCTTTTGCTTCCAATATTACGTGCAAGGAGCGTATATTTACGAGTCTTATTAAAGTACGCTGGTGATAAATATTCCTCACACGTGTAAGCAAGATTGTAAAAATCGCGATATATATCAAACAAATTGGCATTCTGACTGCAAAGAAATATTTCTCAATTAAATAAATATGGCTGTTTTCTTTTTGATACACTGACCAAAGAAATTACACAGTTTGGTCATTTTCGGCCTATTACAGTCTGGTGGGGGAAAAAGTTCACTTTTAAATCGCTATAAAAATATTGTTTATAAACGAAAAAGACGTTTTGTGTCACGGAATTGTTGGAAGTTTCCATGGAAACGACGAACAATTCTTTAAAAAAATTCGCACCGTGTGTATTACCCTTGAATAGTCTGTAAAATTATAGGCTTATGAAAATTGTCTCGAACTACCTTATTTCTTCCTGTATTATTATAGGCGTCTCTTTCGGCGTCGTTGGAAGTGACGTCGGAGCGGGCCTTAGTGGCTGTGGGGGGATCGCGTAATCGTCTTCAGAGCTTCCCCATTCTCCCCCGAGACTTGTCGTCGCCAGCGTTATTTTAAAATCACGGTCGACCGAGTCAAATCTTTGAAAATTACCGGTAGCGTCTAAATGAATGTCGGAATCAGACGGCACCTGGAAATTTAGCTTTGTGGTAGACGATTTGCATTTTTGTCAGGGATTATCGTACTCACCAAGTAACCGTTTGCGTTATAAACTCCTTTTGCTCTCGTTAGTCCGATTTTTTCCTCTCGCGTAGAATATATCCATGCTGATATGTATGTCCACAAGTCAAGAGAATGGCAGAAGACAAATACTACCAGTAGTACAATTGCGATCATACATAAGCTCGTTATTGCCACTTGAAACTCGCCCATCTGAAATTCAAAAACAAGAGATGGTCATTTGTTGGTGAAATTTGCTTATAACTTAAAAAATAGACCGCAATTTTATCGAATTCTACGGTAATGAAGTCGATGTTGATGTAGTAAAAAAATCACGAGTAGCACTAAATGAAACAATCAATTCTGCGTATTTAATGTTAAAAAACCTTAAAGATGAAACGATAGATTTATGAAATAAAAACAAAGAACATAAATGAAAAAGAAAGAACACGATTTATATAAGATAATTTTTGCCATACTTAGATCAGAAAGATGGGTTAAACGATAATTTTCGTAAAATATGGCCCAATTTTTTAAAATAAATGATAATCCTGCTTCACAGAAATACCAAATTCTTTTGCAAGCGAAATAAAATTCCGCCTCCAATATGATATATGATGTAACTGTTCATTTAAGACCTCTCCCAGGTCGATTTAAAAGCAGGACTGGTAAAATTTAGTATGAAAATACCCTTCCTGGTATAAAATTTGGGCTGAAAAGTACGAAAATGGGCCAATTTAAATAATTTAAACAGTAGCGTTATTGTTTACACTAAAATTCAATAAAACCTCTTTCTGCAACGGCGCAACACGATAAACCGTTATGATTCATAACGTGCGCCCTGTGATTCTAGTTCAGTTAATCCCTTGACATCTGATGCATCCTTCAAATAAGATAAATTGGAATTGATGGACTCACCAACCTGAAAATTCATTTTATCGCTGCTATCTCCTTTGTTAGAATCGATTTAATTAAAGTAGGTAGTCGTTTGGTCTTTTAAAGTAATCGCTGTTCATAAATAAACCAAGTACTTTTTCGTACTTTTATGCATTTTTTGAATCCATTAAGATATGAGGCAGAACAAAACACAAGAGAAAAATTAAAACCAGCACTTTGTTTTATAAGTTAGGCTTAATAATTGTTACGACCAAAATCCAGTGCTGAAACGAATCTCCTTTTTTCGCTAGAACAATATTAGCAGCATCTTTATTTATAAATTATATAAAAAAATTAAGTGCAAAAAATTTTAAAACATTTAATTCAAAATTTTGTAATAAACAATTAAGCAGATGTAGATTAATCTTTTGAATTCTACGTTTATAATGTATCAACAATAGTCATTCAAAATTTTAATGATACGACAAAATCTATACTTGGTTTATTTATGTTAGTTGCAGTGTTACACAAAAATTAACTGATTTTGTCGGGAAAACAAACCAATTATACATTGTACATTCTTTTTTCCTTATAATCTCTGCAAATTTAATATTAATATTGAATTTCTACTAATAAACGTCGCTAATGAGTTATGAATGCAGACATAGGTTTCAACAAATCAATTAAACACGAATTAATATAAAAGCAAAATTAAAGCAATGTAGTAGTTTGAACCGGTAATATATTTTAACGAAAAATAGCATAGAACACTAGCACCGATGCATTCCACAATTATAGGTAAAATAACATAGGTACACTTTTTCCGAGAACAATTCAATTTTCAATGTTTTCATTAATTGCAGTTTGGTATGTCAGCTTTGGAATGTTTGTATGGAATTTGAAAAGGCTTGCAAATTATGTTGTTTTCAGCAGGTTATTTGCGAACAAAAATGTGTGCAAAAATAAGTGTTGCTCGATAGCAAAATATTATACTACGCCACTATGGTGTATCGATATTAAGATGATTTTTTTAGCATCCAGATTTATTTCGTAAAATGGAAATATAGTTGAGTAATCACTTTAACTTAGTGTTTGATTTCAAAATTTTTTTTATTAAAACGTGTATTTTACTTTAAAATTAATAAATATGTGAAATTGCACTTAAATTTGTTTCAGCTCCAATATCAAGAGTTTAATAAGCTTCAGTACTGATTAAATATTTGCGACCAAAGTTAGTTTCAATTAATTACATGAAAAAAGACGGTGGTTGAATCGAACCAATCGGTTAGGTCAGTTGTATAAAAAGGTTTTATGTGTTTTAAGGGCAGGTAACGAATTCCTTAATTAATACTGTAAAGGTTTAATTAAATTTGTACCTAGAGGGTGATAATTTCATTTGTCAAATTATGATGCAAAGAGACTTAAATTTTTGAAAAAAAAAATGAATATTTTATTAAAATAAATCGTTACCTTCGCAACTAAATTCCCATTCTACTTAAATAGATAATTTTAGATGTTGGTATGACCTGTGAATACATTTTAAAATTTCATGAAGTTGGACAATTTTCTATACGGCTATATTTTAGTTTATAAATTTATTTGATAATAAGCTCTTGACGAAAGCCAACAATGAAAATAATTTTAAGAGAATTAAAATTAGTTGATTTTACTCTACACCACGTAAGGACGTAAAATAATCAACTGCAAGTTGTATAGCAAAATCGGTAGTCTCCTGGTTGCCTATCACGAGGCTTAAATCTTGGAAGGTTAAACTAACTTCTTTGAACAAAAAATAACTTAAATCGGAAAACATAAGGAATCTAGGCAGTAGGCACCGCCTTTAAGATGAGCGAAAAACGTGATCGGCTTTATTGGTGAAATACCTACATCACCTGAAATGTTACTGATTTGAAAAAGTTTTGCTAGTAAAACATTGCAACAAAAATTGTACAAACAACTTATAAAAAAAAAAAAATTACATGAATATATTACTGAAAAAGTATTCAATCTTAAAATAAAAATAGATACGTTAATATTTTAAAGAACCATGTTATTTATTATAAATAACCTTAATTTAAAACCACTTTTTTTCGAACAGTCTCTTGCCTAAATGCAATAAGGAGTAGGAACTTAATGTGAAATTAAGGAGAAAAATAATACTCCATATAACACTATTTTATTTTGTGAAAACCTGTTTCCTCGTAAAATAAAAATCACTGTTTTTATATACATATAAAATGTGTACGTAATGGTGTTTTTATTTAATACCAAGCATGTTTTGTTTTTTATATTCTGCTAAAACGACCAAGAAACGTGGCTAACATATTAAAGAGAGTTATCTCATATTAAGCCTGGTTGCACACATTTTTTTCGTGGAACATTTATGTTGAATTATTAAAGTAGGTACAAGATTTGTTTTTCCTTTGATTGTATTGCACGGTTAGTTTGTGAAAATAACAAAGCTCCTGGCAACTTGCAGCTGTTTAAATTAAATTGAAATATGCAACTCAAAGTATGTCTTAAGGAAGCGAAGGATACATGATGTTAAAAGCTTCTACGATCAGTTGTAACATCTTTATTTACAATGGCATATTTTTATGTAATCTATCTGGCCATAAAAATGAAATGTTCAAATAAAAATTGTCATTCTGTTAATTAGTTTTGACATTTTGAACCTGAAAAGAAAAGTTGATATTGAGTTGAAGAGTTCTCCACAATGTTTTCTAAACAGAAATGAGTGAAATTAAACTCGAGCATCGAAATGTAATAAAATTCTTCACAAAAGAGTGTAATGGGCGAACAGTTATTCATCAAAGAATGACCGACGCATATGGAAATGGAGCCCCATCATTATTCCAATTAAAATTTTGGTCTAAGCAGTTTTCCTGAAGTCGGGAATCTATACAGGATGAACCAACTTCTTAGCTCTTAACGTTTCTGAAATCACAGTGACGATTAGGTTATTTAAGATTAATTATAATCCTTGAATTCATCTGGATTGGTACTGCCTATCTAGTAACACAAACTCATTTACATACAGACACGACGCGCTATACATTTTTTCAATTTTATTGTTTTACTAGAACTTAGCCCGTCCTAGGACGGGAATATTGTATATCTTAAATTTAAACTATTACTTTTTATCATACCGTGAGCTGCAAGTTAGACACTGTTATCTTACCCGTGAGTAAAAATTTACGGTTCATTAGACACAACTCAGTCGGTCAAATGAACCCGTAGTAGTTTACTGCGTTACTATATTCATGCGTTACAGATAAAGTCACAGAGTCAGCCTGGACTTTTATAAATATTTATGTTCAAAATTATTTATACAAACTATGCAAATACTATTAGGCTTGGGCTTCACGCATTTTATAAGCGGTACAGCCTGCTACGGTTCATTTAGGTAACAGGCATTTTTAACAAACATTTTAAAAATAAAATGATCTTATTTACATAATGATAAAGCTTTTCATGAAGTTTTCAGTATAACTATACAGTACGACTTCTGTCGACGTTGCGAAGTTTCCTTTGAACATGCTGTTCGTAAAAGCAATAAAATATTTAATAAATGGTGATCCTACTTTACATTCAAGGACTGCCACTAAAGATTTAACGAATGAGTTATATACTGTTTTCGCGTTTATTTTTGTTTACTGCGCAAGTTGAGTGGATCGTACTGAAAAGTTAATTTTAAAACTTGGAATTGAACTTGCCTTTATATTATGGAAATTTCTGATAAGCTTTAACAAAACATGTAAGTACTTTAATGTATGTTTACATTAAAGAAGATTTTTTAATGAAATAACAACGTGGTAATGCGTTGTATGAAGCACAACGCGTCGAAGTAAAAAATGCTCTTACGAAATTGAACATTGTAACGCTAACATCTATCAAACCGTTAGGGGAAAATGAGATAAAACGAGTTTATTTATCCAGGCTTGCTCCTCCGGAAAAGCTTTAGCTTCCAGTGTTGAATGATGCTTGCTATTATTACAGCTGTGTAAGAAAATGTCTTCCATTCTGTACGACATAGTGAACTTTAAAAGTGTTATAATTTACTAACATGTTCCCATTCATTGAGAACTAGAAATATAAGATTAAGAAGTACAAGAGATGCAAAAAAAAAGAACTACTCTAGGAGAAAAATTCTTAAGACCTATTGTCACATATACTTTTTTAACGTTTACATAGATAATTGCCTTACAGCTAAAGAAAAAGGAATACAATGAAGAAACCGAGAAATGGCAGAAAAATCAAGAGAAAACAAAATTGGCGTACCAAAAATTAATCATTGGTGATAATAACTTAGTGTGAAATGACGAAAAAGAGGATCTGGTATAAAAATATATAGAGCCTGGAGTATCTTCAAAAAACTAAACATCGAAAACAGGATACAGAATAAATGCCACGAACACAGCGAGAATAAGGATATGAATAAAGAAGAGAATCGGAATTAGTCAATTGCCAAAATATTGCTTGCTGTATAGAGCCGGAGTAAAAGAAAAGAAGCGAACCAGAGATGGTGTCGGATTGGTAGTCCACCCAAACAGAGTAAAACATAACAATTTGCAAATTAACTTGCGCTTTTCGATTCCAAAATGACCCTAAGGCACAAACAAATCAAAATTGAACTTTAAAACATATCAAACTTCAACACAAGAGATTATTAGTAATTAAAGTGCAGAAAAAAGTATCAAAAACGTCTTTAACAAATCAGAATTCACATTTGCCTTCCTTGAGTAATTTTTAAATACAATTCAAAATAAATGATTAAAAACTATACTCCTTTTGTTCGTTATGCACAAGATATTTGTTGTTAACGGGAATGAAACTATTGTTTCAAGCAAAGCCAGTCGAAGGATTGACCTACTTTCTTTAGCTCTTTATCTTGGTAATGTAGTGGAAAGATTTAATGAAAGATTTATTTCAGTGGTTACATTTTTCTCGCATCGATTCCTGGTGGTTCAATCTCATTGAATATGCTCTTTCCACAAATAACTTTTACTGGAATACCTATTTAATTTCTAAAGGACAAAATTAGACCTATCCATGAGAAAAAGACGTAAGGATTCAGTTAATAAAAGCTACAGCTACCTATCAGAACAACATAGGAAATGTCTTGCCGTACCTTGTACTACACATCTATCACTTGCATTAATTCGTATTTACATTGCATTGCGATGCTCGTACAAAGTGTGAATTGCTTCTTCGGCTGCAAGCTCTCAGACGCTCGTGTTGATTGACCCCGCAGGAATTTAGAAACAAAACGCCGTTCAAGGGGCTAAAAGAACACGAAACTGAGTCGTTAAAGGGACCATCGAAGTTTCTGAGAGCTCCAACTTGAATAGTAAGTAAGGAGCAAAAGAAGTAAATATATAGCGTGCTGGATGTCAGTCAATTTAAAATAGAAATAGTGTTTATGTTAATCTCTTAATATTGTTTTTGAAGACTAGGACAGGGCGAAACATGTTGTTTGATACTGGAAATGATTGTTTGATGGTTTAGATAATTTACTTGCATTTAACAAGAAGTCTTTGTATATTATTTTTAGAGCTATTTTTCATTACTAAAAAAGGAATTAGTATTCCGAAGAACACAATTTATTTAAATGGGTATCTGAGGAAAACGAGATAACGTTACACTGACTACAAATAGTTTATTTGCAGACAAACAAATTGCACATGACCTAAATCTGGAATAAAAGAAATGGTTAGCAAACATGAAAAAGTACAACTTTAACTACAGCGGGCGAAATTTTCATGACTTTATAGGTTGGTCTCTCTAATAGTTTCTCAAAAATGCATAAATAAAGGAACGCAGATAATTGTTTAAATTATAAACAACATGAAATGTCCGATCTAATATTTAAAGCTATTACTACTAAAGTTTCTAGTATATATATATAATCTGTTACCCTTGTTACCCTAAGGTGTAGGGTATTTGTAATTATTCATGTTAAACTTATGTGAACGAATTTCGTCCATTCCTTTTTGTTCTTCGCCATTCTTGTTGCTTCTGTCCAATTCTTATTTCGATTCTTTAAAATTAATGCCACTTCATCGTTCCATGTCTTCCTCGGTCTTCCCTTTCCTCGTTTATTTCCATCCCTTGCCTCCCATATCCGTTTCACTTGTCTTCCTTCCCCCATTCTGTTGAGGTGTCCGAACCATCTCAGTTGGTTTCTCTCGATCACACTATGTATCGACTCCACCTCCAGTTCTTCTCTGATCTGTTCGTTTCTTATCCTGTCTCTACGTGTGACACCCTTTACTGCTCTTAAGTATTTCATCTGCATCGCTTGTAATCTACTTCTCTGCGACTGATTTAGTACCCAACTCTCACTTCCATACACCAGGGTTGGTATGAATACTGTTTTGTAAATAGTCATTTTTGTTTTCCTGCTTATTTCTCTTTTTCTTATTATCGATCTATTCATACTGTGATACAATTTAGCTGCACTGCTTATTCTTTCTTTTATCTCGTTTTCTATGTTACCTTCTCTCTCTATCCAAATTCCCAGATATTTATATTCTTCCACCTGTTCTATTTTTTCCTGATTCAGTTCTATGTTGAGTTGCTTTTGATCTTTACCTATCATCATAATATATACAAAGCCTATACACTAACAACAAAAGTTACGTAAGAAAAGATAATCTAGAATCAAAAACCTTTGACTTAAATGACGGACTAAGGCAAGGAGGTGTACTAAAGTTTCTAGTAATAATTACATTTAGAAATAATCATTTACATAGACACGCACACACCTAATCCTAACCTAGCCTAGAAGCGAATTAATTCTATTCGTGGTAAACTCTGGTAACTCCCTAGCACAGCGAACCAGTAGTTCCACAATCTTCGGGTATTTAGCAATTTTGAAACGATTCAGAAAACGAAATAGTAATCAGTTTGTTGTTAACTATTTTGTATTAGATAATGCTTGAACTGATAAGATGTTTATTTTAAATGCATTGATTTAGTTATTATCCGCTATTATTCAGATAAAAGCAATTAATTTCAATACAAATACGACCTATTCAGTGACTCCAAAATACTTTTACTTGTTGCTTTAAACCAAATTAGAAACACCGACAAAAATGTATTTTTTTATGGCGGGCTTTTTATATAACGCAAGATAAGCCTTAGTGTGAATAATGTAAAACTTTTCACGACGGTTGATGGAACGCAGGAAACCATAAAAATACCAAAAGCTTAGCGATAAGCGCACAATGAATAAAAAATTTATATCGAAAACCTGCAATTTCAAGTACATTCAAAATTATTTTGCTTAATCAAGCGATGATTTAAATTGACATTGACATATTATTAAAAACATTAGTATGTCAATATTAATACAATAATAATATATATTATAATGTATGCATTTAATTATTCTGAGTAGATAAGACTTGAACCCAATTACATTTAGCTCTATTAAAAGTTAATGGAGCATCTGTCTTTGTGTCTTTGTGCTTAGTTATCAAGACGTAATCAAACGTTAAATTCTAATGGAAGTTTGTACAATCAAGCATTACCGTCAAACATTTAAACAATATTAATATTACATTTTAGATGGCATTTCTTAATTTACATTTTAAACATCATACGAATATCAAACTGGCACATTCGGTATAAGCAAAATAAAATCTTCTGTTTTCTAGACTATACTCTAAATAAACATTGTTGAAAATTCCCTTAAAACACTCTAGGTTTAGTGTATAAATTGCGTTTAAATAATTAAATAAACAGCAACGAAATCGCAGATCTGCCACTGGCATTACGAGAAAGGTTAATAAAAACAGTTTTGTGGAGAACCGAAACTGTGTATATAAAAAGAATCGAATAGCTTTTTGTTTGCATTACGTTCAGTTCAGTTGTTTAACCTGTGTGGTAATAATTTTTTTATATCTTTCTGTTCCACGACGGTCTAACAATAACACTAATGAGTTTTGTGTTTGCTAAACACAAATCTGATAGCGTTAATTTGGTTCATTCGTTTCGGTTCATTTGTTTGTAATAACTTATACAAAGTGTCCAAAAATTTTGGCCACCCAAGATCCTAAACAATAGCTAGTACGTCGCTTAAATTGGCAAAATTGAACAAAACGATAAACATTAAACAAAACAGAATTTTGTTTTTTACAGTTTTGTTTACATTAATTGACTCCGTAACTATTTATTACACTTTATTATTGTTTTAAACAGACTGTACATAAGTGAATTTTCGTTCTTCGGAAGTTAGTTCAGGGAAGCGGGAACAAGATTGTTCAATGCTGTAAATTCAAATACTTACACGTACCCAAAAGTTTATGCAGCTACGCACTCAGAACTTGCGTAAGCTGACGTTCCCTAAACTAATATTAACCAAGTGAAACTGATTTAGACTTGTTAGCGTTAAAAACTTCTTTATTACTTTCTACAGGGACGCAATTTATCATGCAGTGTTGTTAGGATACATTTTGTAAGCGAAGAAGTTATTTTTTAAACAGGTGCTTTTGAAAATAAACGAAACTGAATATTGTAAAAATATTATTGTTACTATGTGTTTAAATTTTCGTCTTAAAATTTGTCTAGGGTTTGATTGTCCTGGAATGCATTAATCGTTGCCCAAGGTTCTTTCAATTCCATTAATAAAAGTCCTTCATGGTCGAAAAAACATTGTCTACAACCTGATTTTGCTTCTACGGATTTTCGACAACAGACGCCAAATTGTAAACGCAAAATACAATTTAAACATTAACAAACTGTTAGTGTGTTGGGCACAAAGATTACCAATAATACCAAATGTTAATTGCATTATTGTCGTAGTTTAAAGAATTGTCTATTATCTCTCTGATCAAACGATATTATTCTTTAAAAAAAAACGGTTATCTGTTAGTGTTGAAAAGTAATATAGGTTGTTTGTTTAATCCAACCAGAATAGAACTAGATACCTGATATATTAAGCCATAAAATATATTGGTTTAGAAATAAAGTCAATGGCTAACGTGATAAGATCTTTGTATAACATAAAACTAAAAACAAGGTTATGTCCTAAAATGTATTGGATGTGCATTATGGATACAAAAATATAGTTATTTAAATGCTGACGAATTATATTTTCATCCACAAAATGCGATGCACAGTTTCCTTATAAATATATTTTTCGTTTCTTTGGTTGTCTTTCGTCAGCCACATAATACGAGGCTCGTTCAACTGAAACCCATTTTTGTTTAAAAACGAATTTATTTATGAAAACAATTAAATAAATATCTTCATTTGGCTACTCAAATATCTGCAGCATATTTTATTGCAATCAAAAGTTGCTCTCTTCCGTCTTTAGTGAAATCAAATTAAAATAATCAATTTTAATGTTCACTTAAAACCAAGCTTGCTTCCATGATCATTAATAGTCCATTGTTGTATAAAAGTAATTAAATCAAGCGCCAACCAACATTGGTCAATAAAATGAAGAGTCCATTAATCGATTTACTCTTTATGTTTATAAACTAAAAATGGTTTTTGAAATGGATAACAGAAGAAAGTGCTTAAATTAAACTACAAAAACAATCAAATGCTATCTTTAAAGTGAGTCCATAAAAACTGATTACACAAATCTCAATATACTAAAACTCACAATGATTCCTTAAAATACCTGCACAGTTCTTTGTGTACGAAATAATATTTTAAACATTCCAAATTTGATTGGCTATTCCATCTTAAACTAAACCTTTGTGCTTCATATATAAGTGATTTTTATTATTGGTTTGATCAAAATCAGATGCATAATTCGCATTGGTCTTCCAGTAGCCCTACATCAACTTTTAATTGAAAAGTGTATCGTTGGAATAGCTTCGTAGGGCCACATCAAAAACGTTGTTACTTTGATACACAAGCTAATATTTGGGCAAGTACAATTTTTTTTTTCTTATCTTACGTTAATTTGGCATTTTTTGCAGCAGATGTACATCGTTTTTCTAAATTAATCAGCATCTCGGTGTGTACCAAAACAGACTTAAAAGGGCACACCGAAATTTTTGCTCCAATTATTTTGTTCCAAATTTTTCGTTTTCACGTTTTCATTTATACTACACTGAACTTTACGATCAGAATACTTTCCATCCACAAAAATTTACGCGCCAATTATTTCTGTTTCGGATTCCCTCTATGCACTTTCAATAAATTTAGCTATAACTTGTCTGATCAAAAAAGTAAAATACTTTGCAGCTTAAGAATCTGCGTGCATGGTTAAGGTTGTTACGATACAAGCAAAAAAGAAACTTTAAAAGCTTTTTTAAAACTATTATCTCACATTACATTCTTAAACCCGTGGCTATGCTTAAAACAACGCCAAGGGACTGAATAAAATGAAGATGAAAGTACTGATAAAGTTGGTAGTAATACAGTACCTTTATCCTCGCAGTCCTTTATATATCCTTTCAGTTAATACTTGGTCCAGTCACTGTCTTTAACGATCCTTATCGCGTTAAACCGATTATCCTTCCGGAAATTCAGTTCGAGTTATATTTATTTTGATTTTTAAAGTCCAGTTACCTTGACATTATTTTAAAATCATTTATATTTTGTAATGTTTTGCCCCTCATTTCATTATTTACTTTAAAACAAGTGTAAAATATTTATACACAACTAAACCGCTTTACCAAGCTTGCTATTAAAAAAATTGAAGCCAAATATGAAAATTAATAGGAAGTATTAAACTATCGCGTGCTCTATATAAAGCAAATGCGTGCAAAAGGTTGTAGGAGGAGTCACATTGTGAAAGCTCCGAGATACGAGCTTTGGATGAAGCTTTGTCTTTGTTTTTCCACTCGTTTTCATAGTAGACATGCGCAGTCGCACCACAAGCCCAACTTACAAGTTCGTGTATGTCCTGAAAAGTTGTTAATGCAAAGGTATAGGGAAGTTTACCAACGTTTACAGCAAAACCCTAAACAGCTCGAAGAGGTTTGAGGTGTCCTAAAGCGAAAAACGGGACAAAGTTCTGATAATCATCCTTCCGATTTCGTTAGCAACCTAGGTTTGGCTGACTACGTGAAGTTTAATCAATACAGAATGCGCAGACTGGCTGCATATGGATATTTAGTTGGAGTTTATATATACATATTATTGAAATTCCGTGAATTTAAAGCTGCCAGCTATTTACTTCACATAAATACATCTTAAGCACACTCTATACTTGTAGAATTAAACAGGCTGTTTTTATAAAAGTAAAGGGTAGAAGTTAAAAACTGCAGCAAAACAGTTTTCCTCGCTGGTAAAGTTATGATTAAAAAAAAATCGCAATAATATGGATTGGATAATCAAAATTCCGATTCGCGTCCGAGTTTGAGAGATTTCTATACAGGAATTTCGAGGTTGGTTTGTAGCTGCACTGCTACAGAATTCTTTACGAATATTGCAGGACTATTATTTTCTTGCAGGATAGAATTTGCAGGATTCAATTTCAACTTTGAACGTAGCTATGGAGTAAACTCCACGAGGAAGATGTATTGTGTACTTAGTTCAGCTACTTTGCAGCTAGTGTCGGAGGTTATTGAATAAATTGAACGATAAATGAATTCTAACAAATTTAATGATTTCTTTTCTTGGGCTGTTTGTTTTTAGTTGTAACATGTTTATTGAATGATTCTTCTTTTATCATTGCGGTACAAATACTAACGTACTAATATAAATAAGCTTCATTAGAATCACACATCCTTTTCGAAGGATTTTATGTCAAAATTTTAAGAAAAACGGGCTTAGGTAGTAAAAAAAAAGTTCGTTTTAGTTGTTGTGTTTTATAAAAATTGCTCTATACCTGTGTACTATTTAAAACAACGCTTGAGGATTCAGCCGCCTTACAAAGACGATCGCGAGCCAAAGTTAACAACAATTAATGTAATAATAATAAATACTCTTTCCCCAACAGTTGAGTTTAAGTAATTTTATCTTATTCCTCTTTATTGTGTTCTTACGAGCATTTTCTTAATTTGTGATTTTCAACATTTTTCCCCATGGTTTTATAAAGCAATAACCGAATCACGAAAACAGTGACGTATTCTCAACCAACAAAAGTAATTTAAAACCCGCAAAACTCGGAAAAGTTTAAATGAATTGGCAACCTCATACAGCCAGTTCGACGAACGAAAATGGTATTCAAAGAATGTGGAGTTGTTTATTCTTATGTAGTTATTATTGAACGATGTTATTAAGGAATAATAACCAGATGAAAAAACTTTTATACAAAGACATTTTAAACGTTTCCTAAATGTTTTCTTTTTTGTATAGAATCAAAAGTAATACACAAAAAGAAGTTTATCATCGCAACTTTTAACAGTGACATCCGATTACGGTTTATGAGTAAGCTCAGAATACCAAATTTAAAAATTCTGCTATTGAAAACTAAGTAGCTAAACACAAAACTTAAAAGTTTTTCAAATTTTTCAACATATTTTAGGAACTGCACAAAATATGCATTTTTCTATTTTAGTTCTACTCTTAGTGATTCTAAGCTTGTTAAATCACACTTCGTTGCTTTTTTAACAATCCTTTTATCTCTAAACCTGTGCGAGAACCCCTATTTTTTATTGAACCATACACTCTGTATATTGTCGTAATGAAATACTTTGCATACATTTTAGGGTCATGCCTAGTCAAATTAAATTCATAAATGTTGGTACTTCAAATGATAAAACATGTTCAACATTTGTTACGTTATCTTTTAAGCAACAAAATCATTGCAACTCTCTAATTATACTTAAACGAAAACGATTACAAAGAAATCCTACTAAATATCAGGAATTGCCAATTAGCTGAAGCTGTACAAGATAAGAGTTTACAGAGAAATTTGAAATCGATTCGACAAACAACTTGTCCTCTAATATTCTTAAACAAGTCAGGTTTAACAATTCCCTAAAATTTACCTAAAAAATACAGAATTAAATCGAATTGAAATTATAATGATACGTGGGTATGGTGACCGACAAAGCACTTATAAAGAAAATCGCATTTTGTTTAATATCTACTGTCCATCTGGATCGCCAAATCAATATAATCAATAATAATGTCGTTTACAGTTGCTTGTAAAAAAAAGTCTACTCAGGAAACTCCCAAAGCTGTTTCTCAAAGTGATGACATCGAATGCAATCTTACCATTAATTAGATTATTTGACGTCACCAACAAATTCTATTTTCGTACTTAACTTCAAGTATCGGTAAAAATAACCAATTAAAGTCTCTCTAGAACTGAAAACATTTTGCCGAGTTAAACAAATAAAGCAACTCGTCTTTTAGCTGCCTGCTTAATTAGTTTTGTCTTTGTTTGGCTGAAAAACTTTACCTCTTCGTTTTTCAATTAAACTTTGATTATTATTAACGCTTATGCTATATTTTATGCTATATATAATTAGACTAAACAGCGATAAAAAAACACATTCCTAAAACGAGAAACACTAAAAGTCATGTCAAGTAAATGTAAGTGATAAAAGAAAATTGGCTTTTCTTTAACAAATTCAAAGAAGGTTTTTATATCGTATAACGAGTTTAGGATTTATAATCATTATAAACTATACGAGAATTTTTTCGATAATTCCAAGTCTGCCATGACTTCTTTAGAAAAAAAAAACGCACAGTTATATAATTTTTCTCAATGACATTTCGTTATGTTTGCAGTTCTCCCGGTTTTAGGAATTTTTTATTTCGTTTTATTCTTAAACAAAAAATAATAATTTTGTTTTCGTTCCGTTCTCAGTTCCTGCTATTAATACACTATTAAGTATTTTTCGAAGAATCCGCGTAAATAACGATAGTATGAAGTTTTAAGACACTTCATTCGGTTTAAGTTTACAATAAATATTCACTTATGCCTTACTGGCGGCACGTGGACTAAAACGTGTACACGTGCGCGGCTGGACTTCGTTTTAGTAGGCTCTGATGTCACAGCCTATGTTATTGTTGCCAAGTAAAACTTTGAGGTCGTTGCGGAAAATACAAAAAAAAGCTCGAGACAAATTAGTAGTGGGATCCGGTACTGTGACCTGAGATAAAAAATTTCCAGGTTGATTTACCGACGTGGGATAAATATTTTAAGACTCTAGTAAACGAAAATTGTTGCCATGGATCCATCCACAAGTTTTGTGAAAGTTAAATTCAAAAATGTAGCATTCAGTTACATCCACTGATATATTATATTTATTTATTTGTTCGGTGAATATTCATAACAACCTCAACAATGCAAAAAGTTAAGTCATTAGACTTTGGCAGTTACTATGACATTATTAATTTTTAATTACGAGGCTCGCTCAAGTGAAAACCAAATTTTGCTTAAAAAAGATTTATTTATAAAGACAATTAATTAAAGTGGCCATACGCGTTAAGGAACTTATCCCATTGTGTCATCAAGCGACGGATATCTTGTTCATAAAAAAAGTTATTTGAGACAAGCCAACATTGAACTTTAATTGGAAAAGTTTAAGACGCTTCTTTTGCATTTTATTTGTAGTAGAATAAAGCTTTTATTTGCATATACTGCGAAAATCGGGAAATCAATGTTAAAACGTTGTTTATGTCTTATATCACACGCGCAACTTTTCAGAATTTGTAAGAATAATAAATTAATGAAATGTTTTTTAAAATAAATAAATAGTTTTGAAAGTCGTATATTTAAAAAAACATCTATTTTCTATTGGTCGTGTAGGATAAAAAAATCTATTGATTATGTTCTTTTTATACATAACCTTTTCAATATTAATAATCTGGTCCCAGGCCAGGCATCAACGTCCACTGTAATATCCACTCGAAAAAGGTGTTGCTTGTTTATCATTTAGTAGAATATTAATATCTGAATCCCAGTGAAACAGTCACAGGAGAGCGTTACCAGCAAAAACTCATCTAGCTGAGTAATGTGTTTGAAGAAAAGAGGTTAGTTAAAGAAAGCCGCCAAGTGATTTTGCTGCATGATAATGCTAAACCACTTTATCACAAAAGGGACAAAGGAAGTCATCTTTACTCTGGGAAGTTCCCTCATGCAGCTTACTCTTCAGATATGGCTTCTTCTAATTACCACCTATTTCGGGCGCTGCAGTATCACCTGGCAGATAGCCACCTTAAGATATTAGAAGAGATCTCAAAGTTCCTTGACATTTTTTTTAACTCAAAGCCGTGATGGGAACTGAAAACTACCTGATAGTTGGCGTAAGGTTATCGACACCAAAAGCGATTATTTTAATGATTGAGTTTCTGTTAGTGTTTTTTTTATAAACTTTGATATTTGTTTAAAAAACACCGATTTAATTTGTAAACCTATTCGATTATAATTAATTAATATAGAACAAAATTATTTCTCATTGTAAATTTTATATTGCAATACTTCAATAAAAAAAATACAGGTTAAAGTCTAATAAAAAAAAAAAGTAGTTAAATGTGTGTTCCTGACAACTACAACACATTTTAATTTCGCTGTCAATAACATTGAAAAATTTTTGTCACTCAACCAAATTATGTTATTATTAAAAAACATTATTAAGCTTTACAAGACGACCACGATGGCCAAGATGGCCTTAATGGCCACAATTGGAAACCGAAACAAAGCCCGGGACCGAAACACAGCCCCGGACAGAAACAAAGCCCCGGACCTAAACAAAGCCCCGGACCGCAACAAAGCCCGGATTTAGTGTTATTTTAAATATTTGGTTTTAGTTTATTTTAAATATAAAGTTTCTATTAGTTTATAATTCTATTAATTAAAATTAAATTGCACGGGTTGACGAACGACACTGCTTTGAAAAAACGCCAAATTTTGACGAAAATCTGCTCTTCGGGCCATTATATTTTTAATTAAATAAAGTTAACATAATAAGTTTATGAAAATTATTAATATAATATATTGAAGGAGTAGAACTTTGAAAAAAAGAACTTAATTTACTACTTCTATAATGCAATCGCTGTATATTTTTAAATGCGGTATTGTTGCAGAGGAATTCTTTCATTTATTTTTTAAATCCTAGACAGTAGTTACAATCAAACGCGGATTTAGCCATGGCTACAAATAGCTGGATTAACATGTTTGTGTCTCACAGCTTGCTACTTTAGGAAGTTTTACATTTAAATGCAAACTGTAACAGGTTTAACTTAAAAGATTAACCTTTAACAGAAAAGTTTCTCGTTATGTTTACTGTTAGAAGTAAAGGTTTTAATTTTTTAACATATAACCTTGCTTGTTCATCTTTGTGTGTTCATCTAAAAATTTACTAAACTGATTTTTCACATAAAAATACCTGTATATCCATTTTCATATATTTATTTATAATAATTTTCCCTGCGTGTTTATAACGTTTTATAAAGTATTTTTCTAAATACCGATAAACAAACTATTCGCGTCACTTGCAAACATATTTAGTTTGTTTATTTGCGCGCACTCGGACTGTTGTTTGCATTTTCAATCGTTTTATTTAATATTTCTTTTATGACGACCTATTGAAAGTGACATTTACATGTTATGCTTACACAGACACGCAAAAAGTAATTAAAATATTTTTCCAGTGAAATTCTCCCAGACTTGTGATCGATTTTTAGGGTTAATACACACTAAATAACCTTTAGCAATTTTTAGACAAATTTCATTAAAATATACATATCTGCTCTTTAAAGAATCTCTTGTCGATGAAAAGGCAAATAATATTTTTTAGAGTAAATGTTGGACCGTTTTATTATAGTTTTAAAATAATAATATTGTTGTTGTTATGTTTGCACCTCTTGAATTGGTCATCCTACAAGCCCAAGAAGCCCAAGCAATATTATTAAGCTTTCGTTATAAATTGCCATAAATTTCACAACGACGAAAAAATTGTATACTGAAATGATCGTATAAACACCTGTAAAGAATTTAGTAACCTTTCGCATTAAATGTCATGCACATAAAAAAAGCTTCACGGCAAAACCGAAAGCTCTCGAAGTTTAGCGAGCTCTTCGTACACAACTTGATAAGCTCTATGAAAGTTCATTGAGGGTTTCGACTCCAGTTTGTTTAGAAGCGTCAGATGCCTTGGGGCGTCGAATAAGCAGCATCCAATCCAAACAGCTGGGAAAGCGCCGTCGCTTATTTCGAAAAGGAGTCTAGCTTCCGATTAGTCTATTATTTAATTTTCAGCCAAAGGTAAGCTTTTATTAATTTTTGGCTTTACTGTTGCGCATTTTGTTTACAGACATTTCAGATTAAAAAACAAACAACGTTATTAAATACGTGAAAGCTTTTGTGTAGTAACGGATTAAATACTTAATCCTCGGGGCTACGTATGTTTTCGTGTTGTTAGCGATTGTTAGCTCTATTAAAGTGCGTAGGTATCAAAAATATCCATCGATGAGCTGGTAACGTGATAGGTTGCGCGCAAATTTGATTAAATTTATCTTTGGTAATTTATTGGTTTCGTGTTGATAGTTCCAACATCGAGCACGCAGACCCATACATTTGTGGTTGTAATCAACTTGAAAGAATGTGCCCGTCACAATTTTTTAGCGAGAAATAAAATCTCGCTGACTTTTACACTTGTAAATTGTTTTGTAACTGCGTGCTAAGATGTTACAAAATATTTACGTTGTTAGTTTCAAAACTCTTTAAAGAAAAAGGTTCTGCTGAAGTTATTTTGTATTTCAGTAATAAAGGTAACTAATTAATAAAAATTAGTTTAATTATAAATCACTATATTTTAATGTGCTCTCTTGTACAAATGCAGACTAGTTTTAAAACTCTCATATCTTCTTCAGTAGCTACTTATTTGTAATCTCTGGAAGCTATCCTTAAAAAAAAAAGATTTTTATTCAAACTTATTTGTATTAATAAATGATTCACATTTATTACACGTAGTTAAATATTTAGACCTATCATTTGAAAGTATTTTATACAAGAAATAGATTAGGTTTTAAAGCATTTTTAATAAACTTTTAATAAATTGCTGGAATAAATAAGTACCTATGTATATAACAGCAGAGCAAAGCTTAATAAAAGATTAAAAATGTTTTTTCAGTGCGTGTATAAATAAATTACTAGGAAATATATATTTTTTATTTAAAAACCAAATGATGCATATTTTGCGTACTGGACAGCCTTATTAATTATGTGTTCAAATTAATTAGAAATGAAGTGTAAAAAATAAAGCATTCACTAAATATATATGAGCACGATTTAATAGGGAAATATTTAAAAATATTGCAGCATTAAGGCTTATTATTTGTGCAATAAAGTAATAAACATTAAGGATTAAACAAATATATCTATTTTAAATGAAAAATATTACATTGAGCAATATTTTATCTAAAGTGTGCTCTAAAACGATTTTTTTGTGCATTAAGTATTAAAAAGTGCACATTAAACAAATATTTTTATTTTATATTCAAAATTTGGTTTCGCTCTGATTCTGTAACTTTTACTGCAACAATAAACTCTGACAGTAAACTGGCAGACATGTGTATAATTGTATATCCATTATGTGTTCGTTTTTTTCAGTTATTTTATAAACTTTATGATGTTCCTAAATGTAGTAGTAGAAATAACGTTTCCAATAATTCATTAATTTTAAAAGTGAGGTAAGTCCATTCAGGTATAATAATTTTTTTATTTTCTACAGCTATCA
Organism: Elmis aenea; assembly: GCA_947652605.1. NCBI lineage: Eukaryota > Metazoa > Arthropoda > Insecta > Coleoptera > Elmidae > Elmis > Elmis aenea. The sequence goes on along the minus strand of OX393581.1, from coordinate 55,100,396 downwards.
CTGGTAAACATTGAACAATAAATTTACATTACCTACCACAATAAAATAAATAAAAGTTATCTATTATTGCTTATCAATAATTTAAAAATCTAAACGCAAGCCTTAAAATATCTCGCAATAACAAAAAAATGGACTTGCCCCACTTTTTAAATTAACGGGTCAAATATGATTTTGTGAAATATTAATGAAGCAGTTGGTTTTTCTGCACTTTATAAGTCATTTTCTACATTACCGATAATAAAGTTTAAATTCAAAAAAAAAAGTAGGGCAAAGTACTTAACATGCAAGCCCGTATAGTTTGGTTCCATATTCAAAAAGTTCTCAAAATCTATATTATGTATTTTAAAATGAAATGTAGTCAACGTGTTGTAACGATTCACAATTTTCGAGATACCTACCTTTGTAATTTGACGTTCGAATCAACCATGTAGGAGGAAATAGCTAAATCATAGCTTTGAAAACTTTGTACACATTGTTTTAATAGATTTTTCACATCAAAGACCCCCAGAAAAACTAATTACGCTTTTAGCTGGTCGTATATGTCTCGGCAATATATGGCATAATATACTTATTATGTTTTACATCTAAACTGATCCTTAGCTTTTCATTCTTTGAACTTTTAATGGAGTCAAGCAACACGCTAAGTTTTAAAGCAATTAAGAATAATAACATAAGATTTATGGCTTGTTATTTAGCGAATTAGTTAATTAACGCGAAAGATTTGTTGTTGCAATTTGTGCTAAATTGGAAATAAATCCTTATCTTAACGAGTTAGCTAAGAACTTTGTTCTTAAAATAAGCCAAAGTGAGCTGTTTTTATTGAGCAGATCAGTAAATACACATGGATGGTATATATTGTCGAGTAGTAAAACCTTTTATGTAACATACATCATAAATATATTAAAAGTTTTTAAAGAGTTTTAAAGTTTACGGTTCTTTTTACGAAAACAAAGTCTTAGAAAGACCTCGTTCGAAATAATACGTTTGTGAAATAATATAGTTACAACTTAATGCGCTGATAAGAAATACTTGCTGTAATTTTTTGCAGTTAGTGTATTAAATACCTTGCTACTATTAGTATATTTATAGGAGTAACAAAATAAGTTTAAACAGGCGAAATTTGCAGTTTTATTGTCCATACCCTTAAAAAAATCATAGCTTAATAAGGCTTAGGTACCTTAAAAGCTATTAAAAAACAAGTACGATTTAAATGCGCCGTATATGAAATAAAACGTGCATTTATTGTAAGCATTTTACAAAATTTGTGTGCAATAAAAAATATATATATAGAACGTCGTTGGTTATAACTTATAAATTAACTTCATAATTGAGTTTAGTTGTTTGTTGATAATCGAAAACTTTATGATTAGCAATGTTTGTAAATTACTACGCCTTTTGATTATTTTAATGCAAATGTTAAAATTGCGTATTTTAAATTAAATTGGTGACTGCAAACTAAAAACGAGTCTGATTTTTTGCAATCAATTACAACGTAATGACCCAAGGGTATTGATAATTTCGTAATAATTTTTTCTTGTTATCACAAGAACATGTTGCTTGGCTATAGACCGACGCCATAAACGGTGGGCTCTGAATCTAGAGGCAACAATTACAGGGAGTTAAAGAAATAATTTTAAGAATTTATTGATGACAAGTATTATTAGGGAGATTTTTTTTGAGTCAGATAGTAACAAGTGTGACGAATTCTCTAAGTAGACGGGAGAATAATAAAAATAAAATTGAAAGAAATTTGGATGAAGACGAAGATCAATGTGGATTCCGAAAAGGACAGAGGACTCCAAGAACAAGATTAGCACGACAAAAGATGATGGGGATTAGGATGTGAAACTGTGAAAATCACAAAGCTGTTGCAAATGCATCAACTGATGTAATTTTTAAATGAAACTTTTAAGTCAAACTGACAATTTGATTTATTTATTGTCTTTTAAAACACATCCAGTCTAAAACAAAAAGCCTTTTTAATCAAAACTTTTTCTAAAAACAATGGTCGGGACACCTGAAATACCTTCTTGATTTAATTGCAAATGACAACGAAGAACAGATTCGCAATCCGGAAATGCGTTACATGTCTTATGGTGGTCACGTAAACTTATTTTTCTTGTCTTGTGTTGCCCCTTACATCCCACGCTCATCTGAACTTGTAATAATCATCACGCGAACGAACACATCTTTATCGATCGTGTAAACGGTTATGCGTCATTGAGGATATAAATTCTATGAAATGTACCTTATATTTTTATTTTGCTTATCCACGATGATCAAATTACATAAATAATTGATTGGTAAATTATTGCCCAATCATGACTTTGAAGGATGCTCACGTAGAATGACTTCTAATGAATAAATAAAAGATAACACAGTGTTTCTCGAGTTGATATAAAAAATTGCTCCAACTAAGAAAAATTCGCTAAATTTATTAAGTAAAAAAGTATGTACAAACAAGCATTTTTTTTCTGAGTTATAACGAAATTTCAACACAGCGTATATATTACATTAGCACATTATCTTTCTTCTTAAATTACAGGATTTTTGTGTTTTAATTTTTAATCCTTTGTAGGGTGATTTTTGTTTATCTTAAAAAAATATATTCCATTCCTAATTAAAATTCATTAAAGTTTTGTAAAGATTACAGCAGTCAACAAAATGGTAAATAAAAGCTGACCTGCATTTTAAACGTATTTTCATCGTCTGACGAAAATTATATTTTGCGTTCGTTAAAAACTTTACAAAATTTGCCAATACGGCACCCTTCCATTAAACTAATTTGCATCTTGTACAGATTTAGCTTATTTAGCGCAGAATTCTGTCACTAAGGTTACGGAAAATTAGTTTCAAGGAGATAAAAAATTATGTCCTGTCCAAAACTGAGTTCATTCCAATATCTACCTCGTTTAACAAATACCGCTTATCTAATTTTTTAAAGTTAAGTTGAAATAGACAAATGTACAACAGCATGATTAATGTATTTATTTTTGAAAATAATGGTTGCTGAAAAAAGTTGCAAGGGTGTGGTGTAATCATTTTTCTTCACTTCATAAGTAATCGCGTTGCTTATTTTTCACCACTCAAGCAAAATTTGTGAAAGAAAATTCATTTCGTGTTGTAACAAAATAAGAGAGAATTTTAATATGTTATCGGACGTTTGCTTTTTTGCTTTCTCATAGAGGTTTCTTTAATATTGTTACTAGCAATTTACCAGGGGATTAGCTATCATGAAGCAAACCGACGCAATGCGTAGGGGCCCCTTAAGCCAATATATTTTATACATCTTACACTAATTTTCACAGATACCTCTTTTAACTGGAAACATTTTAAGCTATTCTTATTGCGACAGCGCTTCTTTTAATTTCTTTTAAAAAAAAGTGCAGCCTTCTTTGCAAGGAGATTACTTCTAACTGCAATCTTTTGAACAACAAAGAATAAATTTCCACAGGTTTTCACTAAAATTTATATTATGCAGCACTTAATACTTTGTAGACGTGAAAATTGCTCTCGGCTTGAATATTAACAGCTTCAAATTAAAAACCGTTTTCTGTTTGAGTGCATTTATGACGCAAATAAAAATATGAATGTATAATATTAAGCAGTTGTATTGATCAAAGTCTTTCATTGCATTGAATTATATATTCCATGCATTTAAACAGTAGAATGTGACAACCATTTATACTAAATGACTGTAAAGATCTTCATTTTATTGCTTTTCCAAGATATATTTTGATAAAATAAAGTAGCAGTTTGGTTTGATGTAGCGAGGCCTCAACCTGTAAGTTGTCAAGTTTATATATGATCATAGTTTTAAACTGCTCACCGGAGTATATATTTTCTATTAGGCCACATGCCTTAACATCAAAATGTATTCTACTATTCTGCAAAGTTTTGTTTCTAATAAACCAGGGAATTTATTTTTGATAAACTTGTGGTTTTAAAATATGCTAACCTATGTTCTAGGAAAATAACCCTATTTTTTAAATTAAGCTTACAACCACTAATTCACCAAGAATTTTAGTAGTTTCAATTTTAATTACACTTAGTGTAGTCGACAGATAATCGACGCTGAATAACTTTTTTACTGTTTTCTGTACATAAAAGAATCATTTGACGAAATATTACGTTTAAAACATAATGAAACCACTAAAAGTCAGATATTGGTATCAAATTTGACTGACTTATATAATCTACTCGTAAAATAGTATATATAAGATATGTTTTAACAGTTTGATTATAAATAATAACCAAATTTTAGCTGATTTGGTACTGATATTTGTTTTAACAAGAAGCACTTCCATATATTATTAAAATCAAAAAGCTTTATTGTATAAAATCAAATTAAAAACTACACTAATTATTGTCAGTGCATCAACTTACTGATACCAGATAGTATTATGTTGTAGGTCAGGACCTTTCTCCAAGTATCTTTCTCCTGTGAGTTTTCTTTAAAAAAATCGGTCCCAATATTCTATTGTCGATTATTGTCCACACATTTAAATTCTGTGGGTGTTGAGTATATCCCTCCACCCACCCAATGAGGATTGCTCCAACCTACAGTTTTGTCGGTTCACTGCACATTTAAACAAAACTTTGCTTCATCCGAAAAAATGATTTGGCCGGTGGAAACCTGGACTAGCGTGGCACATATTTATGATAGTTTCATAGAACTGCAACCGACGGTCGGTACTTTTGCCCCGCACTGTGTAAAAAAACTACAACAGAATGTGTATATGACAATGTTTTTACTAAAAATAACGAAATTTAGATCAAAATAAACTTAAAAAACGTACAAGTCAATTTGGGTTGTCACATGGCTCAGCGGATTTGTTTGACGTTTGATTTATACGGTTGATTTTTTCTACTCTTTGTTGAGACATAATAAAATGTAGAAAAGAACCAAAAATACTAACTGAAATGTATGTAGGTACATTTATAACATTAACCGGTATACATTAAGAAAAATTCTTTTAATAACACTATACTGGAACGTGAACCTTAGTATTATTTTATAGTAATTAAACTTAAATTGTGGTAAATACATTTTATAACCGTTTAGGTTGTAGTTTTAATGAAATATGAATATTTGTGGTAAATGAAATTCTGTACAATGTTTACATATAAACTCAGGATTAAGTGTAATTTTTGAGAACTCGAATAATTCAATTATCTTTGACTAATAAAGCAGGTTTTTATATTCAAGCTTGTCCAACTAACACAATTTTTCAACGCAAATTCAATTTGAAACAACTATAGCAGCGGGTTTCCATTGTGTTCCAGTCTTATTACATCGTAAAACTAATTGCAAATTTTTGTTTAAACCTAACGCCGTCGTTAAAATAATAATTTTCATTGATGCCTGCCTCTCCTTTGCAAAATGATATCACAACAAATCGATGCATGAACTTCGTGGTTTGTTTCACGTATAGATGTATTGGCGTCAATTACATATATTCAAGAACCACAAAGAATGAGTGAGGATTTTATATTTGCTGCCTGATTCTAGGTCATAATGGGAGAAATATATCTTTCAGGATATAAAGAAGCAACTTTTTGTTGCTACGCTAAGCTGCCAACATTTTTGGGTCTAAGCCAAGATTTAGATTTAAATTGTAATGGTGGAAAAACCCAGCTGACCAGAAATTGCGACTAAAATTCAGAGTAATTTTTCACATGTAGAAAAACTGAAACGTGCAACAATAAAATAGTAACATAGCTACAGCAATTCATATTTTAATATGTATTATCGACCAACTTTTGAGCGACATCTACATATTGAAAAAGATGATTGAACGTTTTAACATATTGGATAAAATCTCTTGAAAAATTAGTTTTCAGGCTTAACGAAGGCAGACTGATGATTTATGAGACACGTCAATAAAATTTAACATAAAAATTGTTAAACCTGATGAGAATGTATGCTAACGACCCTCGGAAAACATTTAATGTAAGCTAAAGAATTAAAGTTGTAGACGTCTTTGAACATATGGGTCTGTTGCATATAGAAAAGAGAATAAAGGATGAAATTTTATTTGTTTATATTGTACAAGGTGTTTTTTATGTAACAAGCCGATTTAAACTAAAAAGGAAAAAATATTGTACATAACATTAAAAAGAGTCGTCTTGTAACGTATACAACTAAAGGTTAGCCATCAAATGCGACTTTTAATTTTTGGACAAAAATGGGAAAAGTGCAAAGGTTTATAGTCTTCGCACGTTTTTCGACCAAAAAATCGATTTCATTAAAACTAAAGCAAACGGCTTTAAACTTCTTACACACGTTATTGTAATTTTGATAATACTTAAGAACAGCTGCTATAAACGGGTAAATAGTAATGAATAATTAATAATTTACCTAATAAGACATATTAAATATGTGTATTTAAACTAACAATGTATGATATAAACATGATTGCATTAATTTAATTTTTTTTTAAATTTTTATAGTCGAAAGTAAAATTAAAGGCTGCCAGGTTTACTTATATTAAATCGTGATTTCATTTGTAGTTAGAGTAGCTGTATACATGCCTTATCAGAGGGGTGGGGCAAGAGGGGAAGATGCCCGGGCCTCACAGTTTTAGGAGCCTCAATTTTCAACTTGAACTGTTAGAAAGAAAAACATATTTATGTACTTAAAATAACAGTTTTATAACATATACCATCGAACGATCATAAACATTTTATATGTTTGCCCTATAGTTTTAATTTTAAAGGGCCTCAAAAGCATTGTTTGCCCCGGGCCTCGCGTTTACTGTGACAGGCCCTGGCTGTGTATATGTCGTAGGCATAATGTGAAATCCGGCATTTTATAAAACGCCTAGGCATTTTATAAAAAGCAAGCAAAACGAGCAAATTATGACTTTTTCTTACTCATACATTTGTATTCATACAAAAAAAAGCTTTAACCAACATTTAACCTGACCCTCATGCATTTGATGAGTAGTAGAGGGTCAGGTTAAAGGTTGGTTAAAGTTTTTTTTTTAAATAAATAATAAAAAAGAAGCTAATAGTTTTGTGCCTAGGCGTTTTATAAAATGCCGGATTTCACATTATGCCTACGTCATATACAATGTATGTAAACATTTCAGCTTATATCTATTTATAATTTTGTAGGATCGTTTACAAAGTTTTACGAGTAATTGATCAGCTTAGCTGTTGGAAACAAAAAAAACAAACTTATCCTTGAATGAGTTGCAATTCGAACGCAAATCACACAAAGTTCCTGTTTCTGTCACAACTGGATTTGGGATTTGGTGCAAGGATGTTTCAAAATCTCACACAACAAACTCTTTTGTGTGGAAAGAATAATAGCACGAGAATGTTAGCAAAGGGATATAACGAACAAAACCCTTGACATACAACCCCAGGTTCAATTTACGGATTCACCCACGCACCGGTTTTAGGGGCGTATGCCGAGATATATCCGTCAATATTTGTCAGAATACGTTTTACGAAAAGAAAAGGCAATCAGAAAAGGAACCATTTCACGTAATGCTCTTAATCCTTAATATTACTTTTGTTTGCATCACTTTCAACTGTCTTTTGTCAAAAATTCTAGTGTTGTGCAATTACCTCCATAGTTTGTGAAGATAATAAATATATGAGCACATTTCAACTACCAACTCACTGACAAACCAATAAAAATTTTATTTATAGCTCTTTACAGTTTTTGAGTTGTTTCCAAGTTGGCCCATACCTATTTAGTGTGTAGAAAAATTAAAAGCTATAAATACAATACAAATTCCTTATAAATAGGTTTAAAAAACGAATAAACATATTTTTAAAACATCAACTGGACTAAATATGCATTACCAATTGCATTTATAGTATTATTATGTAGGTACACATATACATTCCTATTTCGCCATGTGTGGGCTGCAGTTGTTGTGAGAAATCCACACGTTGTCAATGGAAACTGTTGTGAGGAAATGTGGTTTTGCTTTGGGATGATTTATGTGTAATATTGTGGATCAGGTAAACACTAAGAACGTGAGAAATTTTACACCCGCGAAGTACAAGATGAAAAGAGCCCTCTTTATACAAAACATATCGTTGCCTTTAAAAATATTTTACTAGTTGCGCAATTTTTTTTTAAAGATGACATGAAAGCCAATGTAGTAAACAAAATATAATAAAATAAAACTATTACATTGCATTGGTAGTTGTGTCTGTTTTAAGCAGTCGACATGATTTTACATAAATATAGAATGATATAAAATACTGCAACTCTGACCTAACTACAAAACGATAATAAACAAATGTTAGCTACAAAGATAACTTTATTAACCTTGTATCTCAGCAGGTAACCCAGTACCTGCAAATTCAAAATAAATCCTCACAAAACTTCTATTAAATTGCAGATTATATTGAAAAGTTATATAATCTGCACTGCAAAGTGTTTGCAAGGTTTTGCAATGGAATACGTGATGAATTAAAACTTTATATATTGTGGGTTTACATTCATGTTTGTTGTTAACTGTAGAAACTTTAAATAATAAAAAAAATCCGATTTAAAGGTAAATATCTCAAAACAGAAGAGACACATTATTTTAAGTGAAATAAGGTACATTGAAACTGTATTGTTCATTAATTTTATATTTAAAATAAAATGGATCACTTCCAGTTGTACATAAATAATTGTTTATATTTAGTTTTCAACTTATACATTTTCCTATTTAAAAGTATGTTTTTGTTGCGTAAAAAAATATTTGAAACAACATAATTGTTGGAGATGATGACAGGATTCTTTTTGGATTCGCAAGCAGCGTTAGTGGTTGATTTTGTAACTCAGCGTTGCTCTATATAAGCAGACTTTTACTTAACACTTTTAAGGGATAAAGTAAAGCATGCGATCAGGCACAAAAGAAAGATTAATCGAAGTTCCGTGTGCTTTCTCCAAGACAACGCTCGGTCTGCTACGTCTGCAAAATACAGTAAAAAAATCTACCCCAAGCTGCATATAGTCCGGATCTTGCTTCATCCAATTCTCATTTCTTTGGAACCCCGAAAGAAATTTAAAAAGAGATACATTTTCAGTCAAATGATGACGCTATCGAAGGTGTTTTGAATTAGCTAACATGCAGTCAAAAAAATGTTCTTTCGACAATGAATCAGAAAGCTTCCTGTTCCATAGCGCAAGTGTATTCAGAAGCAAGGGGAATATACATATTGAAATTAGAGACGGTGCGGAATTGATGAAACTGTTCGATGGAACCAAGTTTGTACTTGAAACTGGCTGGAAGAGTTACAACGCAAATAATAAATCAATTCTAGTTCCAACCGCAGATGATCGGCTTAAAACGTAACTTGTAAGGCTATGGAAATCTAATCTTACGGTTTTTGGATCAGTTTGGTATGGTGACTGGAGAAATTGAGTAGGTGGAAAGTGTGGACTGGAAATTATTTTTTACCTCTCTTTTGTACCGTCGTGTTTACGGCCTTAGATTATAGAATATGAAATGCATATTTCGTTTTATTTAATTACAGATATTAAGCGTTTTCTATGACATCCCTAACTGAAATATTATTTTTTTCGTTCAAGAAAGTTGTAAATTTTTTAAATAAAGAAATTCCTGGTTAAATTTCAATGCTTCTCGCTTATATACATGTAAAGCCAATCAGTGACCATGACCTATGATAGACAACCACTTAATATCATAAGCACAAATAGGCAAAATCCAATCAGCCCTTCATTTTGTTATTGGTGTGGTGTTTTTATGTACCTAGACAGATAAAGCGTTTAGAACTAGTGTACAAACATATATGTTTATGGGGCACTTCATATACTGAAGCACCCTGTTGCTAGGAAACGTATGAAAAATAACTGACGTCAACCTAATCTAATCTTCGGTATCTCCATATTGTTAGTGGAACTGATGCTATTATGCAAACACCAAAGTTATCGATTGAAACTTGCGAAAAGTACTGTGTTTATATGTTTCGTAAAAATTATTTCGCATTCGTCATGTAACAAATTTAGTGCCTCATGAAATCATTCGTGATTTCTTAAAGCACTAAATCTTATTGTACAAATTAGTTACCATATATGCAATACAGAACAAAGATCTACAAAAATTTTTCTTTACAAATAGAGCAATTAAAATTACAAAGCTTATGGCAAATTTTTAAAAACTTTGAAGAGCTATAAAAAAAAATCTAGTCGGTTATTGAACGTATTGATTCGTTGATTGCCTAAATGTTGTTTAACGTATTTACAAAGAACAAAATCAATCGCAACGTGTTTGAAATTTTGAGAAGAAAATTTTAATCATAGAAAACACTCGACGTCCGTCGTTTGGTAGAGAATTTCCTGCGATTTCAAAAATATGAGGTTTATAGGGGTTTCCTCACAAAGTAACGAAGTTATGGGGATGCAATAGTCAAACTGAATCACTCGATATACCTGGAACCTTGTTTCTACATCAAATATATTCACTTGAATATTTTATGAGGTAAAGTAATTTATTCATTTTTATAAAAGGTTTTTTTTGTGCGATTTTTTACGCTAATTAAGGTAGGAAATCATATTAAACCCGTATCAGCCCTGTTAAGCAAAAACCGCTTTTTGCGAATAATCCTGCATGTGCTAAAAATATTAAAAACTTACCATCCAAACAAAATTCTTAGAATACAAAACCCACTTGTCAATATATGTAATTATAAATTCAATTAACCTTCACAGTCTATAACGTGAAAGTTGTTTACTGGCAATTACAGCTTTTCAAAACTTAAAAGCCATTTTCACATACCTGAGGTCTATTCATCTCTATTTCAGTAGATATTCTACAAGTTATAAACTTTTAGAATTTTATATATGTAATTAAAAATCTAAAATACTTACTTTAAAAAAATATATTACAATATTTTATATGCAAAAATTATGTGCAAGGAAAACAGGGCTATAAAATCTTAATTAACGATTGCCTCCATTAATTTTTTTTAAGTACAGGCACAAATGTATGAAAAATTTAATGGTCCACTAAATTACATGGGTTTTATGCCACAGTTACACCGTATCACACTTTGAACTCTGAAGTTCTGAATATCTGAATACAAAAAACGTTATTACAATATTTTTTAAACAGAGGTATTGTTGGCTAACCAGAATCTGTTTGATTTTCATCTAAAGCCTTCTCAGGTCATTATTTACATAAGCGAATGCAAATCCATTCATCGGAATCTACAAATGAAGGGTGTTATAAGCTTTTTCAACAGATTGAAGCAAATAATGCGGAAAATGTTTTAATCTCATCGCTCAATCTTGCAAGGTTAAAACTAAACAATAGAACGAGATATTTATTTGTGTCTATTATTGAGCCAATTAGGATTTAATATTTGAAATACGAGGTTTGTTTAGCTGAAACCCAACTTTTATCAAATCAGCCATTATATTTCTGACCTTATAAGTCTTCTTTGTGGAAAAGACCTATGGCCTGTTTCTTTAACTGGAATTTTTTCGAGATGACGATTTCATAAGTATATTTTAAAAACTTTTTTTGGTTTAAAATGTCCCGAAATTTATGCAAACTCAATCCTTTGCCAAGAGTTAGGCTTTGATATTTACTAAATTATTTAGGGCTCTAAAATAACTATTTTGTCGCTAGTCAAGAAAAGTTAAAAATGCATGTTTTCTTAGCTTATCTCTGCATATTTACATTCGGGTTATGACCTACTGACTTTAAATGTACGAATCAACGCTACTAAAGATCTGTTGGCTGTTTTGGAACCGTTCTGTTTCTGCATATTTATCGTGTTAAGATCGTTTAAAGTAACGAACAAGATAATTACTGTTTATTTAAAAAGCAAAATGTTTTCCAACTGTTTAGAATTAATTAAGAATTCGTTACACAAACAAAATTATTCTAATGATTATTATTTAATTTTTCCTGTTACTGTTACCTACATTTTAACAATAAACCAATGAACAATGAAGATGAGTTCAAACTAAGCTCTTTATACACGTATATTGTGGGTTTATTTTCTGAAACATTGTTGGAGTGGATAATAAACCGATATTAACAATAGAAACTATAAGAATGTAGCGAATAAGCTAATATTAATGACATAAAGGACGTTTGTGAGTTTATGATTGTCGTAAATTCTCAGAAACAGAAATGAACCATAATTAAATACTCCAGTTACAAAAATACCGGCATTGAGTGTTGTAGCGTATTGTGTGGCTATAACAAAAGCAATATAACTGGACTATAATCTAACAAATTGCACCTTTTATCACAGCGGAAGTTTGAAACGGGCAGTAGTCAATATGTTACTGGCTCAAGACATTTAGTCAAAAGACAGCAGGAAGGAGAAAGAACCTATGAAGAGCACTGGGTCTTTGAAGATAAATGAAAAAAGTTAGGCCACCTATTAATTTTATAAGACAGCCATTGTCATAAAATGTACACTAGCTGCAGTACAAACGACAAAATAAAGTTTTTTAGTTTAAATGTAAACAAGTTTGAGAATAAGCATTATTTCGTTTAAATCTGAAGGGGTCCCTGCAGCACCATTTTCTGCAGATGGTCCAACAATTTATTTCAGCAAGTCGCCCTTTGAGCGACGTTGTAAACATGGGACGTTCCTTATTGCTCCAATACGTGATAATCGGATTACACCAGATAAGGATTCCTCAGAGGAAAAAAGTACCTAAGACTGGCCGAGTGAACACAAACGCTTTAATCAAGAGAACGGAACGGCGCCATGCCCTGCAACATCAAACATATATAAAAGTTGACCTGTAACTAGGAGAACCTGAGTTGCTATTAAAGATAAACCTGACGTTTGACATTTGATATATCGAGGTAACGATATGTGAGAAGAAACTACATATTTCTAGACGTACAAACTTTTAAGATCTGATGTACCAGAGGACTGATAACAAAATACTTTATCAATATAAATTATCATTAACTTCCTACAAAAAGTGTCCGACAAACCAATTTTGTATTGTGTCTCATCTCTTGATCACTTACAGTTGAAGAGACGAGAGTATTGAAACTGGTATTGTATTTCGAATTTTAAAATGTAAAAAATATCTTAAATCATTCAAGCTTTAATTTTTTATGTCTTAGATTAATACAGCCAGCTTATTTATGTAATTTATTTTGCGACATTGTTTAACGAAAACAAGTGTACCAGCTGTGAAATTTCAAAATTAAATAACTTGGTATGTAAATTCTTTTAACGTTTACAATTCAAAGCTGCGTTTCAGTACAAGAAAACAGATAAATCACTAAATTTATTCAGAATTAACTTGTCTACGATTGGTTTAACTTGGCGTGGGAAGAGTAAATTTGAATCAATCGATGGTACACAAATGTGTTCGCTAAGCGAATTTGAATTCTTAAAATGATTGCAGGAACTAGATTACTAGATAAGATATTGCGACAATTTAGATTAAATAAAGGAAATAAATTTGTTTTAAAATTGTTATTTCATACCATTGGCATTTACACATTGTTAAATAAACATTTTGATTGTATTCAAAGCAAAAGTTGGCAGATAAAAAACCAGAGCATGATATAAATGACGCAAAATTAAAATAAACAGAAACGAAGTAGGTATGTTGTTTGGGTTTGCGTTTCTACCCCTTGTTTTACCAAAGGCAAAGCCGAATTAAAGTAAAAATGTTTTGTTCTTATCAAAACATCATAATATTAAACTTCAAACAGTCATAAACAACACAACATTTCTCAGGAAAATAAAGTTTAAAACTAATTAACTCTAGTCAGGCGCAATGTATCTGTAAGATATGTTGCACTGATTTTTTTTTTAAGTTTTCGTTAGCCTATTAGAGTTTCATTTACATTTTTAATTAGGTTTCTTTTACAAATATATAAACCATGAATATACCACGATAATTACGTATTAACGTAATGGATTTACCAAATAAATTGGGTTAGAACTCGTTCATTTTATTATTGCGTCTGACGGTGAGTTACCTAGTTTAATTAATAATCTTTTCACTGCATATCTACTTATATTTTCACTGTCACGTTTCAAACTGAACAGGTATTAAAACCGTTTACAGTAGTTATATATTTTCAGTAGGTATCATAAATTCTTGTTAGTGAAAACATGATTTCCCATGGTTTCAAATTTTCATTCACGATTATGAAATATTACCAAATCCAATGTACCTACATTTTACAATTTTGCAATAAATCACAGCATGACATGTTTTACTACTGAAAGCTATTCGAACCATTTATATCGGTAAAACAAAGGCTGCTCATTACAGACAAGCTAATTAAATTTCCAACAATCGTTTGATGAATATTATTGCTTGTTGTGTTTAATAATTAAAAGCTTTTTTTACTACCTTAAAATTGAATAGTATCAGCCCTTACAAGGCGCCAATGGGAGTTTATTATAAGGGGTTTATTTGCATATATTGTTAGCAATTCATAAGGGCCTAACACCTTAAATCACTGATGCAGTCTATACTTAAAACAGTCGTAGATGCAACAGTTTATATCAAGCTTGATTCAAATCCTTTAAATATTACTAGCAATTAATAACGAATGAGTAAGCAAAAAATTGCTAATTTGACATGCTATGTATACAAAAAAATAATTTTTGCAATGGATTTTGTAGACCATTATTTATAAATAATGCAAGTTAAACACAGAATATTGGATTTGAATGATCAGAGAATATCAGGATATCAAATAGGATGTCCTTAGAATATTAATATTACTTTTGAAAGCAGCAGCTTTGGGATGAACACCTAAAGGATTTCTTTAGCTTTTTATTATTACTTGCTTGTCCTCTGTCTTCAAAACATGACCATTATTTGCACTGGGAATTCATCCTGCGTCAGCAGAGCGTGGGTTTTATATTACATAATACGTAGCCTGTGATTTAAAAATGAAAGGACGAAGAAATTTCAGGATATATCCGCAAAACCATAATGTTAATACTTTTATTTCAGATTTTTTCGGCTTCCGTAGTCAGACGTTAAAATATGAAACGAGCAAAAGATGAATTAAAAAAGGGAAATATCGCAAAATTACAGAATGGTTTTAAAATTGTTTTGAGAATTATAAAGCTTGTTTATTCTAGTTAGAGATCGTCCAAGTTGTACGCATATTTTTATGGAATATCATTAGAGTTCACACACACAAAGAAACACCGATGAATATGATTTAGTTAGTTGCTCAGGTTAACAAAACGAAGCAACTCGGAATCAAAATTAGAGTGTGCGAATCTTATTACGGAAATTGTTTGAAAATTTGTGCCAAATTACCGACTCACAAAGAATATATTCTTTATTGCAAGATCAAGAGTTTGGATTTGTAAGACGTAAACAAATATTCTGTACCTACACGAAAATATTCTTTTGCAAAAAGCCAAACTTGTACATAGATGTTCAACAAACTGGATTATCTGAGAATTATTGCTAAGAAAAATTACTTTAAACGTATACCTACATTTCTCAATAAATTATGCAGTATCATAATGTCTTCAGAATTAACACAAGTTCTTGATGAAGCATAAATTATATTAGTTAGTAATTTTTAATTAAGCTTTTTTAAAATTATGTCTATTCTGCAGCAATCTGAAATTTAAAAGAAAACTCTTGTGTTAAGCGCTGACTTCAAACATAAAAATATAGAAGAACCTTGTAAAAAGATTATGTTTTTAATAACACTGACAGATGTTTAATTGAGCAGGTAACATTTCATCCAACAATAAAATTCCTTTCTGCAAGTTACCCCGATAAAATTATACCATTTGAGTGGCTCTAATTGTACTTTAGCTAACGAACTTCGTAATTAGCAATTCTCTGCACGTCAAATTATGTGCCTCGCTCTTGTGATTCGCTCAAAAACAGCAAACGGGCAATATCACTCTTGCGCGTTACAAAATTGGTATATTTTGGAACGAATATTAAACTTTTTTTGTCTTATATTATTATTCATTCGACGAAGTAGGTACACCTACGCGTATGTGGAATCCAAAAGTGCTGTTCAAAACTTATTAAGTTAGGAAATATAATCCCATCTTGGTTAGATTGCACGAAGATATTGCGTACCTAAATCTATATTACCATAACATTAAAGACAAACTTCTAGAACTCTGAACTCTGGAGACCTCTTCCAAATATCTTTACTACAAAGTAAGAGATTCCACTGATTTATTTATTTTTGTAAAAGAAGTAAACAATGCTCTTTTATTATTACTAAAAGCTTTTAGAAACATAATTTAATCTACTTTCTGTATAGCTTAAAATGAAAACTAAAACCTAATGTTTACCTCATTATAAACATAAGCAGTTTAGATGAAAATATATTCAATTTCTTTAGACTGAGGTGGCCATCACCAAACGTAAAAATATGACCCTTAGAGTTAACATTTAAAATCATTCTAACCAATTAAGTAAGGTTAATGTTTAAAATTTTTACGTAGAACATTTTTATTATCATCGGCAAATTGTATCAGAAATTAGCGCCTAAATGTTAGTATAGAACGCCAAAAATTATGCATGTTATTGGAAAAAAAGTGAAAAATTGTTGTCTAGTGTTATCACTGTTAAAATTTGATAACTTTCAACGCTTCAAGGCCCACTTTTAACCTCCGAATCGAGGAGAGAAGCAGAGTGTAAAATAATTTTTATGTGCCAAACAGTCACACCGTAAACATTTAAATGGAGTTTAAGTGTTGTGAGCTTGCTAGAGAAGCTTATGAAGGCTCTTATATTCAACATAAAATAATACAACGATAATTTTTGTACGTGTTTCCGGATCAATTTCTCGTTGATCTAATTTGTAGAGAAGGTAAGATTATCTTTTGGGTTAGATTATCCCATAGTAAATTTCAGCGATTTACTTAAGTACTGAAGTGGACTTGTACCAACTTAGTAACACAGATTAATGGCGCTAGTCACACTAGTGGTTATTTAGTTAGAAACAAAACCAACCTCTAATTTTTTTGCCAAGTATAATTTTGTTGCGAACAAAGAATACGCAAGCAAAACCCACTTAGAAAAGGTGAATTATGTTTTTTTTTTAACGAAGGCATCCGACATGGTTTGGTATAGGTTTTCGCCCCGTGGCTCTGTTTGTCTCAGTTTTTTCTAATAAAATATGGTCACCGTACCCATACGCCTCAAATTGTGACCGAAAAAACATCCAAAAATAACACACACCGTTGGGTATTAACGATTTTTCATTAGGACTAAATTATTTATCGTCAATATTATGATACATTTGATCTCGTAATTCATATTTTCAATGTATGCGTTTATTATTTACCTTATCAGTTAACCAAATTTACCGAATATCGTTATACTATAAACGTTAAACACATGTTTGTCACAAAAACAAATTAGAGATAGGAGGTGATTTCTCTTCTAAAAAAACTATACACCATATGCTAGGGGTTTCAAAATATAATAGCAAATTGAATAATATAGATACATAATTCGATTAAAAATACAAATAATGTCATTGTTCGATATAATCACTCTCCTTTTCAATACACTACTCGCGCTGTTTAACAACTTCGTAATTCCATCAGGAAAAAAATCCTTTAGTTATGCCTGAAGCCAAAAAGCAGTGCTTCTTTTGAATTCGTCATCACTACTAAATGCTCTTCCTCTCAAAGCGTTCTTAGAAGTCGAAATGATAACCAGAGGAAAGTAAGATCAAGGGTAAGATGTGAATTCTTAATATCCAAATGTCGTCAAAAGTTGCAACGGTTGTGTGAGGGCGTGCGTTATCATGAAGGAGAAGAAAGTCTCTTCGACGACTGCTTATTTCTGACTTCAAACCCTCCTCCAACATTATACTATTCACCCTTTTTATGATATTGCTCCAAAACTGGTTAATTTGTATCCCAAAAGAGAGTGAACAGGATCTATCCGGTGAAGAGTTGAGACTTGAACTTCTTCTCGACTGGAGAAGATTGTGCCACCACTCTGAAGATTGTCTCATATGTTTCGTCCCCTTCAAGAACGCTTTGAGAGGACGAAGATTCAATGGCAAGGTCAAAGAAACGGTGTATTTCTGGCTAAAGAGACGACCAAAAACATTTTTTTATTAACAGAATGAAAAAGTTGGTGCAACGGTTTGAGAAGTGCAGTGACAAGGAGAGCGATTATGCAGAAAAATTACGTATTCCTTGTATCTCTAATTGAATTATACATCTTAGAATATTCAATTTGGTGTTACTTCTTGAAACACCTTTGTAGAATGTATCATTAGTTATTTAAACTGCATTTAATTGAAATTTTAATTATACACTTTCCTAACAACTGCTTGCAAGTAACTAATTAGTCCACACTTTTAGTTACAACAAAATAAAGATTTATTCTTCACTATCTTCCTTCTTTCAGATCTGTTGTGCTGCATAGTCAATTATTTCTGACCTTGGTTGTCACATGAACTCATACTCTCTAGTGATTCGTTTGTTATCCTCACAAAGTAATCTAATTTGCGATATTTGATGATCACAAACATGCTGAGAAACATAAACTAAACGAACCATTTCTTTATGAAAACGAATAAGCACTTAATTAATGTGACACACTTCGCTTTTTGCATAATTGTTAATCAACACCCTCTCGAACATTTATAGGTAATAAATATTTAAGTTTTAAAGTCGCCCATTTCCTTTTCTTACCCTTTAGGAAATAATAAAGGCTAAACAATAATTTTATTATTTAAAATGAACACTAGACATAATATGTAAGTTAATTTAAAAATGTTGTTGCAGGAAAATGGTGGCATCTGCTGTCCTTGGAGCGGCTGCAGGAACGGGAATGGCTCTGATTGTAGCTATGACTATAGTTATCTATCGCTATTACACCCTTAAACGTAAAAACAAGGAATGGGGCTCACTAGATCGCATGCCCTTTCCAGATAATCAGAATAAACAATGGAAGTCTGCAAAACCCATGTATGCTGCTGTAACACAAAAGGTAAAAACATTTTCATTTCATTTTAGACTGGGTTTTTTATACGTCTAAACACCAGTCTAACCGAATAGTAGTCCTTTCTTAATTTGCACTAATGATAACATTTCAACACAACATACACAAAACCACATACTAAGCTTGATTTATCTAAAGCAGCAAATCCGTTATAGTCCACATATAAGTACTAGTTTATTTAATTTTGTGTAGAGATAATCTAAACAACAATCCCAGCACATTACACATTTTTCATTCACTTCTAAAAAATCGTTTTCTGTCATCCTATTTAATGTAGACATAACAGTATTATTTAATTCCTAATCAGACTCAGAATGCTGTCTCTGAAGGTGTTTTTTCACCTACAGGTATAGAAAGAAGTCACACGGGGTCAAATCTGGTAATTACAGTAAATGGGGCAGTTCTTGAACTTTTAAATCTTGTGAAACTTGCTACGTTGAGTGAGCTCGATGGGCGTGTGCATTTTCTTGATGCAGGATCCGAGTGTTCGTGCCATATCCTGGTCTCTTGAGAGCAATCTTCGGTCTAATTTTGGTCCTGATAACATTAGCATGATATGCTGCATTAACCGTCCTACCTTTTTAACAACCAGTGGTCGTAAATTATCCCCTTTTTGCAGAAAAAGATTAGGTGCATGGTGCATCGCTTTTCCTTCACTTGCTTGCACTTTTGCCATTTTTGGCCTCTCTAGGGCTTCCTTTGTGTTTCAATTCTCTCTGATTTTAATTGTGGATCATAATGTTTAAACCATGATTCATTGAATACACAGTCATTGTCCAAAGTCTAATAATTTGTAAAGAATTTTAAAAAAAATGTATTTCTCCTGCAAAAATAGACAATGACGTCCCCTGCTTTCTAATGGATAAACACGAAACTCAGTTATGTAGAAGTTCCACTACAGATCTCTACACCCTGCAAAAACTTGCAGGATTTCTTCGATGGCAGTGTAGTCCTTTTCACTCTTAGCAGAGTAACGAACCAAAAATTTCCTGGAAAATTTTCATTGCGAAGTTTTCTACCAGAGTACACCAGCCGTTCAATATAAAAGTATCTATTATCCTAAATACAGTTTTCCGATTCGTTTTAAGATGATTTGCACGTCAGGATACACTTGCTTTTTGGATTAGAGAATTATAGATTTTACGCAAACATTTAATCTTGTTATAGTAAATTTATCTTACAGGCAATGTCATTTTCACATCAAAATAAAATTTATGTTTTAGAATCATTTTACATAATTATATCAGTACATAAATACAGATTGCAAAAATTGCTAAGGACCAGTTATGAACGTAAAAGTATTGATTTTTCGTTGTAAATTACTTATTAAAGTATGACAATCATCACTAAAACGTGAACACAACTGTTTCAGTATCACATCACAGCGTTTTAAAGAGGCGTTTTCTTTATTAGTAATAAAAATTCGTCGAAAGAAATGGATTTTTGGAGTTTCATAACTTTACTTTCAAACTCGAAGGACGACACAAATATTCAACCAACTGTGATCAAACTTAATGATATTTTTTTAAAACGTTTATGATCAGGTTTTTTAAAACTGTTGCACTGTTCAAAATTAATTAAAGCTTAAATCGGTAATGATAGGTACCTATGTCAGTTGTCTATTAAAAAAAAGAATGAAAGGCCTTTCTAAAAAGTATGGCTTAACCTTTTTTAACATTTCAAAAGTTTAATTTTTGAGTTCTATTATCCTAAAAAATGTACCTAGTTCTAGACACTACTATGCGTTTTATACTTAACTTTTAATAAGCATCGTCTGTATCTTTTAATTAAGCAAAAATTGTTAGGACATCTTGAACAATATTTTAAATTAATGTTAAAAATGCCGTGTACTGTAAATTTAGATATTTTTGCTCTTTAAGAAACAAATAACCCACCATTGATAAAAGAACGACTTTGATTTTTTTCCTTACAAAATTCAAAGTGTGCGACATCTACAAGAAAATGACCACGAACGACATCGTGAATGGAGTGCCCTGGTGTTGCTTTATATATTGACCCTCAATTTTTTAACAATTAAATCATGGGTGAAGAAGCTTATTTCGACTTAATTGGATGTGTTAAGAATAATGATATAATTTTCCCCAATTAATGTTGAAGGTTAAAGAAATGTTCTATAAAAAAAAATCATAATTGTTTGATTAAAAGTTATTCAAAACCATACATTACATAAAAAACGAAAGGTTGTTTATGCTGAGTCAAACTTTTTTGTGGTCTGTAAACGATTTATTTTCGACAAATTAATTTATTGAAGTGAAACTCAACAAACATAGGTGAATTGGTGTGCTTGCTGTGTTTGGAAAAAGCCTAAATAAGGAATAAGCTGAACTTTGACCTTTGTCAAAATGCATTTGCTGTTACAACAGTGTATCGGATATTGGATGAGAATATGGCTGCATTCAACGCTATATTTTAAATTAAGGCCTCTTGTAAGATACCTACTAACAAATGCAGCCTTCGCTTTGAAAATTCTGCATATTTATAACGTAATTTTCAACAGCTGTAGAATAAATAATTACGTCAAATTTAGAGATTGCTTAAAATCTGTCTAAAGATTTTTACGACAAAATATTTTACACTGATTTAACACCTTGCTTTAATTGATGAAATTATGCACAATCCGCGAAAACGTATTTTATTTAAAATAAGTCATTGATAAGCAAAGATATGCTTCAGATTTAGTAAGTCATGAGCAAATTATGAAAAAGCCGTATAGAACATAAACTCGTCCCTGTTAGTTACACGTATCATCGTTAAATTAAACCATAAAGTGACATTAATTACGCTACATCTTTATTACGAAAGTACAAACAATACTAAAATTCCTAATTAATTTTAATTATTTAAGTACCTTTGGATGTCTTCTGGGTATGAAAAGAATTTTTAAGTTTAATTAAATTTTAACGTACAAGTATTCAGATTGATTATCTATCCAACAAATCAATTACAATAGTGTCAAATTTTAAATGCGAGGGGCGACATAGACCTGTGTTCGCAATTGAATGCTTGCATTATAGCAATACACACGCTGTAAATATTTAAACGCCTGCAGTATATTATATTGAAAAGGCAACGTAACATAATATTATTGTGATAATCAATAAAATTTACTCATTAACACTTCACTATCACATTACTATCGGTTAATAACATTTCTTGGGTTGAAGCATTATTGACTGTTGTTACTCATCAAAACGTTAATGCAGAAATTGAAATATACAACTTTTTTTTTACCGCAAGATCAATAGAAAATAACTTTTAAGGAAAAGTTTTTGTTTGTGTTTGATTAAAAAGCAGTTTGATTTAAAAGCAATTTCAAGGAAATGCAAAAATACATCATCACTTGTAAACATAAAGCAGTAGTGAAGTAACTACTTGCAAAAAAATCAAAGTTTTCAGATCCTGCACGCTTTGAAAATCTGAATGCACTTTTTGTAACAGCTATGATCTGCAGGATTAACCGGTTAGGCATGTGAAATGCTTCGCATAGCTTGTTTTTGAATAAATAATTCTTGGACTGCATAATTAATATCCCCTGTTGATGTACACTGGTAATTGTAGTCTCTTAACGAATATAGTTCCAATGTGTAGTCATGAACGAACAGGTGACATGAAACGTGATTTCTGTAGTTTCGATTAAAGTTTATGATAAACTTGTCAACTATAAACCAAAGGCGTTATTTATAGAGCTTGTTATGCTTACTCGATTGATAATTGCAACAAACGATATTGTTTAAACGGGTTTTTAGACTATTATATATTACACTTTGGAATTTTAAAACGAGTATACAATGTGAGACAATCTACTGCGTTATATAACTAACTTTGTTGCAAGAGTTGAACTGTTAGAGTCAATTTAATTGGTAAAGTTTGGCAAAATTCAGTAGTGTTAGTTAATTAAACTACTATTTCCAACTACCTGAGAAAAATTCAAAAAAGTAAAAGCGTCAAAATTCTGAAACACAAATAGCTTCTTAACTTTGATAACAAGGAACAAAATTTTAATTAAGTTTTTGAAAATATCTTAAACAGTTGCGGAGAAAAACGTGAAAAACGAAACCCCCGTAAAAACGCTATGATTTGAGAAAATATGGTGTATTTTTATAACTAAATCTTTGCGACTTGCATAGGCGTTTAACATAGGCAAAACTGCTTTTACAAGAATCACGTTTTTCTCCGGAACTTTGCATTTTACTTGCAAAGGATGGGCGTATTGATAAATAGAAGAAATTTGTTTTTACCTCTGACGATTTCATTGCCAACGCGATCGCAAAAATGACCTTTATTTTTCAATGTTCCCTATTTTTCCTTTGTAAACCATCAATGGCACGTGAACTCTACAAAACATTTATTTTTAATGTACTTGATGCAATAAGCACAGCCTTGATCGGATTCTAGCGACAACATATCGTGACACTCCCTTTTAACGTAAGTAAGTATCCTCCTTTCCCATACTTCTAATTCGTCTCCAGGTCTTTATTAAGAATCCAAGTTTCGCATCCATAAAGACCGTTGGACGAATGACTGTATGATAAATCCTTAGTTTTGCTTTCCTGAACACTTTCTTTGGCTTTACAATCTTTGTTGTACCTCTTTCTGCCAATTGTTGATTATTTTACGTCTTTTTTATTTTTTTACCACTTTATAGTGTTGACAATAAAAAAATGTCAGTGCACACGTCATAATTAATTTCGAAACTCTTCACAGACAGCTGTCAAATGCAGTGTATATTGTATAAACAAGCGGTTCCCAATCTGTGCGCCGCGGCGCCCTGGATCACCGGTATAATGTGCTTATTCAAGTTTTTTATTGATAATAAATCCATATCTAGCTTTTTAGCTAATTTTACATAATTTTCATCCTGCTTATATTTTATATTTATCTGTACAGAATCTCTTAAACTATTATATTTTAACATTGTTTTAAACATATTCTATGCATAGGTTTAAACATTTTTATATTGGCGTCGTATGCTCAATTTCTGCAGGTAATTTATTAAATCTGGAGCCCTTTGCAGTATTATTCTGACGATTAAAATAAACTGCACTCATATTGTTGCTTCTTTTTCGTGTACAAGTGTAAATTTACAGACAAAATTTGTTTAATTTTGCTAAAAATTATAAATATTTGCCAGAAATCCTTCATGCTGCATTCTAAAGTTTGTTAAAAATTGTGTCACTTTAGATTGCACCTTGTATAATGACTACCATTGTTAATTGGATTTTTTGAATTATACGTTAATAATAGCAAATAATCAGAAACCAAAGAGTAGCATAAATTGATTTTTTTGTGTGTTTGGGAACTTACGGAAAAGTGAATTATCTGCAATGGCTTTTCTAGTAGAGTATTAGAGATGAAAAGTACTACAAATTCTTTTGTTTTTGTGACTTAACTCGCGATGAAACAGTTTTCGTCTTATCACGCGTACTCATAAGAAAATGCGGAGACGTACGTCGGATCTTTTATGTTTATTTCCATCCCCTCAACCTGTTGAGCCCGGGGAGACGCAAGCACCGCGACGGACGTCAGTATGTTGTGGACGCTACGAACGACGAACGCGCGCGATACCCAAACATTACCGCGCTATGCTCAATTAACAATATAATTTTAGCAACTAAAACACTTCATCAACATCTATAAAATGCTCAATACCCGCATTTCTTAGTTAACATGGCACCAATAAATAAATTTAGATATAAAACTTTACGTGTTAAAACGGGCGCTTTTTGTATAAAGTAGTGAATGTGTATTGGATAAGAATGTCTGGTATGGGACCCGCTAGCTGTTGGGTCACACATAAGCGGCTGGAGTCGTGGGCAAGGGCAGCTAAAGAACGGGCTCTGGGCACGACATCCCCAAAACACACGGAAAATGGAAGCAATAGCACCAGTAGCAATAACAGTTTAGAGGTACGTCTCTCCACTACATTGTTTATACACGATACACCTGTAGTAAATACGCCTACGGTTCATACCCGTGCGTACGCAATCTCCCAAAACCAACAGCGCCGCATTTTGCCAGTACAAGAATGAAACAATCGATCCTTAACAATAAACAACCTATTGCTTCCATAACACCAGATCAGCAAGATAATCGTTCAGATAAAATCTTTGCTAGATGCAATGTTTATCATTCAGCTCTCTAATTCCTCTCCCATGACGTCAGCTGTGGTCTCGCGACGGGTCGATATTTTCTCCCCAGCCTTATCAGGCCTTCCTCGGTTCACCTGCCGCTCATCAGAAATGAAGGTTCATCATGTAATATGAGTACATGCCCCGTGATCGTAACTTACAAACTAACTTAATTATTATAATTATGAGGCACTTTTAATGCAACCAACCACACAACTACTGGCTACATGTTCGTTATCGAACAATATACATTTTCATTAAAAGTTTGTAAAAGGTTTCGGAATTTTAAAATGAAATTAATTTGTTGAGGAATAAAGAGGCAAGGTTTTGTTTTTCGAATCAGAAACGATTTTGACGGTTCTACTGAATATGAATTTTATGACGCAATTCATTAATTGCAATACTGAAAAGAAGATAAACTGTGAAAGATATCTCTAATTAGTTGGATTCTATGGTGGAGGCGCGGGTTAAACAAAAAAAATGATTTATTTTATATCTAACATGTACCGAATAGCAATCTTTATTCATTGATTCTTTCAAAAGATTTTATAGTTTATTAACATACAGGGTTAATGAATCTTCGTAAAGAACATGGGAATTTCGAAAATCATCAGAGGCTAAAGAATGGTTGGTTAAATTAGCAAATCTTAGGCGCCAAGTTAGGTAAAGGGGGTGGGTGAATTAAGTTTCCAAATTGAACATGCAGGTCTCAATAGACAATAGCAAATACCCATTCACAGTTTGATGTAACCATGTCAAGTAGCATGTCGTGATACTAACACACAAGTGCAGTTAATAATAACAATCGACCATAATTATTTTATAACTGGGTACCTGAGGTTTAAGATACTTGACTGCTTGATATAAAATGCAAACGTTTTCGGAAAATTAGTAAAGACAAACATTACAATATTGTTCATTAAATATCACGAGAACTGTTAAAATTTACTTGATAATTATTCCCAAAATTTGCACAACGAGAAAGCCATTATTACGAAAAAGAATTCTAATTAAGAATCTCTTTAAAATCGTTATATTTCTAGCAAATTATATTGTACATGCAATTATTGTGCGAATGTATATACAAATCAATACATGCAAGATTTTCAAATATAGATGACAAATAATTTTATCTTGTACACATTCATTTTAAAACATTTTTTTCATCTTTTTTTAGTATACAGTACATGCATTTAATCAGCATTAGGAACCCTAATTTACGATTGATTTTTCATACATCCAAACTGATGCGAATACGTTTGTATATATTTCAAACTCAAAGAGGAAAATAATACGTCTCAGGTTTTGATTTGCTGATATTAAAAAGCCGTTTTACTCTTTTTATCTGAATAGGACGTGCTCGATTTTTAATACATCACGGTTATTGCATATTTACGAGAATAAATTTTGTCTAAACTGTAAAGCGTGTGTTTTTGATAAATAATGTTTATGGTTCTGCTAATATAATAAGCGGACTACAAGACTGGTTTTAAATAAATATAGTATAGAAAAACCTTGTTGTAATAAATAGAAGGAAATCTGGATGAAATAAAAATTTTGCTACTTTAAAATATTATGTTAAGAGGAGTTTACGAGTCAAAAAGGTTGGGAACCGCTAGTATTACGATAGTACCCTACGATACGTAAAAAACAAGGAACTGTGATCAAAGAAACAGTGCAAAAATTTGAGGATATTTGGACAAATTTGGGCAAAATTTAATTTGTTTGGGTACCTAAAAATTTCGAAATCTTTTTTGCATTCTATATAGATTTTTATCTCTTTTTAATAAAAATAAGGTTTTTTGGTATTACTTGTAATTGTAATTGGAAAGGTAATTAAATCTGAAACACTCTGCGCTTGTATATATTGTACATGTGTGTGTTAACATACTCGTATAATTTCTTGGTTAGATGTTTCCATTTTTTTTCCAGGAATTTAATGTTGCGAAAGAACAACATAAAATTCAGCCTCCCCAGAACGTATCTTCGAATGCATTGACTGCTGAATTGTTGAAAAACCCATTAGATATCTGCCAAAGTCCTTCGGGAGTACCTCCTTTACAACATCAATCTAAATCATATCCTGGTGGTCCACCGCCTTTATGTCGAACACCGAGCGTGTCGTCACAAAGTAGTTTAGATAGCAGCGCATCGCGTCAGGTAAACCCGTCAACCGCTAAGTTAGCAAATAATTAATTTATCATAATGTTTTAGGGTCATAGAGGGTCGTCACCACAAATACGAACATTCGCGCCCGACGGTAAAGCGAGAGCCATACAACATCAAGAAGCTACGCATTCCTCTAGTTATCCTTTGCACAGCGCTAGCAGATCGCCTTCACCACTACGTGCTGCTTCTCTAGATATACGATGCTCTTCACCAGGAACTGCGAACATGTTAAGCGGCGATATAAGGACGCCGTCACCTTCCCAATCTAGTCTAGCTTCCCTTACTGGAGGTTCCGCCAGCTCTACATGTAATTCTCCTTCGTTAGCGTCTCCTAGAAATGTAGGACTAGGAAGATGCCTGTCTCCTTTACTGATTCCTTCGCGCGGACATACTCCTGAAAGCATGGCACCTATTCCGCCAGCGAGTCCTTTAGGAGCAATTCAACCAGATCTTTACACGCGACAAGATGGGCCTTTATTCTTAGCAGGGAGTCCCAGATCAGGACCCAGCCTTGGAAGATTACATTTTAGAGTTAAATATGATTTTGATAAAAGTGACTTAACCGTTCATCTAATTGAAGGTAAAAATCTTTTTCTGCTATTTAATTAACTTACTAAAGATCAACAAGCCATCAACACATTTCTGTTTTTGTTTTCTACACATGCAGTGCGCGGCAAAAGTGTGGAATAAATTCATTAAATGTAATGTAATGTAATGTAATGTTTTTTTTAAATTTTGATCAAGGTACAAAAATACTTAAAACGTCAAAGTATCCTCTCCTAATTAAAAACGTCAACTTTTTTTTCAGCACACGATTTAGCAGGAAGTGATCAAGGAGGATTCAACGATCCTTACGTAAAATTATCATTGACACCTGAAGTCGATACGAGAAAGCGTCAAACGGCAATTCATCGAAACGATGCAAATCCCTACTTCGATCAGACCTTTAAGTTTCCAGTATCCCACGACGACCTACAGTTTAAAACTCTTGTACTACAAGTATTTGATTACGATCGGTTTTCACGCAACGACGTAATAGGGGAGGTGCAGATGAGGATGGACGAGTACGACGTAACATCTAGCATGGAAATCTGGGGCGAGATAACAAAAAACAAAAAACCGCCAGAAGAGCTACAGGAGGTGCTGCTGTCTCTAAGCTACCTACCATCGGCGGAGAGACTAACTGTTGTACTTCTTAAGGCTAGAAATTTATTTTTACCGCAAGACAAAGATAGCATGGGTAAGAGCTTTGTATATATCTACATCATTAAACGTGAATATTATGTCTAAATATTTACACTTCAGATCCTTTCGTCAAAGTGTATCTACTTGTTAGCGGAAAACGCGTAAAGAAGAAGAAAACCGCCGTAAGGAAGAATTCTAGCAACCCAGTGTGGAATGAAGCTTTGAGTTTCAGCCTTTCAGCATCTAATCTTACTAATGCCGCCATCGAGGTAAATAAAATTATTTTTCTTTACATAAAAACCTTATGAAGATGTTGCGAACTTCGATATGTACCTTAATTAAACGGTAAAATTGTTATTTTGAACTGTAAATTACTTGTTTTTAGCGTTAAAACTTTTTGGTTTAATCAGCTTCTAAAATTAATTACAAAAAATAAAATAATATCTTATATTTTCTGGGTAAGAAGAGCTTTTTAATTTTTGATTTTCACGATTTACGCTTCATCGTTTGCTGGAAGTGTTTTATGCTTTTTAAATTCATAAAATTACGTGAAAGAACGACCGAAAATTACTATTTTAAAAACTTGTATTTGATGCAAATAATTACACATCCTTTAAATGGGTTTTCAGGTGTAATATGAAGCGATTTTTCAGGTCATCAGTTTGTAAATGCAAAAAAAAAATAAAAGAGTCGTTATTGTATTGTAATTTATCTCTGTGTAATTAAGGGAAACACGCCTTTATTTACAAATTGGATACGCTTTTAGCGTTCTATACTTCTATATGAATTTAACCTTCAACACTTCTAAATTCCAATTAGTATAATTAGTCCAATGCTATGAATAACCTTATATAAAAAATGTAAGGTAATTATTATAAATCTTCATGATCGTCGTAAATTTTGCGGATATTTTATTTTATTTTGTAGTTCAATAGCAGCGTGTTTACTTTATGGCCGATCAAGTGGGGGGGGGGGTGCAGAGGGTGCAATGCATCCAGGCCCCCGACTTGGAGAGGCCCAAAATGGCATGTATTTTAATAGTTTTTTGAACTTTAAGACACGCACAAGTATGCTCATTTTTATTTTATACGAAAAACCCACCTTATTTATTTTAATGAAAATACAATACACTTAAATTAACTATACAAACGATTTACAGTTTACTTGCCCTTTATAATTAGATTTCTGGTTTGGTACAGTATAATGTTGTAAGGGCATAACATGTTATGCAAAATAAAGGCATTACATAAAAAAATAAGTTTTTTTTCATACATGAAATCAGTGCAAACCGTACTTCGAGAAAAATATAAGAAATACTGACTGGCAAATCATTAAAAGAAGGTAAAAAATTGTTCAAAGAGTAGGTGGAAGTGCGGAGTTTCCTGGATAGGTACTGATGAAACTTTAAATGATGCTGTGGCTAATTATAAAATGTTTCCTTGACCGTAACTTTCAAATAGGCGAACGATTAAAATCAGTTTGTTGGTTTATGACTTTTGGAACAACAAAATTTATTTGCCTTTGGTTTCAAAGCGTAAACACAATCTTTAATTAATGTTGTGTAGCGATATAACGTGATTCTTTAATATTTAACTCCTTGAAATGTTTACTGTGTGATTAATTTAACAGCAATACAGGTGAATTTATAAAGATTACATGCCTTCATGAAATTTATAATAAAATGTTAAACATGCAATTAATTCAAGAATTTATCGATTTTCGTCATTTCGCAATCTTAGTTTGAAGGTTTTTTTTTTTATGTCGTACATTAAAAAAGGTAATACTCCAATAATTATACATCTGAGAAAATAGCAGTTTTGCAGATTTTAACTGCGTAAATATACGGCGAAACATGATATTGCCTTCGAGCTATATGAACTTGGGATTGTTATCGTGCTGTTGGAATAACTGCGTCCAATAACTTTTCAATTTTCTTACATTTCAATTTTAATTTCGGGGTCTCGCACAGATTAAACTGGCAAAGCAAATACACAGCTGAAAATTGTTTTGCCGTAGACTCACGCAACAATGTAAACAATTATGACAGGGTACTTCAACGAATAAAAATGTCAACTGATTTTAATATTCCGTATTTTATATTCCTGGAAACTTAACGCACTTTTAAATATGCAATTATAATACAGCAAGTAAACCAGGGCCGGTCATCTATACAGGGTGTCCCAGATAACATTTCCGACATGCGATTTTTCTTGATGTTCTGTGTTATTAATAAAAATAGATATAGCCAGTGATACCTTTTCGACGGACGATTGAGACTCGAACTTACTGAAGAAGACGTGTGCCGCCATCCTGATGACTCCTCCTTGCTTTCTAGCTTAAAGTGATGCACCCAGCTTTTATCATCCTGAAGGACGCTTTGAGAGGACGAAGATTTGGGAGTGATGACGAGGGAAAAAAGTGGTACATTTCTGGTTGGAAGATACAACCACAAACATCCTTTTTTCTAATTTTTAGAAGTGTCGAAGGTTATCGCTGACTTATTTATCATTCATAATTAACCGATAAAAAAGGTCGGACACACTACAGAGGATTCGTCGGTCAAAGAACGAAACCAATTTACGACGGTAATTAAATGATTCTTTTTTTGCAGGTGTGTATTATGGATCAAGGAAACGACTTGATTGGTAGCAACCCCCTAATAGGATGTTGTTTAATTGGTCCTAGAGAATCAGGGCCAGAGCGAGATCACTGGCAAGATATGATTCAGAGTCCAAGAAAAGCTATTGCTTGTTGGCACACTTTGCGGTAAGGTACGGGAGAGATTTTGTAGTGCTCAAATTTATTAATAACGAAAATACATGTATACTGTGTGTAATGCTAGATCCATTTTACTTTGGAAAATGGATTAAAATGTTTGTTCTTTTTATTAAACATTTTCAGCATTAAAAATACGCAGTAGTTAGGTAAAAAAAAATACAAAATTGGTGAAGTAAGATGTAAACGAGAATTGAAATTTTGAACTGTGTAATAACATTGAGTATTTTGCACTGTTATTTAGTGACACATGAATTTAAGCAGTTGATTTAATTAATCGATTTTTTGTTTTTTAACTCTTTCTGTATTTTTTTTTACTCTGCGTTAAATAAATGTTGAGTATTAACGCCCATGCCAAAATTCTTCATTGAATAATTGGTCAATTATTTACGAGGACTCATCGCTTAATTCCTCGAATGATGCAAGATCTTTAGCTACAGCGCTAACTTTTCTTCATTGTCGCTAAAAGCGATTAAAAACCATTTTACGAATTAAACGATAAGTCCTGGTATACCAAATAATCCTATTTTTATATTAAAGTATTGTTAAATTAATGGATCTCATGTGAAAAGACGAATTATACCCAACTCTAAATAGCGCTTAACTCTTAAATTTTAAGGCCTCATAATGGAAGACAAATAATTTTAAGGATGTAAATGTTTATAAATGGATATACACAAAAATGCTTATGATAGATGTCCTTAAAATGTATTTAGACAATCATAATTTTGGTTCTAAAACTCATTGCAACAATTTTTTAGATTAAATTTATTGTTAAACAGGACTTAACAGTGTTCAGTAATTGGTAGTTTTGCACATTCGCGTTAGCTTAATTGCATCTATACATACCTATTTCTCTCTTCTAAAGGCAAATTTTACAACTGTATTGTACATACACCTTATTAAAAAAAAGAATAAGAGTATATATGGCCTTTGCATACTTAAAAACTACAAATAAAAATTCATTGTTACCGTCTAACTGTGCTTTAACAACAATATAAATACGTAGTCTATGATTTCGTTCTACAAACTTCCGTAATAACAATTTTCAAATAAGATAATAAATAAATCAAAACAATCATTATACAAAAACAGTAATAATGAAAATTTTTAAGTTGCAATTTGTAAAATACTTGCTTAAAAACTACGATTGTGATAACTAGTGGGAACTATGAATTACACTGCTATTTTTTTTGTGTATTGAAAACTTGTAGCATGTTATTTACTGGTAAAAGCAAAACACCTAATTTAATTTGTTAAAACATTTATTTTTTACATCATTCAGTGTATTAACATTGCGG
Organism: Elmis aenea; assembly: GCA_947652605.1. NCBI lineage: Eukaryota > Metazoa > Arthropoda > Insecta > Coleoptera > Elmidae > Elmis > Elmis aenea. The sequence goes on along the minus strand of OX393581.1, from coordinate 55,067,874 downwards.
TCTTATCGCTAATTCAGAGAAATTTCACTGGTAAATAATTGATGTATAAAGGAAAGTTGTATACATTGTTTTTATTAAATTCCTGCAATGTTAAACGTATCAAATTTTTGGCAAAATATATTATGGTTATATGTTCGGATAATCGCCACAAAAAGTAATAACACATTTAGATTTGTTCCAGCAGGCAATATTGTACTGAAACGTACTGGTTTATGCACATGCGTCAACTACGGACTAATAAATGTATTAGTCACTGCAGGAACCCTTTAACGACATGCCTGGCTGTAAATGACATTTGTGTCAACTAAGTTCATAGAAATTTACGCATCGCAAGTGTAAACATCTTGAGAAAGCAGTACCTACTACATAGGACTGTTAGGGTATGCATAGCTACCAGCGTTAGTTCTTGCCTTCGTTCATGTTCCACTCTTACCATCCACAAACTAGTTCATTAATTGATACGATAACTGCTGGAACAGTCGACTCTGACCGTCCGATGAACCATCAGAGGCTGTGTTGGAATACATTATTGATACGGCGCATGCATTTGATAGTCCATCGGATCATACATAGCCTTGCAGGAACAAACCTATTGTATAACAACAAACTGCCAAAGGCTATTAAAATTTAAAAAATAGCAATTGTTTTGTTACCAAGGAATATAGTAATTATTATACTTTGTAAAACTTTCCGGATTATTGTGCGCTTCAGATGTTTTAGTAAACAATTATTAAAAGAATTTTAAGGAATGGTTTTTTATGAATCGTTGGTGCATGTCATTTATTTCTGTTTAGTTACTAATGGGGAACAATATATTTATATATATATACAGGGAATTGTAATGTTGTTTTAGTCAATGGTGTAGCTTAATATTTTAGTGTTTGTACAAAACAAACTGATATTTACCAAACAATATACTTCAGAGTTGATTGTTGCATTTTATCTGCGTCTTAAAGCAATGGTCTTTTAACATTAACTGTGACCTAACAATTAACTGAAATTTAAACTGGCAAACTATAGGATTGTAACATGAATAAGTCCGCTTGCTACTTGCTAGTATAATATTCTAATGTTAAACATTTTTTTGTGACATGCAAATGCGCATTACTGTGATTGACAAGAGGCATCTTATAGTCAGTTTAAACCCAGCACTACCTACTGTGTTTTACATCACCTCATTGAAGTTTAATATTTAACCCTTAAAATGGATGAATTAAAAGCGCTCATTCGGCATGTGATGATTTGGTACTTCAAACACGACTTTCCGGTATAGTTTTGGCCAGAAAAATTTGCAGTGTATGCGGTAAGGGTGTAATAACGAAAAAATCTGTGCAAAAAAAGGTTTACGATACTTCGTTCTGGGAATCACAGCTTGAAAGCTAAATTAAGGGCTGGTCGTCATTTTGTTTTTAATGAACAATTTCTACGTATTTCATTAAAATATGGGTCGTATATAAATCAAACAAAAGCAATTAATTAACTGAAAATGAAATTTATTTTGGAAAGATTTGAAAACCATGCTTTAAGACTGACTGATCGCTGAAAAGATTTTACAGTTCGTTACTTGCTAGTTTTCTGCCATATGACAGTAACGGTTTATTTCAAAAATTAAAAAAGCTGCCACATATATAAATTATTACTCTAATGTAGAGCTTGGCTGCATCTTTTGATTCTATTTCGAAACATTTTACATAATTTTTTACATAATAAGTGTTATGAAGAAAGAGGCACCTAACAAACTGTAGCCAGGACCTATATATTATTGTGTATTTATTAGTAAATTAATTCATATATTTATGTATATTTCCTGTTAAAATGTAATACAATACGAAAATGATATGTAAAAGGTCGGATACATTGTAGAAACATTTATGACTGATATACCGCCATATCATGAACTTGCACATGCATTATTGTCCCTTATTATTTTAAACAAAAAGAATTTGTGTAAATCATGGGATGTTTAATAATACTTATACGTCTAGAAAAAAGTATTGCATAATGCTTCTTGAATAACAATTATTTGTAACATACTCTACCAAAATTATAACAGATGCTAATTATAGCAAAAACAATTGCATTTTTTGATTTGAAAGGTATTTAAAGGATGTTACAGAGTTTATAAACACCTCGATTATCTTGTTGATTTTTAGAAATAACTCGAAAAAAACTTACATCTTAATAAATAGCGGAAACAACGAAGGCTTGAAAGGGCCACTTAAAAAGGTAAAATTTCAAATATTTTTTGCATTTTCATTTTTGGTCCTGAAATTTCAACTTTTAAAAAGGTGAAATTTCACTTCCAAGCCTTCAAAGGAAATAGTTGGATAAAATGAAAAACAAGACATTAAAAATTTTGATGCACTTAAAAGCGTTATTCAAAAACTTTTAACAAAAGAATTAGGTAAAAAAAGCATACCCTTTGTGATTTTTGAACTTAAACCACACAGTTTAAAAACAAAAGTAAATTAAAGCCATTTAACGTACTTAATTTTTTTTAAATTTTGTCGTGGCTATTTCTAATAAAACAAAAATATCAAGGTATTAATCATTTCTGGAGCATCCTATATAATGCGTGTACTATTAAATCTTATTAAAAACAAGTTAAAAAGAAAATTCGAACACTTTTAAAACAAAATCGTTTCTTTGATACTCATTTGTTAAAGTGAAAGTTTATGACGAAGTCACAATTTTTAAGTACTTTACGTTGAATTTGAGAAATGAATATTAAATTGTCGAAGCATATTGAATTGCTTGAATTAAATTCCATCACAACATGTAATTTTAAATCGTTTTTATTTTCTTACTGCACCTTTTAAAACTTCAACCAGCCTAACAGATTACTAACTATGTAATTGGACTAAATGTTACGTGTTCCACTGAACGAATTAATGCTGTACATTGTTTCTCAAAAGACAATAGGCTGTGGATAAAATTAATCTATGCCTTTTCATGAAACGCTTAGATCTTTATAAAATATAAAGTACATTGTGATAACTATAGATGTAGTGGCTGGTTAGAATTTTAAAAGTCACATTTTACGTCAAGTCCATCAAACAGTAACAATTAAAAGTTTTAAATGAAATACCTTGCATCATATTCCGGTTGAAATATTTTCACCAAAACTTTTTAAGCACACCTCAAATAATTACAAGCAATATTTCATAGAGATGAAGTTTCAATACGATCGGAAACATTTCATACTTTCTGTCCATAGGCACATACATTTTTTGATAATTGAAGACCTTGGTGCAAGAAGGGGATATGTGCAAAAATGTAAAAAAAAAACTTGTACAGAAATGGGTTTTAAAATATGCGCTTTTCATATGGTGCAAATGTGGGATAAGTAGGGCTTATAGAAATTATTTTTCTAAGCCCTACTTATCCCACATTTGCACCATATGGAAAGCGCAAATTTTAAAATCCATTTCTGTACAAGTCTTATTTTTTTACTTTTTTGCACATATCCCCTTCTTGCACCAAGGTCTTCAATTGCATTTGAAATCTCTTGACACTGATTCTATAATAAAATTTGATGATCCATTAATTGTCTCACAATATTTGATATAAACGGTAATTAAAGTCAAAACAGAACAAAGATTTCACCCATTTTCAGCTACATTTTAAAATATGAGTGCCTAGGGCTTGCGAGTGCAAAAATCAACCCTTAACTATCCCATTATGAAACTCATAGGTGATACTATATTCCATTAAATTTAAACATGATCATTTCAAAAAATTGTATAATAAGATTTACCCAAACGTATTTGTTATTTGTCTATAATGAATAAAATATTCAGTTAAACGCATTTGCAATACTTAAAAATTCAGCAGTTTGTCACGATCTAAGATCTTAAACTGCAAATGCACAAATTCTAAAATTTCTCATATCCAAGAACGTCCCTCTACCCTCTTGCATACTTATGACTATTATGTAAGTGTTTGCTACGTTATATTTATAAAAAAAATAATATCTATACACTATGTGTCTATAATAATCTAAATATTAGTACTGTATTTAATGTAATATTTTTGAGCTCACTGTCTAAACCTAAACAAATTTATATAAAATGTACTGAATGTTTCTTATGAAATTGTTATAACTGTAACGGATATATATTTAAATATAAAATAGGAATAATCGTGGTATATTGTAACAGCTTTTATTGTTGCAATGTTATTTTAAACTTAAAAATTGTAAATAAAAAAATATAGAAGGACGTAAATATTTAATAATGATAAATATAAAAAATAATGAAATAAAGTAAATACAAATAGATTCCTAGACTATTTAATTTTAAGATGAAAATTTTAATGAATAAACTAGAAAAATAAAATAAAAAGTAACATTTTACTGTGCCAATAAGCTAATTCTGGGAATGCTAATTTGATTTAGCTAGAAATGAATGTTATTAGTTACAAAACATTTATTTTCTAAGTGTTTAAATAATTTTACATTATTTTTGTATATTTATACCCATAAAAATCTTTATTTGTGGGTTTTCTTGGAACCAAACGCATTTTGTATCGCTTAGATATGTGTCTAATAAACTAAACTAATAGATTGTTCCAAACAATAGCACAATGAATTGTGAAACTTTTACACAAATACCACGATTATCCCAAGGTAGTATATAAGGATCCATCCAATGTTATAATTTGTTAAAATGTAACCTGTATGTACCTGCAGTATTGTTGTAACTTGTATGTAGGTACTGAATTATCATGATATATAAAAACACACGAATATTATGTGCGCACTGTTAACTGAAAAAAAAGTTATACTTTAGTACATTTAGTATAAAGATTTAACTCCTTAGAATAAAGTAAACAATCTAGAAAATGTTGTCAAAATTGAAAAAAAACATTTTTTCCTCGCAGTTACTGTGGCGAAAATACAGATGTATTGATGTGTAGATATATTAATTATTACATTTTTGAGGTATCAGTTTGTAATCTGCTGATGGCAGTTGCAAGCTGAAAGTTCATATGTGTGTTTTTTGTATATTTTGATATAAATAAAAATGTTAATTAATGAGGCAAATGAATTTAAACACAATCTATTTTTGTTGATTGTAGTTTTATAAACCGTGGCATTTTTAGCAAAACGAAGCTATAAAATTAATTGTTCGTTATGTTGTAATATTAAATAACGCATTGGCCTTTGGATATATTGAAATTTAAAATTTTTAAGAGGTGATATGAAATCACTTCTTCTTTTAAGACCAGATAATAAACATTTTTTAAAGTGGTGTAATCTGATAAGTTCAAGATAGAAATTATTACGCACATAGCAGACAAACAAATTATATCAAAAACATTAAGTTTTTCTTTTCAATCCAGAAATATAGGCAGTTGATTTCATAAGATGTTCTTATGAAAGTGTTTACATAAAAATGTTTTTTATTTCTGCAGGGTCCACCACAAAACTGTAATTTGTCTTACCATTACTGATAAGGGAGCTTTTAAAAAGTGTGGAGTATTTTTTATAGAGCGTAATTACGTTTTTTTTTAATATTCAACCTATGGAACTTTAAAAAAAAACATTATTATTTCATCACTTAAATGTGACAGCGAAAAATAATTTGGAAGTAATAACAACACTCTTATAGTAACTTCCGACCAATCAGACTTTTTAAATAATACACAGGGTGTTTGTTTTTAGTCTTCAAGGCCTACTTGTTTGATTTGATCATAAATTGCAAGTTTACCTGTAAACTACAATCACTTAAACAGCATTAACTCGAGAAATATTAATTTGACATAAAACATACGTGATATTTATTAAAAACAATTAAATTATCTGCAAGAAAATGTAAAAAAAATACTTATTTATGTTCAAAGTTCAGCAAATGGACCGAGCAAAAAAACACGCGTTTATTTTTAAGGAACACTCTTCAGAGGGGTGCTTTATTGAAAGGGTTAGTTTTTTTTTTAAATCACATATTTCCAAGTCAAAAAAATAGGTTCCAACACCCTGTTCTTACAAAATTTAAGCTTTTTTTTAACGTAAAACTATGCTGCAACAAAACAATTCATAAAATAAAATTGTGTGAATTTTGTACTTAAGTTAAATTTAAGATAATTATACTTTTTTTTTTGAAAGAGCGTGGGCTTAGTTTTGGCGCCCCGGGCGGGTACCCGGTCAGCCCGCCCCTTAATACGGAACTGAGTACGATTGAAAATAACTTTAGCTTATGCAGTTGTTGATCTCAAATCACTTTTGTATTTAAACTTTTGTTCTATAATAAGTTTAGGAGATATGAAGGAAATATGCACTGGGTCAGCACCCAGTATACAGCAGAATTAAAAAAAAGTACTTACCTTCATCGGTCTTTTAAGATGTATTTAAAAAATACAGATCCCAGACCTCTGTTAGGCTATTATGGGACACCTTGTATAGTGAAGTATTTTTTTTTTAAATGTCCTTTTAACTCTTTTTCTTTAACTAGTAATTAATGAATTGTGGTGCACCCTGTATATTTAAATAATATACTATTTAGTAAAATCTTTATTTGAAGGTTCCTATGTACCCATTTATTAACAATAATTTTGTAACAGCATTTAAAATTACATAAATAAAACAAGTTAATGTATAATTATTTCCAATATATTTTATCCAAAAAGTGAATGGATATTTTTTACAGGAGAAGAGATTTTTTCTATATCTACAAAGTCATTTAAACCTTTTCTACGTACTCGCAACTTAATATTAGGTGAATCAGAATTATCAGGCCAGAGGGCCGATAATAAGACAGTGCTCCCTTTACTAATTATCCCCCGCTCGTGAGCGGCTGCAAGTTGATTGACTACTCTTCTTTCCACTTCATATTTAATCGAGCGGGCACCATAATGGACGTCGTAACCATCAGCTAAGGCAGATTCCACGCTTCGGTCCCATTTTAATTCTATTGTATGTTTGTCACTTGCCTAAACAAAATTAATCAATAAAGCATAGACCGAAGATGAATATTTCGTACCCTTTTGGCCCAAACTTCTAGTTCTCTATTAACTAACTGCAACAGCTCACTACGGGAGAACGGCAAAAAATACACGATTTCGTTGATTCTCCCCAAAAATTCGTCACGTTTAAAATGCTTTTTCAAAATTGGTTTCACAACTTCATCCTTGAATTTTCTTGATATTTTGATATCGTCGACGATATCTTTATCATCTGTAAAAAAAAAATTCAATATGTTTTATTAAAAGCAAGTTTAATTCTACATCATTAAAAAAATTCTGCCACAAATGGAGGAGTATTTTATTGTCTAATTCACAGAAAATTTTATTCCCGATAAAAGTTGGTGCATGGCTTAAAACTTAATTTAAGATGAAAACAACTCAGTAAAAATATAATTGGCACTTGATTTTAGCGATTTTTATCAGGAACAAAATTTTTTGAAAATCGATAATAAAAAAAATTGTTCATTGTGAATAGCCCTGTAAATAAAAAAATACATTTACACTCACCGGCCTTAGTTTTCAGACGTTTTGCTCTTATATTCACCACTTCTTGTCTCAAATCTAACGCGTGTTGGGCAATTTCATTACTGGCCAAATTGGACGTCATTATAAAAATGGCATCTTTACATTCGATTGTCTTTCCTTGACCATCCGTAAGTCGACCTTCATCAAACAGTTGTAGCAGCACCGTAAGAACATCCGTGTGTGCTTTATCGACTTCATCGAAGAGTACGACCGCACTCGGACATTTCTTAAGTTTTTTTGTTAACTGCCCACCATCATCATGGCCTATGTAACCTGGAGGGGCCCCGATTAACTTTGCTACCTAAAACTAAATTCGTAGAATAACAAAGACTAAGTAGATCGAATTACCTCGTGTTTTTCTTGATATTCGGACATATCCAAGCGTATGAAAGTTGTCGGTTTGTCTTTGTGAATGTAGGAAGCCAACTGCTTGGCTAGTTCGGTTTTACCAATACCCGAAGAGCCAAGAAACAGGAATACAAGAGGATGTTCGTCGTCTGCCCATCCATTTTCCTTTCGTCGAATGGCTAAAATAAATACAAGATCTCGAAAAATTGTTCCAATAAGTTTCTTAAAAGCAATAAATTTTAAGCACTAACTTGCTGCTACTGTTGTAATTGCACCTTCTTGGCCAACAATAAACTTTTTAAGCCTTTCTTCTATCGGATATCTTAAACGTTCTTCAAGTTCTTTAATTTTCACTACTTCCTCAAACTTAAAAAAAAAAATGGATAGTAATTAATAATCTTGAAAATGTTTTTAAATACTTGGAAGATGGAAGGGCTAGAAATTTACTCATTTAATTAAAAATCATTTTGCTTCTCTTTCATTTGATTTTTGACAAAGCTGTAAATTGTTTACGATTTGTATTTAAAGAGAACACAGTAAGGTAAGCAATTGTTATTTAAATAAACTTGCAACTGTTTCACATTATCAATATTTGTTTCAGCTTTTTATTTGCTAATACAACAAATGTAAAACGTTGCTCTAATTAAAATGAATTATTATTTCGCAAAAAAAAACAGATACCAACAGCTAGTCAAGGTAATTAAATCACCCTTCTTTAATTATTGATATTTTAAAATTTAAGCAATAACATAATACCTTAGCCATCTCTTTCTCTAGCAAAGTTTTAATTTCTCCTTCCCTTGCGTATTGTATAGGTTTATGCCCTGAATCATTCTCTATTAAAGGATTAGCCCCAGATGCTAACAACAATTTCACCACTTCAATATTATCTGCTAATACAGCATAATGTAAAGCGGTGAATCCAAAAAACGTTGCTTTGTTATTCAGTCGACTGCAAAACTCCTCGTCACGCGTTATAAGAACTTGAAATGTAAAAACATAGTTGGTTGCATAAATATTTGGAAATTTAAATATGAAGGTCACCTTCTATAGAATGTAAACCTTTGTCGGCTGCTGTACGATTAGCATTAACATATTCATCACCTAAATTTGGATCTGCACCGGCTTTTAGCAGAATTTTGCATATATCCAGTTTACCACCAACTGCGGCTAGCATAAGTGCAGTCCAACCTAAATGATGCCTAGCGTTAACATTTACTTTGGATACTTGTATTAATCTAAAACGAATTATTGGCAGTTTTGGTTAATAACATAAGCTCTATATATAACTTACCTCTTAACTTCATTATCTATTCCGTACTGAACCGCTCGAAAAAGCTTCTTATCATTGTTCTTAATAGGTGATTCACAAAACACTACACTTAAACCAACAGGAAATGCTAATATATATCTAGTTAAGGTGTTTTTAAACCACGTAAACCTTTCATTTTCCGATTTTTTTCGATATTGGTCTTCTTTTGAACAAATTGTTAGGTTAGTAATATTTGGAATACTTGTAACAGTTCTTAAATAACTATTGAACTGCAGTAACGATTTATAAAAGTGAAAAAATCGGCGTAACTTCAACATTTTTTTAAATCTTAGCACTTTTATCGATTAATAATGCAATGAACGGTAAAACTGACATTTCAATTTTGTGAGGTTAAGAAACCTACTTTTTCAACATGTAATACTTATCGCTACCTGGTGGCACGTTTTATAAACTACTAGGCCCAGTGGCGTATCTCTAGTTCTACGTAAGGGGTTCACTTGATAATTGAAGGTGTGTAGCGTGTAATGGATATTAATACAAATGATATACATGATCTTTAATAAAATCTGTATATGTATAATTATATTTATAAATTATTGTGATGATTATTCCAATATTCACTAAACTGTTGCTACACACCGAGTAAATGAGATTCCTGCTTACGTTATGTTACACTGCACGAGTCCCAAGTTGCCTGCAATTTCTAGTTAATTTTTTTTTATCTGTTGTAAGTTCTCAAAATAAGGGTTATGAAAGGCTTTAATAATAAACACTAGGCATTTGTAATTTTAATTTTCTTTTATTAATAAAATTCCATTACTAAGAGGACATGAACACTGACAATCTATACTCCTTCATTTGGTGTAAAAAAAGAGTAATAGCTGTAATCTACATATTGTACACTTAATTAACAAATAGAGTTGTTTTAAGTCTATTTTATTGTAAACAAAAGTTTTAATATAAATTTATATTCGTAGTTTCGTATTTTGCATAATTTAAGTCGAAATAAAAGACGTGCTAAGATAAAATTACTTAATCTTTATTTTTAATGTATTTTGAAGTCTTTCATGATGAATTACTGTTATCACCATTATCATTACCGTAATTGTTAGCGTTGCCATTGACAGCAAAAGATGTACCAAGGCCGTATAAATGACCTGAAAACTTTGAGTCGTCGATCGTATCTTCGAAAAACATCTGCAACAAAAACAAAACACTCCATAAGATAGATATATCCCCGTGATGGCAGGAAAAATCAATTACATTGGTCAAAAGTGTTTCAGTAACATGGATGAAAATATGCGTCATATTTTTTGAGCTTTGCCTAGAGTTATTTATCAGTTTAGGGAGGCTGTATGTTATTTTGTAAAAAAAAAATTAATGTCGACTGACCTCCTTCATTTTAAAAAAAGCCATGCCCGTGAGAAGCGAATCTGAGCCAGCTTGATGCTGTGGACCAATTCTTTCCAAATCTAATTGTTCCGCAACTTCTTGTAGCCCTCCTTTTAGATTTTTACACGATTTCATAAGGTACTGAAAAATTCATTACACTTTAGAGACAACAAATTGCATGAACGTGTACGCCTTACCTTAACATCGTAAATGGTAGGAAAATACATCTTAAGTAATTCGAAAAATTCACTCTCATCTTGGGGTAAATTATTATCCGTTAAAAGTTTAATTAGATAACCAAAGTCATATCCGGAATGAAACGATAACCATTTAATGTTATCCATTAGCACAATACCAGAGGTCATAAGTAGTTCTGCAAAATCTAAAGGTTCTATTCCGTCTTCCTCATGTTTTTTAAATTGAATTCCTGAATTTTGTAATAGGTCAATACTGTCTTGTGCATACATGTCTTCCCTGTAATAAACAAAGTATCTCAGTTACAACAATTAGTTAATAACTACCACAGGTATTTTCACAAAATAACACGACTGAAACATCAAATAAACAAATAAAACGAACCATAAATATCTGTACAGGGTACACCAAGTTCGAATGTTTTATGAGGTATCACAGTTATCATAATAGTTAGCGAAAATCTGATATCGGGGACTCTTTGATTATTTTTTGAGATAAACACGTCTGTGTTATCAGATTTTTTGAATCACTATCTATTTTGACACTACAGACGAAAAATGAAATTCCATCGTCTTAAAAAATTCGCCATCGGATTTTAGCCAACCATAATGGTAACCGAGATACCAGGTAAAAGATTCGAATTTTGCCAAGCCTGTAGTTGCTCTGAAGTGAAATTTATTACAAGGTATCAATAAGAGATTTAAAGCAGATAAAAATCAAAAACACTTACGATAGATTAAATTTAAAGTTAAACTGCCAGGTGGTATATGAACCTCCTGGCGTTTTTCCATTTTCATCTAAAAACGTCAGACCCAATTGTATTATTCGTAAAAGATCTACATTACAACGTAACATTTGGTATTGATAATCTGCCGAACTTCTAAATTCACCGATAGGCCTCGCTACAACGCCCGGAAATTCAGTATCCATTGCAACGTACGTGTATTTTTGGACGATCTGCAAAAACAATTAAAATACAATTTTCGTAAACCAACATTGTGGATTGTGCACTAAACGATCGATATTCATTAAAAAGATTTTAAACATAATGTGCACATAATATGTATACAGGGTGGCCCAGATAAACTATCCAGAACAGGTACTTTCTGAATTACTTATAAAAATAGATATGGCAAGTGATACCTCATTAGAAAGAGGGAAAAAAACCACATCTAACTATTCCAAAGCCAACCTGACGTCCCACAAAAACAAATGAAATTACGGGTAATATCTCAAAAATGAAGTGATATAAAAATCTAAAATAATAATTACATTTTACTTAAAAAGAAAGTACAATTAAAATTGATCTACAAATTAAAACAAAAAAGTTATGAGGAAAAGAAATTCAATATTTATAATAAGCGAGATCTCCAGGCTGGAAATGTTATCTGGGACCTCCTGTATAACTACGCATCTGTTTAAAAAAGGTACAACACACATTACCTTACCTAACCTCAATAAATTAAATTGTGTAATTTAAAATACTGTTAAATAAAACTATTTTATTTATACACAGGTGACTAAAAAGTTCATTTCTAATTATATTACACCATTAAATTTTACAACAGGGACATTAATACATTCTTATCGATAACAGAAGCATTTGCAATTTTAGAATTAATTTCTCTAGTTTCTTAGCTTTTTTAGAAATAAATGAATGTATATCCCCTCCACAAAAAAGATTTTGTCTATGCAGAGCAATAACAAATGAGTATAAAACCACAAATGTGATTTTTTACTTACTTGACGTATTGTACGAAACTCCTCTTCCAAATTATGGGCCCATACATCCCTTATACCGCATTCTTCATTACTGGGATGTTGGGTGCTACCTAAAGTAGCTGCAGGCATATCCGATCCACTTTCCGTGTTGATCAATTGTGTGAGTGGGTTTTGGACCCAAATAACATGAGTATGGGAATCGCCCCCACCTTCGTCTAGTTTTAATGTAAATTCACACGTATTGCAAAGGTTATGCTCCTCCTTGGCTCTCAAATGCAATCCAGTAACATCGCAACTCAACAATCTCATTGATACAACTTTATGTCTGCAATAAATATTCATCATTTTCTTGATCTCATAACAAACCATAAACTAAACTGAGGACAATTAAATGAAAAGTTTTCATTATTAAAACTATGAATAGGAAACATAATGAGAAGAGGCTTAGAACTAAAGATAAACTATGAAATTAACCTCACAACTTATGTCAAAAAATACTTCAGAAACTAGTTGGTTGGTAAAAACAAATGCAATCGGGTCCAAAAATTTGCAAAATATGGCATAAAACCTACCCATATTAACATCCAAAAACCACAATATATATTTATAACGTATTTACCATTCAAGTAACAACAATCTCTTGGTTATTTTATGACATTTTTTGTTGTTGCAATACCAGCTGTTTCTTATGTGCGAACCATTAAGTTAGGTGCTGCCCTCTGTCAGTTATGCTTAATGAATAGTCCACTTTTACCATTGGCGTACCAAGGAAAGTACCCTAAAATTAAAAATTTAATTTATAAACTTGTTTATTAAATGAACACCATGAAGAAGTGCAATATACAAAAACAAAGAAATAAGAGAAAATTATCTAATAAATCATTCACATTTGTTCGATCCATGTAGGCAACAGCCAATCATAGGAAGGAATTATAATATTTTGACTGAGGTGAATGCAGATTACATTTTAGTATTTAATTTCGCACTGTAGGCGTTTAAATACTGTATGTATTATCAAATAAAACTTGGGATTCGTCAGATTATATTCTACTTTTTTTCGCTAAACTGATCCTCAAAATCTTAGCAACATATTCACATTAATTACCATCAAAACCTTAAATACTAGGTGCCCCAAAATGATGGGACTTTATAAAAAAAATTAATTACTATGGATTACATGATCAAATCGGGAAATCGTTATAAAGTGTTGATATGTAGTTTTTCAGTATTTTGGATAAAATTTCCTGACAAAAAAGATATAATTAAATAACTAACTTTTAAAGCTTCCTTTCGTCCTCCGTGTTTCATTCTACATCTGTTTAAATCTTTCGTTTATACATAGATAGCATCGTCTACATCTCTGATATGATACATCCTTTCTTTTATATATCACGTTTGCTTTTCATTTTATCACAAAATCAATTTTCACTGTCCAACGTTTTTATTTTCTCCATTCTACGGTTATCTCACTCTGGAAAGTATCTAAACATAATCCTAATATTGTTTAGCTTTGTGTAATATTAATCACTGCGTTATAAATGACCATATTCATGAGACTATCATCAAAATATTTCTTTTGAACATTAAAGTTGTGCTCAAATCAGAAAATTAAAATGAAAAATGTCAATTCAAAATTATTTAAATGTTAGCAGCATCAGTGAGCTTTGGAGCTTTGGCAGTGGCTTTGGCATCCAATTGACGTAAGGTTGCCAGATTTATGATTTTATAAAGAAATTTACAAAATGCTTTATTCGGTCGGTTTTTGAGTTAGGCATTTTCGAAACGACGTGAAACAAGCGCCCATTTCGTCGAATAATCGAATTTTTCAGTTAGGATTATTTTTTTACAGTTTCTTTCATACTGACTCTAAAATTCTGTCAACATTATAAACTAAAATTTTCGTGCAAGTTTCAGGTTGGGTAGATTTTGCTGTTACTTCTTGAAATGTTTTTCAAAACATTTTTTTAAGGTAATATATTCGACAAATATAAAAAAAGTATGAACGTTCTTAATCTAGAAACCGTTTTCAGTTTTTCCTCTGAATCAAAAGTCACTGACTGAATCAAATTTTTAGAGATTTAAACATAAAAAGACACAGGTAATTTGTTATTTTCCATAATTTAATGTCACTTATGTACATAACTTGAATGAAAGCGTTTGTAAGTAAAATATACAGGTACCTAAATTAGATTTTTTTCTTTTTCCTATTTTGCTAATGTCTTGCTTTATTTGAAAAATAATTACCTAAAATGTTTTCGTGTTAGCTCGTTAATTGTAAGTCATATCGAAAATACTTTTTGTGAATTATAATTATATACGTTCTTTCTTAATAGAATACCAAAGCGTAATAAACAATTAAATCTTATTTCGTTAACATTTTTAATCTGCTCTGCTACTGTGCTTACAAATGCGTAGTTCTGATTTTACCCCCAGTTAAACTCCCAAGGGAATAAAGTTGAATCGTGCGAGATCTCACCGATGCAAATTTATCAAGTCACGTTCTATATACGATCAAATCATGTTACCCTGCATTGTTTTGGACTAGTCCAATAATTGTACGCTTAGACAAACGGAAAATTTTAATTTTCCCACACCTTTGTTCGAAATATAAAATTTCAAATGCGCTTAGATGAAACAATGTCTGTGTTTAACTCATATTTTCAGCCGCCATAAACAATCAGACCAGTATCGAATATAAAAAGAATAATTGGACCATCGCAGTTACTCAAACTAAATATTTTTTATGTAAAAAAGAAAAAGTGCTGATTTTACCTATTTTAAGTACTAATGGGGATTAGTTTAATCCGAGAGAATGTACTTTTTAGAGGTCCATTCTTCTGGGTAACCCAAGAACTACAGCGTAATTTTTCTTTATACTACTGAACCTAAAGCCATATCTTGTTGAAGGAGTTACAGATTTTTATCCCAACCAATTAGGAAAAATTAACGATTTTGTTACATGAAGAAACCGATACATTTTCAAATTATTGTTACAGAGCCATGATGTCAATTTTGTTAGTTAATAGTTACAATAAATACAGCAGGTTTCTCAAATTTGATGTAAACTTGTAAGGGCTTTTCTTTTAATTGTACTTGGTAATGGCGCAATAAACGTTGCCCTTGGTATATTTTTTCAACGAATGCAGTTAAGCTTGTTTGATTATGAAAAGTCTACACGTTTTTGTAAGGTTTCCCAACTACGTACAGCTTACTAAGGGATTGTTGACAATTTATTATTAGCTGAACTACGATATAAGAAAGAATTTCTCCACAATTTTCCGTTCAAATTTTCAAACTCAAAAACAGATTTAGCTTATTTACTTTAGAATTTATCGGTTTGTCTAAAATAACATATGTGTGCAGTAGAAAAAAAAAACTAGAATAAGGCCTGATTAAAGCATAATTTTAACCAAGCTATAAGTACTGTGAACAACATTTCCAGATAGTATAAAATATTAGACTTTTCGTTCAACATTTTTCTGTGCATGCGAACTTGATATCCAAATTAAGTCCAGGAAAATAATTTTCTGTGTCCATAACGTTTATGAATATGAAAAAAAAAATGATTTTTAAAAACACAACCAAACCCTTACAGGAAGTTTACCTTATCCTGATCGAGATACTTGAATTCGTAAATGGTTTGGTTTTAATAGCTTTAAAACGCGTAGAAGTCCATATATCGCCATTATACAACTTCAGTTCGTTTTTATTACGTTTTTCATTGATGAGTAACTTCACAATTTGCAGCGAAGCGAACCATTTTCAGCATAAAATTCCATAAATGAGTAAATGGACGAAGTTGTCGAGATACTGGGTCTAAATTATTATGTTTGTAAGGCGATTGTACATTTTCGAGACGGTACAGTGGCTCCCTAAAGTACTCTAAGGTCTACCTACACAGCGCTATATTTATTGATATTTACTTTGGCATGAGTTTGTCGCTTGATAATTTTCTTTAACGCGTTTTAGGCAACGAATTTGCCTGTCTTTTTTTAAGAAAAAAATACAGTTTAAATGATTTGTGTACAAGAACGTAACCATTTTTTATTAGTCAGACTGAATTCAAAATTAACAAAATCATTTAACTAATATCACTGAAGAGTTAAAAATGTGTGCGTAATGCTACTCACCTACAGATTTTTTGGTCATTTGTTCCATTCTTTATCAAAACTTTGCCGCTATGCATTTTTCTTACTTAATTTTAACCCCATAATCGGCCATGAGCTATGGAAGACAAAACTAGAGGGTCGTCCAAGTCCATACAACCGGGGTCATCGTTGTACGTTATAATATAATAACGATTGTCCCGATACAAGATACAACCCATTCGTGAAATAATACCTACGTAGTTCCATTCACAAACCGTGCAAGTAATGTCAAGCCAGAATCCTAAATATCACGTTTAACATTACTTTCGTATTTTCTGATCTCGTAAACGTTTTTGAAGCTTCGCAGGATAATTTTATTCATTCATTCATGTGGAAGATGACTTGATTTCGCTAAGAAATCTTAAAAGTTTGCTTGCTAAGTTTAAAAAAAAACATTTACGCTTTAATTACGTTACTTTAATTTGCGAGCAACGTTTTTCGCTTCAATGATTTTACACAAGGACTTTTAGCTACTTGATTTTGGCAAACGAAGAGGTTTTAGTTGAAAAATCCACACTTTAAGTTTACTGATTAATGAAATAATTAAATTAATGTGTATTTGCAGTTTTAAAATGTTAGGCAGATATTTGCTAAGAATAGAATTACCAAAAAAAATTGTGGTCATCTTATTTTTAATTATAGTTTCATGACCATTTTAATTTTTTATACTACTCAGTTTTAAACACAATTTTAAAAACCCAATTATTTCACTCGATTTTTTTTTAACTGGAAAATGTTTGTGTCGATTCCAGTTATATTTAATAGAGTAATAAAACATGTGATCGCATTATGTTCGTTCATGTTTTAAATCTTATCGTTGATGCTCTGGTCAGCTTTTTTTATGGGAAGTTATTTCAGATGAAACGCGAGGCAAAGTTGAAGGTTAAAATTTTCCAAATGAAATCAAAAACCCACAGATCAAATATGTACTTTAAATTTCCCAGGCATTAAGATTTAGTGAAACGATGTTCAGTTCATTCAAGGTTAAAAATAAATTAAAATTAAAATTAAAATTTAGTGTTTATTTATTACTTTTTAAAAAAAGTTCCTTACTAAATCTGTTAGAGAAAATCGATGAATTTTAAAGATTTTACTTTATGATTAGATTTAATTTCTTCTTTGTCTTTAAAAATTTCGTTTTGTTTATATTAAATAAATAAAACCAGTAAAGTAGGCGAAGTGCACAAGGCATGGCCTAGGGCAGTGGCGTAGCGAATTGGTCGCCCGTGGGTTCGAAAGTCGAACATATTTTTAATTAAAAATGTGGAATCCAACCACGTTTTTGACTTAAATACACCCACATTACATTTCATCTTTGTCACAATTATCAACTCAATTTAAACGATATTTGTATGTAAGCTGATGACACAAAATTCGGTTAACCGGGTTTAATCGTTATTTGAGAAACGACCTTATTAGCCAGGTGATCCTCAATTTTGATTACGACTGTTGGAAGTTTCAAATCACTTATCTCTGTTTTCTTGTACACTAAACCACGAAAACATTTTAAATCGACGAAAAAACGGACGATAAAAAACCGCTAACCGCTGTAAAGAAATGGCGCAATGGACTGTTAGTTGTAACTAAACAAAGTCACCAACTTGATGCTTGCCAACTGTTTGATTTTAACAGAGCGTATATAGGTACCTATTTTTCTGAACAAAATCAAATTCAAAAGAGCGAATTGATAAATAAAAACGAGGCAAATTACAAGAATATAATAGCAAATCACAAACAGCGCATAAATACAATATTCATAGCCGATTAACACATTGGATTGTAACTAAATACAAACGCAAACAACTTCTTCATGCTACGTATGGCGAAAGTAAAAACAAGTGAATTTTTAATTAAACACTTAACATTTTAAGTTGTCTATTGGCTTTGGTTATCATTCAATAAGTTTTGAATGCGTTAATCTGTCAGTTTTATTTTGTCGAGTTTTAATGTGCCGTCCTCATTTCTACATCGCTTTTCATTGATAAAATTTTTAATTAAACTGCAGGTCCATTTGTCCAACTATTGTACACGTTTCCATGACGATTAATGCAGACATGCCGCCATGTAGAACCGTAAAGAGGGTGTTGGAATCTGATTTGAATAGTGCAACGGTTTAAAATGTTTAAATTATGATACAGATTTTAGTTTTCCAGAGTAATTGGATATCGGAACCTTTTTATCAGAAATTCGGTAGCATGGAATTGTGACGGGTGTTCAACATTTAAAGTATTTTCAATTGAATTCGTGTAGGTAATAACTAAAACAGACTCGAAAATCATCAATTTTAATAGAAATTATCGATGATACAGCGTTTCCAAAAATTTGTAACATTTAAAAACTTTGAAAATACAGTAAAATTAGTTTGAAAGTTAGATTGACAAAAGAATTAACACTGTACTTCTTATTCTTGCGCCTCTTTACTACGTGCTGTATCGTATTTTCATAAATATGTAAATTTCACGAAAACGATTAACTTTAAGCTCATGTGACCTATTAATTTTTTTTATTATTATTTATTTATACTAGCCTGTTTCCATACTTTTGCCCAGCACTGTATATTCATTATTTGAAGATAACAGTTTGAAAACTTTGTGAAATTTACATTGCCCTATAAATAAATCTTTCTTGAGTTGTCGTTTATTGCATGGTCGCTATCTTGTGAGATAGATTGACTATATTGATGTCCACTATGCCTTTTGGAACGCAGCTGTGGAAAAACGATATTGCTTGTGTACACCAAAACTAGCAGCAATTTATTCGGTCGATTTGTAGTTTATTATTTATGGCGATAAAGAGACTTTAAGGAAGACATAAAATTCTTGTTTACACTACGGTATTGCTTGCCAACATTAATTTATCGGTGCAACTTCGGAAGGCCACAAACCTTATTTATATAGTAATATAATACCCCACAAACTTTAATTTCAATGGTTTGTGGTAAAAAAATACTGCCAATTACTTTATTACAATTATCAAATTAGATATTCCAAACAAACATTTGACTCTGCTGCTGCTTTCACATTGAAGAGTCGCCTGTAAATATAATGCGGTATCGTAATACCTTTTAAATTCATAGCTCGTTTTAAGATATTTTACATTTTATTTTGTTTTCTCAGATCGTTTTGAGTGGATGCAATGCTCTGTACAATAGTTAACAAAAAAATATTTGTTTTATTTATGCACGAATAAAAGAGATTATTTTTCTAAAGCGACAGAAGTAGCAATTTAAAAAAAAAAGAAGACCTAAGAATTTGATTTTCTTCCACGATAAATTTTAAGCTTTTTTTTTTTGGCGTGGACCTAAATATTCTTTTTTTTTTAAATAAAACGGAATAATGCATCTAATTAAGCTTAGGTTGACCGGTATTGAAATTGTCACAAGTTATTTTTGAGATTGCAATAGAAAGAAAACTTCACCGGAACTGCTTTACAAATGTTGACAATCAAAAAATGTTTGAAATAAATTCACGATACTAGCTTAGAAAATTATTTTAAATCCATTAGCATCTTTTACCAAGATAATTGTTAATATCACGGTATATAATAAATCCGAAATAATATATATCTACATATTTTCATTTAAAACATTTATTTCATTAAGAGAAAGCTATTGTACTAGTTCATTGGGAAAAAAACTTGTCTTTATAAACTAATCTTACCTAAAATGTGATTATTAGCTATATCAGAAACTATAACACGCTTGCGTGAAAGTTCGACGCCGACGCTTGTCGACGCCAAAGTTGAGGAGTAACAGCGACGCGTTCGCGTCTTACAGTTATCCTCGTGTATTTAAACTTCACGGACGGTTTTGATTTAAAAACCGGAGATGTCAAAATCTCGCGTGTTTATCAGCTTAAATCGTCTTGGCGCTAAAGCGCCCAAGCAAATATATAATTAAATTTTGTATTCGTCGTTGACACATGATGGTGTAGGCGCCACAAAACGACCTTATTAAAGCTAAGGTAAGAAAAATTATTGAGAATTAGGGTTTCGTTATTTAAGCTTATTAGTCTGAAACCGAAACGTAATCTTGTAGGAAAGCATTAAGACACATTAAGGATTAAGGAGTTTGTCTGTGCAAGTTTTATTATTATTGATTAAGTAATAAAAAGTTTGCAAAAGTAATTAAGTGAACTTTGCGCGTTTAAAAGTTTAATGTTGACTATAGAAACCATCAAAACTCTAATGAGCAAATAAAATTTTAAGCTCTTAAACATAACTGAAAAAAAAAGTTGAAACAAAGTTAAGGTTCACGGTTTTTTGATTTAAAAAAAAACTAAGTATCTACACTTAAAAAGAAAACTAAAATAAACCAGTTTTATTATGAGGACTATTTAAATGCGCAATCTTACAATATAATAGGCATTTATAGCACGTTACCCTTACAAACACATCAAAAATAAATGAAAAACTACTCACTGTTTTTTTTTTAAGGAGTAATAAATGACCTTCCTTATATTAATAAATTAATCACTTAAATAATCCTACGTTTATAAATAAATAAGATCTCAACTGATAAAGATAAGAGAGTCTTGAAGCTGGTATTGCATTTAGGGAAGAGATCCTTAGAAAACGATACAAGTATTTTTAATTAAACTTAATTGTAGCTATGCATTAAGGTTTAGAAAATTTAAGAATTGTAAATATTTTTTTAAAAATTATTTTTAAAAGTCTATGCTAACTTTTTCCTGTTTTGTGAATTTTCTCGTTGATGAAGAAACTTTCTCTGAAATGGCACTTGCACATTATCATATTCTAAATTTGGGACATATGTTAGTCGCTTGGAACAGATTACATTTCCACGTTTTGCATAAATTACAGATAGTACAAAATCTAATTTGTATTCGTCCTGTATCGAATTAGGCTATAACTATGATACTAAAATAACACCATTAAAACTTTGTGAAATTTAAGTTATTCGTATTGCATGCAAGTTCATGTGTTTTTCTTTACTTGCAATTCCTAGTTTCACAGCTTCACGCTGTTTCGTAAGTTGATGCGAACTTATTCCAGATTAAAAATGAAAAACAAAACATCGTAAATGAATTATTCAAATAAATAGGCACACACTTAGAAGCAACATTAGCATGTTTTAGATACTTGGCATGAAATGTTTGTAAATCTAATTTGAGTACAGTTGCCAATTTCTTTTGATTAACTGGACATTTTATTATTGTTTTAATTTATGGAGTATAAAAATGTACATTGACAAGTATTCATAACATATACGTACACACACCTAGGGGAACATGGGGCATAACAGAATACTAGGGAACAGTCTTATTTTACCCGGAAGTGGCTCAATTTTCCGGAAATATTTAGAATTATTTTGATACAGAGTGATCTACTACTGTACAACAATTGGCCGCCAATCCTTAAATTTTTGTTATGTTATATTTTGTGGAAATTTTAAAATACTGGATATGTCTTCTATTGCATGTAGGTAAAACTGTGTGACATATTATGGATAATATATTAGTATACTGTGATATTAGAATATTTTATTAGGTTCTAATACCGTATTTGTCATTGAGTTTAATGTCAGACTTTGTAAATAATATTCCATTCAAAAAAAAAAAGTTACGTTTTACATTGTATTACTTTTAAAAAAATACCCCATCTTGCTCCACCTATAGGGCAAACCGGAGCCAATTTTATGTATTTTTCCAATGTATTTTTCCAATGAATTTTTAAAATTGCGTGGTATAGAAGATAATTCAGTTGTATATTTAATTATGTAATTTTGCTTTCCTGATCAGAGAATCGATCTTTACATTAGCTGTGTTTGCTTGTTTGATATGAGCGGGTATTATGGACTGAATTTTACAATGATTTATCAAGTGAACTTAAAAGTGAAACTAATATTGTAAGGTTTAGACGTAAGTTCAGTAGTTATATTAAGGAAAAGTTTTAAATTTTATATATTTATATATGTACATGTTATAAAATGTAAACATAATTAGCAAATCGCTAAAATAAATTACATTATTATATTATAGTAGTCCAAAACTTATCAGATCTTCCTTTTTCCCTCTGTATGCACACGACTGAAATATTTGTGTTTGATATTATATGGTGAATAAATGCGGTTGGCTTTTAAGCCAGTGGTATTGCAACAATTATAACTGTGCACGAGAACAAAACTTGCAAATAAAACGAATTTTTAAAGCGTTTGTTATGTTTAATTGAATAATCACTTAGGTACCCTATTTCCAAAAAAATCGCTTTAAAAAGAAGTCTCAAACCGTTATAGGTTTTTGAACAACCTACTCTTATAATAAGTAGGTTAAGTGGTACACATTTTAATTAAACTTTTAAATATTTGTACTCAAAATAAATCACCATTATTAATCTTAATTTTTTTAAAGAATTGTTATTTGCAATATTGTTAGCAAATCTTCTTTTGAACAAAGATTCCTAACGCGTTTTCGTTTTTCCTAAAGTTCCATAAAATATATAGAACGTATTTTGATATTTAGTTATATCCATTAAATTTCATGGGCACGAGATCTGTTATCGTAGATGCAAGCCCTATAAAAACTAAACATTTAACTACACAAGAATCTACAAAATAACCCACTAAGTTTACTGCTCATCAAGATATTTTTTGGCTGTTGTTCTTAACTATAAAACTTTTATGACGGGCTATATTTTCATATTATAAAATATATAAAAACTGTGTTTTTATCTTATTAAAGTTCATTTTATGTTTGTGATATCAAGCCTTTAGTAATACGAGAATTAATTGTTCTAAAAATACTAAGAAACGATTTAAACAAAGTCTTGATTGTACTTTTGAAATAGTTACCAGTCTATTTTAATAGTCAAAAGTATGCGTTACTTAAATAAATAGTTAGCATTTAATTAAAGTAACTTAGCGTAGCTGAACAAATTACATGCAAACGCAAAAATAACTGTAGCTCTTTAACTCCATACGACATATTAATTTTCAAAATAGCATACTCTCAATCAGAGCAATGCTGATGTACAAAATTGACACCCAATTGTTCGTAGAAATTTTTCTTTATTACATTTTGACGGTAACTACTTGTTATGTCATAAACAATTAATGTTCATATCAACTGGTCACTGTAACAGTTTACAAGTAAATTAATTTAAAATTTATAGCACACTCATTTCACCAAAGTTTTTATAACAATTGTGTTTCTAATAGCAAAATTTTTTAACGTTTCTTTCGCTATTTTATTTAGCAAAGTTTAAAGTTTAAATATCTCTTTTGTCATGCAAAACTATTTAATTAAAATTCTAAAGCAACCCGGTCATAAAAATTCTTATTAAATCAATATTTTCAAAATGCTGCCAGCATATTAGCTAAATTTATGAAATGCAGGATCTGTAACTAATTTTCTCAGGTGTCCGAGTTTTCCTCGAGGGATGGGTCGTCATACCCCATGTCCGGTGTTCGGGCTGATTGGGGAAAATGTCTGGATCAGCGAAATAATTAACTTTTATCCTCAAAGGCAAATCGGTTTCAGTTTTGAGCGGTTACTCCTAACAACAAACGCAGTTTTCGTTTGGATTTGTGAAAATACGATGACTGTACCGAAAATGCTAAGTCTGCCGCGATTTCTTACAAACCAAACGACGCACAGTTGTTTATTTTTTTTCAATGGCAGTTCGTTATATAGCTAGCTTACCCAGCAAGTTTCATGGCATTAGCATGTTAAGGTTGGGATTAATAAGATATTTAAGATCGATTGTTTGCAGTACCCAACATGGATGTAAACATCAAGCAAAGGAATGCTATAGAATTTTACGTGAAACTTAGCAAATCAGCAACGGAAAGTTATGACATGATAAAAGCTGCAAATACAGATGAAGCTTCATCTCGTGCGTGTGTATTGACTAATACAAAGAGTTAAAAAATGGCTTTTTTATCACACAGGTCTTTTTTAAAATCATGTTGTCATCAAAAAGTTACAGCTTGGTGTAATTGAATTTTGCTAATTATTTTAAAAAATTTGAATGTTTTTATTGCTAGTTATATTTGAAAATTGAACTCCGAGAAAAATAAATTTGTTTTACTTTTGTTAATCTAGAAAGAAAACTCGCCTAACAGTTGAGAAATTCAGTTCCTCTCATATCGAAATTCTATAAAAGTTGCAGTAGTCCACAATCTAGTTTCCCAGATAAAATATTATTCAAGTCAAGTGCTACTTGAGAATTCGTGCCGTTGTAAGGAATATGAAAGCAGAGACGTTTTTCAGTTACTCTTAACGCCTAAGTCAACTCCTAGCTCATGCGTCCTCTGAAATAATTTGGCCAAATCTTATCCTTTCGCGCAACGTGACCAAATATAATGACACGAGATTTAGAATTCTGATAAGCAGGTTTAAAATTCATCCGTAGGTCCTGAAGACAAAGTAGGTACCCTTGTACATTAATGAGATATTGATTTTAAGAATGTGTACAGCGCCATGAAATACGCTTATTTCGATTAAGACAAAGGATTTTAGGTTGTTTTAATGACAAAGTGAAATCTGTCAACAAAAAGGGATTATCTGCATTTGAAACATCAGGAATAGTAAAAGAATAATCAAGAATTTAATATTTTACTGTGCATAACAGGAGAAATTATGTAGTAGCGTTTTTTACGTGGGAGTGTAAAGTAATATATTGCCTATATTACTTCCGTTCTAAACGGAAACGTAACTGGCTGGACGCGAAATTTATATGGAATCGTATTAGTTTCGGCGCGTTCTACTTGACTGTTTTTTTTTTTTAACATATTAAGCAACTTTCAAAACGAAAAATTAATTTATATTTTGTAATGTTTTTTTTTACATTTTCTCCTGGAATACGGAAAAAGTGCTTTATAGAAAAATGTGAAAATATATTAACGTAAATTGAGAGCGTTGCGAGTTATAAATGTGATTCATAAATTTAAGTGCATTACATGATACAGGAAATTCACGCAGTTTTTATTCGGCTTATATTTTAGGACCAGCATCTCCTGTCCTACCTAGGTTTCATGCCATATAAATCGAGAAATAATAGTATCCGGTTAACCATAACAAAGAGTTTTTATTTCATACAGAGGATAAGTTCGAAGACCAAAATAAATTAATTAATGTTCCACACATATTTAAACCTTATTTTCAGGTTCATTTTCGCCTTGAACTAGATCTTTAGACTGTAAAATTGGCATCCTTATTTAGTATTGCTACCACAAGACAATTTTAAATAAGAGTTACTGTTCTCTAAAGGTTTGGCACGTAAATCTAAAATAAATGAAGATTTGTGTAAGACGATAAGGTGTGTAATAAGATATAACGTATAAAAATGAGGTTTCTGGTACAAGCTTTATGTTCTTGTTTCATATATTCGTGGGATGTAGTAATGCATTTACTTAGAGGCAAGATTTATGTGGAAATTTTGATGAAAATATTGTTTTTTTTTAGATAATTGCAGTAACTATACCTGCAGCATATTTTAGCTTAAATTTTTACTGGTTATATGACTTTTTAAGCCCCGCTCATGGTGAACTTTTTTTACGTTTGTCGCTATAGGCCCTCCATTGCAAGTTGTTACGATTCGCCAATGCATAATTTATTTTCAGTGTTAGACCAGAGACCATTAACGAGTTATTAACCACTAAAGTTTTAATGCTTTTTTTATTGGTCTATTCGGGATTGTTACATTCGTGTTGTGCGAGAATAAGTTTTTATTTCTGTTTGGATTGTCAGCTTTTTATTGGTCGATAAAATATCTCTTCCAGTATCATTGTTGTACCATTTGAAAATTGGGCCATTGTTTATTGAAGAATAATAGTAATTTTGCTTGATAATGTACAATACAAAGTTAGTGAAATAATAGTAGATATTTTAATCTAGTATTTAAACATCCAAACCAAAATTGCTTCAGTATTTTTTGGGTTTTCGTCATAATTTATTTAAAATTTTCGTAATATTAATATAAATATTGTAAATTAAAAATTAGAAAATATTTTTTCCAAGTATTTCTTGCCGAGACAAAATGCCAATTTCTGGACTCTCGTTTTTCCCATTCTGATTATTTTAGAGTCATGAGTGAATACATAAATAATCAAAAAATGTATCTAAATATTATTTAACAACAAATTTGTTGTATCTGCTTTGTTACAAAGATATTGGTTAAAAATGATTGTCATTCTTCACATTGCTGCAGTTTTTTAAAAAGAATAATAACATTGATTAACTTTATCATTGGTATTTAATCGTTTACTGATTCTACCCAAATTTGCTACTTAAACTGACTTTTTAAGTCTTATAATAAGAAAGTTATTTTTGTAACGCGGTAGATAATAATTGTCAACCTGTATTTGCAATATTCATTTCTCCGTCTGATCTTTTGTGGTAAATGTAAAATTTTGCAGAAAATATTTTAAAAAGGTAAATTGTAGAAGGGCTTTTCTTGTCGATAAAATTAAATGGTGGATGTTGAATGATAAAGGTTGCGTTGTTGAAGACGATTATGTTCAGGGAAAGTCAGTTATGGCAATAATGCATCTTCTATGATTTGTTAAGGTGGTAATGATGTGAAAGTGATGGCTATCTGTGCAACGTCTTTCCGCAAATAATAAATTTTTATAGCTTCAGAACAGGATGCTTCAACGGGTTTGGATTTTAAAATGTTAAATTTTACTGAATGTAGCCCGAAGCACAATTTTTCCTATACCCTCTGTGCAAGATTATTAAATCTGCTTTACTTCAAGTGTTCTTTACAACTAAACTACAGTTTGTTTCGTACCAACCTGTTCTGTAAAGAAGCGAGTTCATGCGGATTGCGTGAAAATGCTTTTCTTTAAGAAAGTTACGGTATAGATTAGTAATTTTCAACCCTTGTTTGTTTTACAAATAGCCCCATTTCGCTAATTTCGCAACGGAATGGTGCAAGAATTTACTAATAAGGAATATATTACAATGAATTACAATAATTTCTGGCTCGACCCAGAACCCTTGCACAATTGGAATCGTAATTGATTTGTAATCTAATTTTGAAAGTTATAATTTAAACAGCTGCCAGTAATTTTAAGAATAAGAAAAGATTGAGATATAAATCGGATAAAAGGGAGACAAAGTCACTATAAATGTATTGTAAACGTCTTTAAATATAATTTATTAAGCGTATAACAATGATAATATTCTTACACTGTGTGTACTCTTAAACATTTTACATGCAACATTGAATTAATTACAAAAGTATTTTTTGAATTTTGTTAAATAAACTACAGCATGTTCGTCGGTTTATTTACCCTTAAAAATCTTTTACTGCAGTTCATATGTGACGTAACTATTAATTGATTTAAATTTTGTTGAACACGTAGCAGAGATTACCGACACTAGTCCGGGGTTGACTAACTATAGTTTATCTTTAATCCTATCACCCTATTTTAAAATAGAGTCACAATTTTCACGTGATTACGCTCAGCTGCAAAATACTCTGCTTTTCACTCATCACTTATCGCCAAACTAGCTCGAAAGGTTTTACCCTCCTGAGTCGCCTTCATATGTTTTCATTATTCAAGAGTTGCAGTACTTCGGAGTTGATATGACCATTAGGGGTGGGCGATATATCGATAAATATCAATATAATTTTGATATCGATATATCGATATATCGAAATATCAGATATCGATATATCTCTTTTTTCACTTTTTACTCACTTTTTTAGCTTCGCGCCGCTTTTATATCAACATAATTTTGATATCGATATTCGATATCGAAATTTGGATATCTCCCACCCCTAATGACCATGACCATGCAGCCTCTCTTCATATCTGCCCGCAGCCTTCTTTATTTCTTCTTCTCATATGGTGGGTACTTTCAAATCCTTGTGAAGATTGTCGTTCCTTACAAACGATGGGACATCCACGAATCCACGATGTTTCCCAGAACTTTATTTTGGAGTTTTTTAATTATTTTCACCCAATTTTTTTTTGCACAACTTTAGACGACATATGTCCAATTGGCTTTAGTATTTGATTGTACAGGAGCACTTTATTTTGTATGGACAACTGGGATTTTCTTTCTGTTAGCCAGTATAATTTCTTATACTTTATGTTTGTTTCTTTTTTTTTATACGTTCTTTCCATCTGTCTGACATTCAGGTTCATTCCCATATACTTTACTGTTTTTGTACGGAATTATTACTTGGTTATTAAGTAGTATTGAAATGTGTCGTACTGTTTTTTAAAAGTCAGATTGACATGGCTTTTCATTAATTTTTATGCACCACTTCCTAATCCACGATATTATTTTATCGCCTGCTATTTGGAGCTTTTTCCTTGATTTTACTATAGTTTATACGTGCGTACTATTGATGGATTCAAATTTGGTTAAACACATAGCAGAGATAAATTGTTGCTGGAAAAGTTAACATAATTTTATTTGAACAAAATATGCACATGTCTATAAGCATCGAAAAATTGGTACTTAAATGTCAGGCATTATAAGTTTATCGCTAATGTCCCTACAAAAAAGTTGTGCTCGACCCGTCACAAAAGCCCGTCGAAGCTGTGTTGATAAACTAGGATTATAAAAAGATAATCAATCATCTATTTTTGTTGGTAGGTGAATACAAACTCTTTTATAAACAATCGTAAAAATTATTGTCAATATCGTTTCCTTTCAATGTATTTTACTGTGGCTATTTTAAAACTGTGATTATTATCAAATGAAATATTTTTATATTGTTTTATTTCAACCACTTACGGAACGAATAATATTTCAATTAAATTAAAAAAAAAACAGCAGATGTGCTGATAAACGCATATGGAAATTACGCAACAAAAACTTGGTATTTCAACGTTTACTTGGAGTAGAGGAAATTCTTTGGGAGATCCCGATGTCTTCATATTGATGCTATAAGCTCATGGCCTAATTTCACGCAACGAATAATAACGGCAGAGAACATTGCCAAAATGTTCCTATTTAACACATATACATGTGTCACGATCTTGGCATTATAACAGGACTTATATTATTATTACAACACAACAAAATGTATTCGCGGTATTGACTAAGGCGGAAAGAATAAATTTTGTTCGCGTTATTTTATTTTAAAACTTTTGACCTAAATGAATAATGAATGTGCATTTCGTCAACTTCAGTGGAGTCATTTTTATTACTTTACGTTTTGCAATTTGTGTCATTCAACTGTCGAAGTGATCAACAAAAAATAGGAAATCATTAAAGTTCCTCATTATTTCTTGGAAAGTGTAATATTGCTCGTCTTTGGCTTGTCAAACGTGTCTTACCATATTGTTTTTAAACATATCTAAAACTTGAATGATATTTGTAAAGTACAGTGATGTACGAGGATTTTTTCGAAAAACTAAGACTGCCATGATGTTTTAAAAAGCAAACGACGCACAGTTCTGTCATTTACTCTTTATCAGCTTCATCAAGTACAATTAGCTGGAAGTTTTGACAAGAATTGTCTAATGAGATACTTAAAAAGTACACTGCAGTGTATCTCGTAGACACATTGCACATGATGATGGGTTAAGACAGTCTTAGTATTTTTGGAACAATCCTCGTATATGACACCATGAGGCGCCGATTAAAAAAAATATATATTTGCTTCTTCTTCTTCCTCTTTTTACTGCATGGGTTAGGCTTAAATGGCCTGTTCCGTCTTCATAATTTATCCTACCGTATTGCCTTGGACTGCATACGAACCGTCTACATCTTAGCTTTAAATTTAAAATTTGTTTCGATAGTCAGGATTCATGCATTCTTTCTTGTTCCTGTCAATTGTTTCTATATATGTATTAAGATTCTCTCGTTTATGCTTTGTTTGTTTTTTTTATGTCCTGGTAGGTATAATAACTACTCTCTAAAAATTCGAAATTGAATAAAAAAAACATTAATTATTACAAGAAACTTTCTTTGTACAATCGCCTACTAAAATGTTTTTAATCAATCATACAATTTTAATGTAGGTGGACAGTCTGCTAAAGTTGTCTGGGGCATAAAATAAGACAACAAAACATTTTCATATTTAAAATTGCCAAAGCTGTGCCAATTTGGTGATGTCACCTTGCACAAAAATAATCCACAGTATTCAAACCCGCAGGAATGATATATATTTAGAGTTTTCATAGCAGGAAGTTTTCATTAAGAGTATTACCATCTGTCGCCAGTGTGCCCGAGTAATTTTTCTTGCAGAATACATTTATTTAAATAAATCCATTAAACACCATTTGTAAGAGTTGCAAAATTGCGCCAGTAAGCAAGCGCCCTTGCTTATATAAAGTGTCATGACATTGAGAAAGAGCAATGGCATCGCTATGTTAAAATCGTAAAAACAAACTATTTGTCAAAATGCAGCGACATATTTAGAATTTTTGGATCATGAGCACAAAAAAAAACAAGGATTTAATTTAATTATGTTTTGCTAATTTAACAGTCCGAGTTATAAATATAAGAAATTAAAAATAATATTGAAAATATATCTTTATAAAATTTGTTTTAAATGTCAAATACAATTTTAGGTAATTTTTTATTACTCTTATTTGTGTGAATTATTGATTAATTCTTATATGTAGTAGATTAGTAGACTTATATTTATATAATTCAATATTGTATTATTTAAAAAAGTAACTTTTTACTTTTAAAATGTAACTTGGCGAAGTATTTTTAGCAGCGAAATTTAAAAATGAAGTTTACTAAAACGATGTGACAAAATATATGATACTTGTGCTTCTATAATTAAATTGGTACTGACGAAACATGACAATGAAAAAATATACATGTATTTAATAAAATGCTGCAAAAGAATTTCGCAAATATAGTTGCAAGCGCTCGCTGTTTTGTGTAAAAAGTTGTGTTTTCCAAAACCAAATACGAACATAAATTTAAAAAATCAGCTGTGAAATTTACGATTATATATTACTAGGTTTACTTGGAACAGCAATTACGATAGAAAATAAATTATTTCTACAAGATAAGATAAGAGATTAAGTATTACAAGTAATATCGTTGTAAACATTTACTGTATACAAGTAAAAGTTATTTTGTTTATTATCTATTTAATTTTTGACTGGAAGTTACAATTATTTGTGTTGATAAAAAGGTTTTGGTGAGTATTGTTATTATTATGTATCGATATAATTATATTCTTATTATTGTTTTTTTTTTCGTCTGTATCGCTGCCATTTTAAACAGCAATAAACATGTATTTCACATTTCATCACTACACCACGATAACGCTCCGACAACGTTAACAAGGAAATTGTTGTGCTACCCCAAACTGCTTGTCGTCACCTCACAGTCAGATTAAGGTTTACGCTTTTCGCTTTCAAACCATCTTCGTGGAAACAAAATTACCTCTTTGCAGCTGTTGAAGCGACTATTGTAAATAATTCGTATTCGAAAAGCAAATCTTAAGTGAATATAAAATAACAAAACAGATGGGTAGTCAAGTTTGTTCACAGGCTAAAACTAGCTTGATTTTCTTGTTGAAAAAGTAAATTCGAATACACAAAACTTAACCATAATAGTTATGATTCAAAAGTATAATTCGAATGTATTTGTTCCTGCTTCGTTGTACGGTTAATAAGATTTACTCGACATTGCTGAATTTACATGTATAGCGGTGAAAATCTCGTTAACTACTCATTTGACGTGTTCAATCGTTTGGTTTTGGAGCGCATCACATCGGGGATATTAATGTCAAAGATGATGTGTGTAAAACGGTTTACCGTTATTTAAATGATAAATTTGTAGAGGAAATTAATTCAGTACGCAATATTCATTGAAAAGTATTGAGTGTGTAAACTTGGAAGCAGGCGTCATTTTTTAAATTAAAATTTCGATCGTTACGTTTTTCCGGGTGACCTTATGCGCAGAATATCCCAAATTTATCACAGAACACGGCTTATGTAAATGCATCGACATAAAAGTTTTCTTTTTGTGAAATATGCTTTACGTAAATATCAAACATTTATTGTACATGACATGGGAATAATAAAGTAAACTCCGTAAGGTATTTTACTATTTTTATACAAACATTTTTAAAGTTTGATCAACACAGCTTCTCGAAACAAAAAATTTGCCAACAAAACTGATTTTATGTTATTTTAAGAATTGCTCCGAAAATACTGAACTGTCTTAATAGCATCTAAGCAGAAGAAATCCCTACCGTACTCTAAACAACGATCCCAGCACAAAATCCAGTTTCCGTACACTTTTGAGAAATAACTTTTTGTCGTCCTGTTCAATATACCCATTACAGTATTATTTAATTCCTAATCAGACTAATAATGCCATCCCTGAAGGTGTTTCTTCACTTCCGAAGATCCGGTGATTACGGTGGATGGATCATCACTTCAACTTTTAAATCTTGTAAAACTGTAGTAGGCTCGATGAGCAGGCGCATTATCTTGGCGCAGGGTCCAAATGTTCTTGCCATATTCTGGTCTATTAAGAGCATATTCTTCGGCATAAAATTGTTCTTGACAACATTAGCATAATATTCTACATTAACAGTTATTCCTTTAACAACATATATATAGTAAATTCGTAGTTGTAGACTTATATTACACCAAATAACTAATATTTCTTTTATGGAAGCGATTTAGCCAATGCGATAACTTTTTATAAACCTAATGCTTTATAGACGTCTACTTCTATTTAGCGATAAATCTTAAACGCACAGTTAAACTCCGTTTTTAACCTTTCTAATCAAATTATCAACCGTTAGCGATAATGAATTCTGCGTGTGCTCTAACGGAAAAAAAAATTGCATGTTAAATATCCGCGCTCGTAAACTACGTTTTATTTTCAGACCTTGAACTTAATTTCAGCGTCTATGATAATATCCTTATACATAAATTTTGAAGCCTTGGCACTTTTATAACGTGTTTACCGAACAACTAAACAACATTTATTACATAATTATCGCAATTTCTACAGGTTATCATAAGCCTTGCGTTTATTGATCGGTTCTTTTTATAATATCCTGCAAAATACATTTAATATCAATTTAAGGTCCTACTTACAGCTTTCTACATATTTTTATTTTACATGCAATTTTTTTCTTTTTTAAAATGAAACAATTTTGAAGACATAAGTTTCTTTAATACAAAACTTACTTTTGCCATTTTTAGCAAATAAAAATTTCTTTATCGATTTCAATTAATTCTTATCGTTCGAATATTAATTATAATGAATGAACCCCGTTATTCTTTACAATTAATTATAGTATCAATTTGAATTGTTCTTGAATGAACATTAAGAATAAAAGCCATAAAAGTACATTCTGATGCGATCATTAAAATAGTCACCCTTGACCCAGAAGATTTTTTGACACGTCATTAGGTGACAAAAATAGATGGAGTTTTACTTAGTCAACTTGCAACCTACCATATAGTATTTTGCATATAACGGCACCTTTACCATAACCAATCTTTGGAAATATAATAGGTAGGTACATAAGAGATATAATTATTTTACGGCTGGTAGTTTAACCCTTCGTCAGGGGCAATAGTAAAATGAAAGAGTTCGGGCACAATGTATCTACCAGATAGATCGCCTATTATATCGTATTTTAATTATGATTTATATAATTACAAAAAAAAAACGTGCTTATCGATGTAAATGAAACTCTTATTGGGTGTTTTTGAGGAGATATATTTTAATAATCTTTTAAAAACTCCAACAAAACATCAAACACCAACAAAATCAGTCAAATAGGAATCATTTTATGAAGTGCAATAAATAACAAACGTGAATTCAAACATTTTATTTTACATTTTGAAAAATTTTAATTTTCGTCAAAAAGACTTTTTAGTTTCTTGTGTTTTTTGATGGCCTGTTTCGTGTTTTAACTTATACTAAGTTTTTTGCGAAAAGTACAATGATATTGTTCTTGGAAAAATTGTTTTTAAAAAATGTTCCATCAGCGTTACAAATGTCTAAAACTTCGCAAATAATTGCTTTACAAATATTATATATAACTGTAGATACATAATTTACAGTTCCCTTTTGTTGTAAACCGAGTTGATCTTAAAATATGTTTCGCATATACACAGCTACAATACGTTACGTAGGTGTTTGCAAATGGCTGTCTTATATAGTTAATATCTTGGAGTGTAATTATGCAGATCATAAACTTTCAAATATGTAGTTATACAAATACATAGATCGGAGATTTATGTATAAAATGTAAGCCAACATTGCAAAGTTGTGTATCATTAGTTACTTAGAGTTGATAATACAAGTTTAGTTGTAACATCACTAATGAAAAGCTTATATCAGTATTAAAAGTCCGAATTAAACTTGTTTAATACTGTAAAACCAGTTGAAAAAGAAGGTAGTTAAAAAAGACATGATTTTCAAATTTTTTAATAAGTTTTATATTCAAAATTTAGTTTTATATCGTGTTTTCATAACGCAATAGCAGCTCCAGTTTAGTCAATTGTTAACGTTTGGCTAAGAGCATCCCATTGACATTTTATACCATCTTCACGCATATTAAATCTTCTTTTAAATTATCTTGAAACTATTACTCTAAAATTAATGATAAACGGCACATTTATAGCAAATAAACTTTAACTGGTATGATAATAGTGGCAAGGCACATTAATAAACGTTTAAAATACACTTTTATTTTTTTGCTTTAGTTTTTTTCTACTCAGATAATTGTATAAGTTTTGTTTTTATATTCCCTTTTTTTCGATTGAACACGTTTTTATTGCTGCACGCTGACTTTATACTAAGCAGTTTTCGTCTAAGATTGGCTGTGTTTAATATAAAATATCTTTCTTTCCAGCTACGGTAGACTTGTACCAGCAATGCAAGCTTCAAGACGGACAAATATTCAGTTATAGGTATTTAATTATCGCCTTTCGCTTTATCCTCTTATACTGTGTAAATGATTATTTACCATTGTTCGACGTAAGATAATTAAGTAGTCGTAGTTTGGTATTGATTGCGGTTAGTTGCATACTAATTCGAAATTAACCTAATGAAACGAAAAGAGCACGATTACAA
This sequence comes from Elmis aenea, assembly GCA_947652605.1. Taxonomy (NCBI): domain Eukaryota; kingdom Metazoa; phylum Arthropoda; class Insecta; order Coleoptera; family Elmidae; genus Elmis; species Elmis aenea. The sequence continues at coordinate 55,032,310 of OX393581.1, read as the reverse complement.
TCGCGTAGATATTGCAGTGTCTAACATTATGGGGTTGCTTGTATTGTTATTGTTAGGGCCTAGAGTCTAGAGTTTGTCGGTTTTTAAAGCCGGTTTTTTGGCTAAATTTGTAAACTTCGAAAACTGGTTTTTAATACTAAAATTAACGGGGCATCATTCAGAAAAATGTAAAACAAGAAAGAGGAAAGGAATTAAGTTTAATTCTTGTCTGCCAAACAAGATGGAGTAGTTTAAAGGCCGTGATTGAATGATTCATAACATAAAAAGAATGAGTTGTTTTTAGCACTAAATGATATTTGCACTTCTCATATGTGGAATGAAGCTCAATAATCTCCTTCAATCGCTGAATTTTTTTAAGTGTTGGGCCAGTACGTGTAGCAACCGAAGCCTTTGGGCGGCGGAATGCCAATTTATTAACAAATAAAAGCATATTTGAATTTCTCTCAAACGAACTAAAAAATTTAAAGACTTAAATTAGTTCTAAAGTATTAAAAACGAATTCAAGAAAAAAGGCAAGTTTTGCTATATTTGCAAAATCCACACAACATTTTAGTAAAGAAATATAGTCTGACTTGAAAGCCCGATTCTTAAGTTATCTGAAAAAATATTGTTGAGAAATATCCAAACTTTTGCATGGAAGCAGATTCCTATTATGAATATATCGGATAAAAAAGCCATGGAAAATCAATTCATAGCAAATTAGTGTAAATATGCATAAACTTTTTAAAGATTTTATGATTATAGTCCTTAAATGTCCAAGGTTTCTTATAATAGTTAATTTCTACTGACTTCTGTTCTTTCATACTTCTTCTATTCTCAGATGTGCAGTTGCTTAAGGTCTCCTATTACTGCCCACGTCCTTCTCGTCCGAGGTCGACTTCTCTTTCTCTTCATTCCTACTTTCTAGTAAAATCTTTGTTATTCATTGATCTCTCTGTTGATATACTCTAGCCATCGTTATGTTTACAATTGTTATTTTTTGTTGACCATACACTTCCATAATTCGCCCTTCTTCTCCATAATTTTCTTCTTTTATGCCTCCATATATTCTTCTGAGTACCTCTGACTATCCTCCTTTCCCATACTTCCAGTTTCGTCTCTAGGTCTTTATAAGAATCCAAGTTTCGCTTAAATAAAGAATACTTATTTTTTTTTTGTTCATTTATGTCCAGAGCAAATACTTTGGCTGTTTTCTAAACACTTATTGTAATTCCCGTGGTCTTCTTGATATGCATTCTAGATCATCAGCGTAAGCAACACATTCTTTACGATAGTATATTATGCTTTTATTTCACGGGTAAATGTAATTAATTACAAATACGTTAATATTACAAATGAAACTGACGTTTTGATGTTATTTAAAAAAAGGCTGAATGTGTTTAGGCGACCTAAATCCTGGTAAATATTGTATATGAAAATCTTATACACATATTTTGTCGCGATTTCAATACTTTTATTATATTTCATATTGCGAAGAGAAATGGGATTGGAAACATCAACACGACACAGACAACAAAGACATCGACTTCGCATTCAAGTGAATTTTTATTGCTCGGAGTAAAAATCTTATTGTGTTATTTTTACCATTTCAATCTTTAGCAATTTTTCTTTCCCATCACGCGGTATACAAAACTCTTCGGGTCCTTAGCATCAAGTCTGTACCTTCTTAAACGTTAGGACCCGTACGTTGTATGAACGTGCTTGAAATAAATTAGAATCGACCCTTTTTTATAGGCTTCTCTTAAACGTAGGTCTTTTAAAATAAATTATGTTTGCCGATGTAAGAGTATAGTTGGATTTATAGGCAGAAATGAGGAGAATTTTAATTTATTTGTGTCATAATACAGGGTACTTGATTTTATATGGCGCTAAAAATTGCTGTTGGATATTGAGAGTAAAAGACTAGTCGTAAATTCATCACATAAAATTTGGTTTTGCAGAATTAACTTTTGCCTATTGGAACTAGATGAAACTATCACGCAACACGGATGCAAGAACGATGGGAGTTATTTATATTCGCAAATTGGGACAGACGATAAAAAATGGGAGCTAAAAATACTTTTGTCGTATCAAAAAATCATTTTTAGACAAACAAAAGAAATTTTGTGCCGATTGTCTTATCAGTTCATTTACAATTGTCAAAATAATAAGTATATGTGGGCGCGATTTCTAGAAAGTAATTAAATTCCTCACCAAACAAGAAAAAAGTGTGGAAAACATCTTGAATGATGGACAAGCAGTTTATGGAGATGTTGTTTTGATAAAACTATGGTTCATAAGTGGTCACGTTTATTTAAGCAAGGTAGAGGATCATCAGAAGGCAATGAAAATATCCCTTAAATAATCCAAGCATTTCTAAATCAATTTCATGTCCTATGTTTTAAGTAATTTTTCCGAACAAATTTTATAGAATTGCCTACAGAAGTGAAAAAAAAATTACATTACTGCAGTGATAAAGTAGATATTTTGCTTTGATTTAAATCAGTTAAGCGACATAAATTGCGAAAACAGCTTGAAAAAGATTTTTATAAAATGCCAAAGATAAGTGTTTTGTTTACTTGCACGTTTAACTAAGTCAATATGCACGTCGCTCTGTAATTCAACAAACATATTCTACATCAGCGAACACATCTGACGTACGGCATCCTCTCGAACGACTTGGAATTTCTGATAGACCTAGCCTAGCAGAATAGCAGTCGTTAAATTTGTACCCGCTTGGCAAAAACGTATCTGACATATTGAACGGTGCTCAATATATCTTATTTCTAGCACAGTTCAACATGGATTAATACAGCTTCAGCGATTTTAATCAGGGTGGACTGAAAATCAGAACGGGGTAGAGATATCAGGATGATTCGGACACCAGAGACTAAGCGGCTGATACTGGTATTACATGGAAACTGCTGTACAGCAGATAAATTAGGAGTGCTTTGACTTAATCACATATCAACATAAATGAATTTTGAAATGACAATTATGCTTAATACAATCTTGTTTTCCGGGTTTGGAACCACGTCTTCTATATTTAGAAGTAGTTATGCTGTTGTCGTATACGAAATATTTATATCTAATAATTTTACATTATACTTTATTTGAGCCGTTTATTTCTAAAGTGGGGCAAGTTCGTTTTCGAAAAATATTAAGTTTATACTAACAATATACTTAATTTGATCTTTTTATCTAATCTATAATCAAAATAATTTAAAATCCCTAATATTTTGGCAATGAAAGTTCTGATGATTCCGCTACTCTAATCTGTGGGCACTCAATAACGCAACGCATAGATCTTGCATGCGATCAGATATACAAATATGATAACGCCTCAAGAATTTTGTGAAATTTGAAGACGTTTTTGTTTACACTAAGGTCTTTAGTGTCCTCGATTTGGGATGTTTCCTTTTACATCACACATAATACGAAAACACAGGAAACGCATTTATTCAATTTAAGTTCCCACACCATAATGGAGCTTTCGTATCATTTGTCTGTATTAAGTTCAAAATCTTAAGTGTATCTGTGCTGCTGTATCATACCTCAATAATAATCTAAGACCAAAACAAAGTTAATCGTAATTTTGATGTTCCATTAAATATTATTATAGCTAACCAAAGTTAATGAACCATTTAAAAACCCATCAACTGATTAAATATTAACCCTTAATTTAATAGCTTAAAATTATTACAGGTCATTTAAATTACATTTTCATGATGTTACATAATTAGTTTACCGGTAAAATTGCTTAGTAAAAATTTCAATTAATTTTGCCACTCAGTCATATAAGGCTGTTGTACCATGGAACACTTTTGAGATTTTATTTTTTTAAATTTTTAATAATAATTTTTTTAAAATGAAAAAAATATAGTGTTAACTAATGAAGATCCTTTTACAACTTGCTGTTTGTATTTCTATGTTTTACAGTTCTATTAACAAACAAAAAAATAAAATATGATGTTATGAAAAGTGTTCCATGGTACAACATGGTCATGTACCATGGAATACACCCTCTTGTACATTGGAACACGGGAAAATGGCTGTAAAAAATAATTTAAAATACAGTTTTCAGTTCTACAAAGAATAATATTCTGGAATTGCGAAATGTGTCTTGACAAAATAGCCAATTTAACATTGTACACTTTGCAGGCTTCTGTAACTGATGTTTTTGTTCCGGGAGCAGCCAAAACTGCTTCTACAACTTTTCTCATAGCATCTGGATCAATTGGGGCCACTCTTACTTCTTGGCATAGCGATCTGATACGAAAAAACACAAAAAAGGGATAGGATTGTATATCTTGGAACATGTTCGATGGTACATGATGTTGTGTGTTCCAAGGTACAAGAGGGAGCGAAAATAAATAAACATGTCGGCCTAAGCTAGTGGTTAGAATAAAACATTAACTACAGTATATGAATCTACTCAACACAAGATCAGCAACACACTGTAAATGACGATATCGTCAGACACAACTTTGTTTTCGGTAAAAAAATCGATTAACAACACTCGAAATATTTACTTTTGATACTTCAAAAACGATTTCATCAACTCAACGCGCGTTTTCGAGGCAAACAAGACAGATCTGCTATTAGAGACACCTAGCGACATTCTTCACATCATGGTGATGGATTTAGCCCGCCAAGTGCCAGCACTATTTAGAATCCGAAAATGTTCCAAGGTACACTATGCTCAAGGTACAACAGTCTCCCTACATTGCTAAACAAAATGCATAGGTTTTAAATAACGCAATTATTGTGTATTTTATTTAGTTGACTCAGACCAAGACAGTAATGGCTGCAGTAAGCTACAAGAAAATACAATATAGTTGCATAATATTTTAATGGATTGTGTTTCTTAACTGACTTACAGTTTATATTTTAATAGAAATGACAATTCAACTTAAATGTAGCTATAAAACGAAAGTGTATGCTTACTGGGCTATCCAACAACACACTTTATGCTCATGTAAATAAGTACATATAAGATTACTTTGATGTTATAAAAGGAACGATGGATTTCGTTTTGTTGTGAATTGATTATTACTCTATTAAATAAATTATTTGTGACAGATCTCATTACTCTAAAGTGTAATAACGTAGTTTGTAAGGCAATAATTTGGGAACGGGTTGACGATTAGTTGTTAGATTATAAAGTGATTATTAAATTCAAACAAGAATATGGGAAACAACAAGAGATTGATGAGTGCTTCCAGGGACCATCATAATTTCAGCATATTTTGAGTAGGCATGCCGTGAAGCGTGTCGGTTGAGTGATACTGATGACGATGGCAGTTTGTGACATTTTACGAATTGGTAATGACATATTTTATGCTTGGAATGTATGTGATGTTCCACTTTATAACTCATACTTCAAATTATTATTATTTTTTTCATTCATCAGGAACAAAATTCTTCATTTTCGCCGCCAGTTGTTAAGTTGAATTCAATGTTCAGCTGATGTATATTAGAAACGTAATATTCATGGATAGTTTTTGCTTGGATTCAATTCAATTTAATAAACACTGCACTAAACGTTTCTGATATTCTCAAGATGAAGGATACAAACTGTGTAATAAGCTTAGATGTTAATAATATATAATAACACTGCAGCAAATGTGTTGTCACAACAGAACTTCACCTATTATAACTTAAGTTCATTGTAATGGTTGTGTTTTAACTTAATTACACAAATTGCTTTCTTAACGAATTACGCGTAACAAAATTACCGTACAGACGAAATTAATAATTGGATTAAATAACGAATCCTTAGAAATTAGCAAGAAATGTGAAACTCTTGTTAAACTAAGTACCTATTCTACTTAGCACATTACTCACACTACGAAGTTTCCTTATAATACGAAGAAATTGGTTTATCAGAATGATGGTTATTGTTTCAGATATAATATTGACGCAATATGATGGGATTTCGACGATCCAAAGGATGTGGGTGCTTATCGTTTCACAAAAAAAATGTGAGCACTTATGAGGATGAATCTACCTCTAGCTGCAGATCTTCTGATGCTGAGGTTCAAGTGCGAGCCTTCAGGAATCGGAAGATCAAACCCGAAGGTGGGTTGCTTCACGTTCTTCTACCAAGAAACTTGTTCAGAGGATGGAGAAAGAACGACCATCTTAGTATGACCAAGATAGAACGAAGTAAGTGCTTTTTTAATAGTTTAGTTATTAATATAGACGTAACTCTCGTACAATGCGGTAATTAGATTACTATATAATCTCCCGGATGTGTAGGACTAAAAACCGGTTCAAAAGGAAACGTTACGTCCAAAAATCAAACAATACCACACCATTTTATCTTTGCAACAATCAGAAACCTACTTTTCATTAAAAAATAGCAGTAACCTTTGAACATTTTCGTAGCATAATGAAGCAATAATTACATAACTGCTAAGGTACGCATACAAATGAAGTTTAGCAAGTCAACAAGGAAAACTATGTCGTGCAAGGTCTTATTAACAGCTATAACATATAATTTCAAAGTTTTATCCGAATTAAAAACTGGAAAACTGCAAACATTAATAATAACTTTGCCATAAATAACCAAGATAATTTTATTTGCTGTAGACACTATTTAAAAACGGGGTTTCCAGTTTATTACAATATGTAGGTGATAGCATTTTTCTTTTTCTAATTTCGATCAGCAATAAAAGTATTTAAAAGATTATGCATCATGCATGAAGAAAAAGAACTTATGCAAATCGGTGTTATTTGTATTATGACATGCGGAATTTAAGAACAAATTGTTTTATTATTCCATGATTTACATCAAATTTTAAGAAGGAATTTGCTCAACAAATATTTTTTGTCTAAAAGTTACCTTTTAAGTGCAGTAGAGTAATATTCTGGTAAATTATTTAGTTATTGCAACTACAAATTGAAATAAAGTATAGTTGTTTCAAGTAAACTTTTTCTATTCAACAATAAAATGTGGAATTTTATTTACCACCGATAATGAACTAAAAATAACTATTAATGCCTATTTTGCGGAGCTCCCTAAAGAATTTTTTTTTTTTTGAAGAGGTGCAGCAACTCAAGAAACGGATTATCTGTGTAAGTGTTGAAAGTACTCATTGCTAGGAAGATTACATAAAAATACGCCCTCGTATTTTCTGTACGTTTATGAAAATTAGGAAGCCGATAATTTATAACAGAAGTTTCGAATTTTCGCTTGCGATTTGAAAATCCGATTGGCACCTGTGCACCAAAGCTTTCACCACAGGAAACGTTTATCGTTAAGCTTAATTATTCCAAATGTTGACATATTATTATGGATGTCGCTTAAATTTTAAAATACATGACCCATTCCTCTTTGTTTGGCTTTAATTTTATTTTAGTTTCTGTTGACACAGGATTTCGAGTGCCATGGCACGCACCACAATACTATTATATCCAGGTCACGTTAGTCAAACAACGCATCTTGGTTGACGAGCTTGTATCGGACAATAATAAATTTTATTACCATCATAGATTATTTTATCGGAATAAACGTTCGGAGATGCGATTTGTATCCCGTTAATTTTAGACGATTTAAATTTAAATTACTCAATAAAGCTTTCAGGTGAGTGGAGCAAAAAAATAGTTTTGATGAAGCTGCGTTAATTCAATGCTTTTGTTTAATACAGATGTACAATACTTTTAGAAGTGACGTAAAAAATTAGCATATAAATTTGACATTAAGGGAAAATAATTTAACTTTTTCAATTAATTCAGTAATTTTGTTATGTGGGTATTACTCTCGCGTTTCGTCTTTGAATGCTCCGTAACAAAAATTATTTGAGTTGATAAACTTTTTCCTTTGTTCACTTTTATTTAACGAAGGGTAAATTTGCACGAATAAAATACCTCAGAAATTGTCAAACAGTTTTTTAAATTCTCAAATCAAAATCGATTTAATCAACAATAAGAATAAAACAAGCTGAAATTAGTTTTTGCTGTTAGAGTCTTTGAAATACTTTTATGATAAGCAGTGAAGTGATAATCGGGAGCGTAAAGCAGAGAATGCCACTTCATACATATCTATTAGCTCACTGCCTGGTGTTCGAAAGTTCTATTAAATATTTATGTAAATATTGCTTCGTCACCAATTAACTTACGTTAGCTTAAATAGGGAATTAATCATTGAAATTATTTCCTTCATGTTTTTATCAATCATAATAAGTACTTATTGCCCTTTAAAAGGACGGATTGTACTAGAAGAGGGATAAAATTATGTCTTTGATTCACTTTAAACTGACTAATTTCATCCATAGACGTTGAATAACTAAAGTTTTAGAGCGACCAAATTTAATTAACTATCAATTAAGCCCACATAATACGATTGCTTTTTTTGTTCGTATATATTGGTATAGAAACACCAAGAATGAAGCATTAATTATTCAAATGGCAAGCGAAGATTACTTAATAATGCATAGAAGTTGAGAATAGGGTATAAATTATTAAATACACCTGTACACCTGTTGTATAATAAGTGCAGAATCGTAAAGAAAGGCAATTACATCGGCCGTAGATATCGTGACCGGATTAAAACAAACCACTGAATAACAAGATCTTAGCTAATGAGAATTGGCATTAACCAAGAGGATTAGGACTGTAGAGTTTCTTATGGACGCAGTTAACCTGGAAAGCAAAGTTGTGTAGAACTAGGAATATATGAATGGAAAATGAACGTTTACCAAAGCAAACTTTCCAGGTATAAATAGATGAGGAAATCATTATAAGACTTAATTTTATATCCAATTAGAATGATTATTAGAATCGTCCTTGATCTACTTACGAAAAATTTAAACTCTACTTGTTTAATTTTCTGCTATAAACTTTGTATGTTTAAGATAGTTCATCTGAACGTTATTTTAGTAACGACGATATAAAAATAAATTAAGTTTTTTGTATATGAAAATAAAAATTGTTTGGGATATGTAATTCAATAAGATATACACATGATGTCATTTTTCTACATAATCATCCTTCTATCCGATACACCATTCACAACGTTGCACCAACTTCGTTATCCATCAAGAAAAGAATGTCTTTGGTTGTGCCTTCAGCCACAAATGCATCGCTTTTCGTCCTCTTAAAGCGTCCTTCAGTAGGACGAGACCTAGGTGGATCACTATGAGTCCGAAAGCAAGATATAACCTTAAGAATGGCGGCATACATCTTCTCCAGTCAAGAAGTGCAAGTATCGACCTTCCGCCGAAAAGGTCCTGTCCACTCACTTCTGGGATATGAATGAGGCAATTTTGGAGCACTTTTAGAAAAAAAAAACAGTGAATATAGTATCCGATACAGTGCTGTTGGAGAACGATCTGAAGCCAGAAATACGGAGCCATCGCAAAGGACTATTGTCTAAAGGCGTCTTTCTCCTTGATGAAAACGCACAACCTCACACGGTCACTCTTGACACTTTTCGGAGATTTTAAATCTAACAGCATCCTTCATACAACCCTGATCTTGCTTCCTCCGATTATCATGTATTTGAACCCCTGAAGGACGCTTTGAGAGAACGAAGATTTGGAAGTCATAACGTGGTCAAAGAAGTGGTGCATTTCTGGCTGGAGGAACAACCAGAAACATCTTTTAAGGGTAGTTCACACGGTGACAGTTGATGTCGCGACATCAAATGTCTCCGTATGAACTGCCCATTAATGAAGTAAAGAAGTTGATACAACGGCGTAAAAAGTGCACTGAAAAAGATAGGATTGTGTAAAAAAATAACATTCAATTTGTATATCAAACTGAATTATATGGTACCTAAAAATATTCAGTTTGCAGTTACTTTCAAAAACGTCCCGGAATTTGTCTTTACTTGAAATATAATAATGTTTATTACTGCCGGATAAAATTCTACTATGCAACATAGAGCATGAAAACCAAAATATATCTCTATGTATATCCGTCTTGTACCAATCTTAGTAAAGGCAGGGATCCAATTTAGTTATTCCATAGAAATAAAATTTTACATCCAGCCAATCCCGAATTGGTCTGAGCCCTACTCTCCTGCAAGCAGCAAAAATCTTTTAATAAAACCAAAAGATGGAAGGACGATAAATATGAATGGGAACCCATATCAGTTACATTATTACCTTGAAGAACATTATTTGATAAGGATATACGATACATGGTTATTGTTCCAGCTAAAAGCTTTAGCAACATTTAGCCTTTATGAGATTAAATTTACTTTGATAATAACACAACGTTACTGATATAAGACTATGCAGAAATGTTTACGTTTTATTCGTCATTATAGTAACCATATTTAATTTACCCTAATTGATACACAGAGTATAACAAAATCGAGGTTTAACATTAGGATCTAGTTTATCTTTAGAGTTGAAATTGAGAAAAAGTTGCATAATTTTATGCTGAATCCAACTCTGAAGTAAAATCTGTAATAGATCATTTAAATTAGACAGTACTCAAAAAACAACAAAGAACCTATTTTAGTTTTTTATTTGCTTTATTTTCCTTTACTTTTAGAAACATTAAAACCGTAAAAGCTCATTGTTGAAAAAACAGTTACGGTGTAGTAGAAATCTAGAAATTACCAGCACGTCTTTTTAATAGAACAAGTCCTAACCCGAGACTACTCGGTTCAAGAGTGAATCGTAGATTCCTGTAGACCAGTGGTGCCCAACCTTTAACTGGGCTCGAGCCAATTTAGAATTTAAAAATTTTAGGCGAGCCACATACATATAATATATTTTGATTTTATTATGTTAATTTTAAACGTTTTATTAATGCACAAAGAATTAAAATTTGTAATATGTTAAAGAAAATGAGGCACATCAAAAGTTGTCGCGAGCCATATCAAAAGGTGTCGCGAGCAACACGTTGCTCGCGAGCTACGGGTTGGGCACCACGCTGTAGACTATAGAGCAGGGATGGCAAATAGGATTTGATCAGTGTGCCAAAATAAGATAAAATTTAATACAAATTTTTCCCTGTGCCAGTACCTAACCTGACCTAACCTAACCTAACCTACCTACCAGAAAACCATTGAATAAAAAGATAAAGGAAGGAGCTTTTAATACTATACTGCAGCGTTTGGGCGGAGACGGAAATTACGACATAAGTGGCCTCTGATGACGGCCGGTTTTGACAGGTCAAACAGTCAAGAAATTTAGAGTTTTGTGTGGTACAATGGTTAGGTGCAGATCTTGTAGTCTTACTAGGTCAAAAAATGTTAAAGATTAAAATATTACTTTTTATTAGACATTAATATTTTGTAGTGTAATCATCTATTGAAAATTTGATGTGGTCTGTACAAATTGGTATGTCAAATCAGTGGCGTGCATTTGTGTACAGCATATTTTTTAACTCTCATAATAAACAATCCAAATATTGAAATATGCTGTCGTTTTTTTAATTCCCTCAACCACGAAACAAGAAATAAATAAGTAAATAACAGGCTCAAGTCAAAAACAAAGCAAATATTTACACTATTCAATACATATTAAAAAAATGTGAGATACGCCACTGAGAAGCGGAAACATGCATCTGCCATATTGAGAGGCTAACCTGGACGCCTTAGTATCGCTATAACGCTCCTTCCTTTATCTTTTTATTCAATGGAAACAACCGTCAGTTATTTCGTTCAGTATTGCCAACGCCATGATTTTATGTGTCACTAAATACATATGCAATAAAAAAATCCGTGCATCGCTAGTTGGTATTTTATATGTATAGTAATGAACAAATTATTGTATCGATATAAGAAGAGTTGTTATTTTCTGGTATTTTCAATTTTTTGATATTTAAATAACATGTAGTTGTAGATAATTAGCATACTAATTAAAAATAAATAAAACATTTCGAAAAAGTTTAAAATTTTAAAAACAAATTTATTCATAGAATTCTTTAGGGTGCCGTCGAAAATCTCTCGCGTGCCAACACCTAATGTGATTGTACTTGCTGGAGACAACCCATGGTTTATGGGACGTTGGTCTCTCTGGAGAATACGGTGGCTCAAATATGCGCCGGTGAAAAGCATGTTTAAATGGCATGTTAAATATTTTCGTCCAGATTGCAAAACATTAAAAATGTAGACATTATTGATTGGGTACTTCAGACAAAAAAGTTTGATTAAACTTACTTAATTTGAAACGTAAACCAAAAACAGGTTACGTTGTAAAGAATATAAACTTTGTAATTAAAATTCGACTTTCGTTTAAGATTGAAAATCGTGATAATGTTCCATATGCTAACTTTATTCGATAGCAGTAATACATAAGAAAGTTAATATGCCATTAAAAGTTTAAATTCGTTGAACAAAACTTTTGTATCTGTTAAAAAGTTATCTAGAGAATGTATAAAATTTTATTCGTTTGTGATCTTTCAAAATTTCAATCGGCAATAAATCGAATGGCAACCAAATTTTGTGAATATCAACACAAATTTTGGGAAATATTAAAGGAATAATTGTTTTTTACCGAAGAAACATATAAAATCGTTTATTACAAAGAAGGTTGACAATATTTCGAAACTAATGATTAGTAGTTAATTTGAAATATTTTAATGTAGATTACACTCATAGTTTTGATTGATAATTTTCCTTAAAATGAGGCTTCATAATTTTTCTACAAAAAGTGAAGTAATATATCATATTAATCGCATCGAAATTTTTTATTATGAATTATATTTTGCAAATGTATTTTACTTCTAATTAAGTCTCTGAAACTCTATGAGATATTAAAAGTAGAAAAACATACTTTGTGTGAAAGATTCATCTTTTTATTTATTATTATAGCACCATCATTACATTTTTATACCAGCACCTTCCATAAAATAGATTACTCCTGCTATGACCCATGGATAAGTACATCCATTATATATAGAATGTAATTTGGCTATAGATATAAAGACACGTAGTCCTCCATGTAAGGTCAGATGCCTTTTATTTTGATGAAGAGTAGGGCATAAACAACCCTACCTATAAGACAAACAAAAGGAGATATACTGCCCCATAAATTATTCGTATTAAGTTCAGTCTACATTCAAGACTTATAAGTTCCACCCTGCAATAAATAACCAGTAATTTGCCTGAATTTTTATGTTTAAAACGTGTAATTCTCAAACAATGTACAAACTATGCAATGTACATAATCTTACAGAAACAGACGTAAATATTATTTCGAGTTTCGAAAATGACAATTTCCAAACAAAGCTGAACATAATAAAGCACTTATTATGACATGTAATTTAAATTAATTACTCTGTGGCTCGTGGTGCATTTCGCTAACGATGCCTAGAAGTTCCGAATCCGTTACAAATGCAATAAATTCACTGGTTCAGCGGTTAAAATAAATCTGTGTAGGAATATGTAAATAAACTTCTGGCAAGTTGTAAACTTGCTTGGTACAACAATATGTCCGAAAAGTGGCGGTTAAAATAATTTGGTAAGTTCTGAAGAGACGTAAATTTAGAAGTTTGGTTTAACTGCTATTGGGACATGACACCAATTTTATTATCCGTGGAAAGATATAGATTGTAACAGGAAACAAACGTGATAAAAATAATGTTTTAAAATGGCTTTGAAGATCTGCTATTTAAATACATTTTCAACAAGGTAATATAATTTTGGGAGAATTTTTATCTTCGCTTATCTTTGCTTCTTTATTTTTGACGTGTATATTAATTATCAAATCGAATAAAGCAATTTAAATTAACCTGTTTTGATTAAAAAAACAGCAAACCGGAACTGATTCTCAAAATGTATGTGTCAAGAAATACGTTTCTAATCAATAAAGAACGATTGGATTGAATCAGAAAATAAACTAGTTCATAAACAAAAAACTGCAACACTTAAAAGATTCAAAAAGAGAATTTAATTAAATGAGAGTGCTGGAAAAGCTGACCAATAAAAACGCGGGATTTTACTTCAATTTTCAATCTAAATGACTATCTCCATCCAGCCGGTTCTTCTGGATCCAAGAAGCTACGTAAAAGTAATACAAACTCTACTGTAATTGTGTAAAAATGTAGTCGTTCCTTTACAGCGCATTTTCTTTTGAGAGAAGAAGATTGTTGGACGGAAAATAGAAAGAATTATGTTTCACAATGGATCTAAACTGACTAACAGTAAAAATATAAACAATAAATAATAATTTTACAAGACTGACAAAAGCTTGGATGTACCAAATAAATGAAACTAAGAAATCTGTGACTTAAATCTTGAAATGAGCTAAAGTTTTTGCACTTTGTCCATTGAAATGATTGCAAATATCGTCAGTAATAAATAACAAAATTTGTACAATTAAAAATAAACTCAAGTATCTGTTGCAGTGGTGGAAATATGCTTGCTTTTCTTATTTCTACATTTAGTTCAAATTTCAAATGATCTTCGACAGCTATTGTACCTTCTGGTTATTTCTGTAACTAACTTATTTTAAAAGTGTTTCGTGATCCTACAATTGCAGATACTCTTGCAGCTTTTCAGACGTTTTCCCAGTAATACAAGATTGCACTTTTATTACCAACGTCTGCAGTTTTATTGGAAGTCTCCGATAACGAAAATAAATGTGCGGTTGAAGTAAGAATAAATGGCCAAGGTAAAACTAATTGGCTGAAGAGTTAACACATGACGAAGTTTACAATTTAAAAAGTTTGCCGCGAAAGCTATTTTTATTGGTACTTTTTAGTACTCATACCAAATGTTACCATATAAAAAAAGTTTCACAATGTAGACTATTAATTTTTTGTTAAAAAAGTAATGAATCGCCGCATGGATACAAAACTATTATAACTTTATTTTGTCTAACACCGTCGAGATAACATTCTATTTCTTTAAAACTTTTTCCTTCTCAAAGTTGAGATACGAAGAAATCTCTTTACACATACGTGGATAATACAGTGGGGATGTACCAGGGCGGCTTCAGGAAGGACAGATCGACAATTGATGAGATCTTTAAGTTAAAACAGATTCAACACAATAACTGTGAACAAAATCTGGGGCTGCATGTATAATATATCGATTACAAACAAGCCTATAGACCTCGGGTGGGCAAATGCAAAAATACTTTATTATTTTTAATGTTAGAGGTACATATAAATTATTTAATACGACGTATTTTGTAATTTTCAATTATTTTAATTGCTAAATTTTTCGGAGTTTGGCTTGCCCAAGAAAACATTAGTGAATGTGAACACAAAATACTAGATTCGAATAATTTGACAACAACATTAAAAATGTTGTGTTATGTGATGTAGTTTAAATAACTTAGATATATAAACCCATTTGAAATATGAACTAAAAAATAGGGCAGCTAAAACAATATACATAATTCTGCTTTTTAATAAAAATTCTGTTCTCGCCGCTAAGAAATTTGATGTGCAAACTACAAACAATAAGTTAGTATGAAAAGTTTTTGCAAGGACTTTAAACTTTTTAACATTTAATACCTGCACGAACTTTTAAAATGTCAAACTTATTGACTGTAAACGGCGCAAAACTAAACTGTGAAAACCTGACTTCTGACATTTAAGAAAGTATGTTTTAAGGCGGTCGAAAATTGCTATTTCTGAAGGAAATAAAATTTTTAATTATCCTGAAACGCTACATACAAAACTGCATCTCATGTTTCATAGGTTACAAACAGTTAAAGTATTGAACTGTCGGCAACAACTTAAACGATAAGTTTTACGCATGTGAGCCTAAATGTCAGTAACGATAAACTTGCTAAAAATTCGTTATTCAAATCCATAGGGATAATAACGGACCGTGTTCTAAAATATGCGAATCACTTATTTTTATTATAAACCATGTTTTATTTTGCAGCGGTTGATCAAGCTTATAAAACGCAACACGACAAATTTAATTCAAAGTAACAAAAGCCAAACTAGTCAAATCCATTACCCAGAAGTTGGCGATAAATTTATCGTCATTTAGTGCTTTCTATTTATAATTTTATAGCGACACTTTCCGGTGGTACGAAAACCCTATTTTATAACCACCCATAAACGAAAATATATTGAAATTATGGTTAAGAGCGTAGAAAATTAAACATAACAATGTATTATAACAAAAAAAAACAGATGGTCCTTTGCATTTTACACGGTTGAGTTTTAATTTGGTTGCAACACTTCAATAATCAATCTAAGTTTGTCAACAATCGTAAATACGTACCAAACAGAGGCATAAGGTATTGTGTGGGCTACTTAACTTTTTTCAGGGCTACTAAAAGTTTAAAAACTCGTGAAACTCCATTGCCTGAAACGATCACTTTGCCGATCTAAAAGTTGACACTATTTTTGGAATCCTTCTTATAGTTTTATGTAAAAATCCATCGGTAGTAAACATACAAACCACCTGTAAATCAAAACAATACCCCATTATAATGTTTCTTAACATATAGCAAAGGCTTATACGAGGTAAAAAGATAAAACCCTATAAAGATCTTACACTGATACCTATCCTAGAATTTTCTATATCTACATTTGCTGTGCAATAATATTGTTGCAGTGTTGCATATTTTTATTTTTGAAAAAGAATTGATTCATTTTTATAGTGAATAAGCAAACGGATACGGTATTGGCTTGAGCCGTACGAGAAATGTGATATATTTCTTGTATGCAGAACAAAGCTTAAGTTGAAGTATAGTTAAGGTCATACGCGCTTTAGAGGAACAGCTCCTTGTTTCGTGTCCTTATGATGTGCAAAACTTTAGGAGTAAAGCAGTTTATGATATCTTTGCAAATCCCTTATTAACGCACTTTGCATCACGTATACTTTTCTTCAAAGCTGTATCTAATTATACTGCCTACGTGTCTAACATCTAACGTAAGATATGATTATTTACATGGCTATGCTTGAGTAAATCGGCACAAATATTTCTAAATTGCGTTGTATTTTAGTCCCTGGACATCTTAGGCTATAGAAATCCCCACAAATAACGATACATTCTTTAAAAGGTACCTAATGCCATCATTTAATTCTTAAATGATTCTTCACACTTTTTATATTTTGACAATGAATGTAATTATATTTTAGGCACCTTCGAAAGGATGGATATTTCAAAAACAGTATTTTCAATCAGATTTTACATCGAACTGATAGATTTTTATTTTGCATGAACAACATAAATCTTTGTTGCAATTTTCAATATGTTACATGTTGCATCCAAATAATTCTGTATGTATTCCTTAACCTTACATGTACCGAAAATATTTGAGTTTTTATTTGTATCGCAATATTTGTCTTATGTGCTTTGACTGACAGTTTTTGGTTTTAAGTTATTATTATTTTCATTTTTTGTGATTGTTCTAATTTATTTACTAGCGTGCTCTCTGTATGAAATATTTAATGGAACTGCACCACAAAACCAAAGTGAACCCAAACAAAACAAACTATTGGTCACCCAAAGGCGTTTTAATTAAAATTTGTAGAATTAATAACGTTGCGAGTTTAAGCGAGCCATGCAAAGTACATATTTACTTTAAAAGCTTTAAAAATATGTTTTTTAAACATAAATTGTTTGTTTTTTTGCAGCACATTTATCATGAAAGAAAATACATGTAAAATAATGTAATTATAAGTGGCATAGTGCATTTTGTTTTAGTTCTATAGAAAACAGCTTTTTGGGAGCAATTTTAAATCCGTATTTATACAATATAAAATAGGGCATTAGTTGGATATTTTATTTAACAAATTTTTTTAATATTATTAATTTAATCTCCCGGAAAGTTGAAAAATATGGAATGACCAAATAAAGTAAGTTAAACTTTCGGTTTACACAATATTTCGAATTTATAATATTAAAACAATAAATGGTAACTTTACTTCTAAAAACGAATATAATTTCTTATCTGTTATTTATAACTTATAGTACTTTTGCAAGAGTTTATTGGGTATTGTATTTGTACTAAAATATTGTACATAAGCAAACTTTGCTAAAAGAAAAATTTAAACTGTACAACGTAATTGTTAGCACTATCCTATGAATTGCGTTTGATAAAAATGTAGAGAACTTTCTCTTATATGTATGGATTGGAACGATTTAAATAACCCTGCGATATTGCAACTTTTCAGCTTACCGACTAATATGAAATCATCTGAAACTACTTCATTGTTCATGATAACACAGATAACACCATCACACCATGTTTGCTACACAATCCTACACATTATTCTTAATCCTAAGCAATAAAAAGCTCATCACATGCAATTATTCAAATGGTGCGTACTAAGCCTTCTTCGGGGCAACTGACATTATCTTCAATGACCCATCGTATATTTACGTGATAAAAAGAAATCGCTTTTTCCGGACATGAAGCGTGTGTAAGTAACTTACGATTGGCTCCACACGTGAGATTTTAATACATTGGGATTATAAAATACAACTCTCACGGAATATATGTTTTACCCAATAGTTATGGCTTTTGTTTATTTTAACACAATAAAAAACACAACAATAAGCAACTTTATTGTTTTATCCGTGTGTACAATCCTGGTTGATATTCAAATTTTGGTTATGGCGCACATTCGACCTAATTTCTGGTTTATGTTGACCTTAACATGGTGAATATTCCAATTAACAATTCGTTAAGCCTTCTATAGCACTACCCTGACCACATGTGTCGCTGACTACCTCGATTATCAAACCACTAGAATAGAGTGGATTGCAGAAACTAGGAAAACACGTTTAATACCGGAACAAAACAACGTTGACAATGCAATAAAACAGCTCCTGCTCCGTCGAGATTAAAAATTTTTCACCCGCGTTCGTATTAATATGTAATTTTGAAAGTAACAGGCAGGAAATTGTTTCGTGGATTATTTACGCTCGAGACGGTAACATTTGTCAAACGTTTTAAAGGAATTGAATTCGCATATCGTACAGGATATTGGAATGTAACAATGCAAAAATGACCAAACAGCCTTAAACTTGTAAATCAATAAACATTAGCTAAAACTCAGTTTAAAATGAGATATGTCGTAAATAACCCCATTTTATGAATATGAAATTGAGATATGATTATACCAAAAGGAAATTAGAAGCAAAAAATACAGACAATCAAATATGCATTGCAATATGATTAAATCGACTACTAAATCTGGCACGTGTGGCTGTGTATAATCTATAAAAATGTTGAGACTACTTGTTTTCAAATGAATTTTTATAACACCATCCTTTTATAGTTAAATGCTATTCTTGTAAAATTACTCTGCATTTAAATTAAAACTAAATTTTCAAGAAAACATAATGATTAGTTTCCTATACAACACAATTTCGAAGTATTAGTTAGAGCAGATTAAGCTTCGCTCGCTTAATAAAGTAACTGCCACCACACGTTATATATTGCCAAGAATGTTGTGCTTTGGCTAGCAGGTGTGAGGGCTCCTAGTTAATGACCAGTCTTAGTAAATAAAGCTTAATTAAATGTTAAGTTGGTTAAATAAAGTTTTACCAGTCAATTTCTCATGTGATGATAACTATTCATGGCGATTCATCTGGCAGGACAAAAAGTAATTGCGTTTTTTCAGTGTAAATAAGAAGCGATTTTTCATGAAAAACCAAAACTTTATTGAACAATGTATTGTCCATTTTGTTTGACTACGGTTTGCCATCTTTCAGGCAACTTCATCATTGATTCAGCGCTCAAATTATTTATTTTCCTTGCTAATACACTACCAGTAAAATTGCATATTTAAGGTGTTTTACAAAGAAAGAAAAAATGGTAGTCTGACAGTACAGGGTCTGCAAATATGGTGGATATGGTACCATATCCCATCCAAACTCAAACAACTTTTTACGAGTGCCAAACTTG
This sequence comes from Elmis aenea, assembly GCA_947652605.1. Classification (NCBI taxonomy): domain Eukaryota; kingdom Metazoa; phylum Arthropoda; class Insecta; order Coleoptera; family Elmidae; genus Elmis; species Elmis aenea. The sequence goes on along the minus strand of OX393581.1, from coordinate 55,012,540 downwards.
TATGTGTTCAAGCGTTATTATGATGGAAGACAACTCCTTTGCAATACGCCAATTCTGGGCGCTTCTGTTTGACGGCACCATTTAATTTATCCAGTTGACGATAAGATATATCAGAATTCAGAACCAATGGTTCGCTTCCTTGGACGCAGCTTAAAACACACAATACCTTTGAAATCCCACCAAATTGACAGCATAACCTTTCTTTGCTGAATATCTGCTTTTGAAGTGCTTTGAGAAAGTTCATCTCACTTGGTACACGATCTGTTTTAGTTGACGTTGTTGTAAATGATTCATTTTTATCGCCTGTTATCACACGTTTCAAAAATTGATAATTTTCTTCTCGTTCCAATAGAAAGTTAATTCGTAATTTGACTTCTTTGAGTTCATGTGGTATTAAAATATTGAGCTTTTTAAGATATCCAAGTTGTTTTAAATGGTTTTCGACGCTTGATTTTGAGATGATAAGATTCTCAGCAATCTCTCGTGCCGTTAAAAGCCAAATGGATTCGATCTTTGCCTTTATTTTATTGTCATTAACGTCGATTGGCTCTTTTTAAGCCAAAAGTTATCCTAAATTACTGCACAACCCATTCTTGTGAAGACATAGATAGTGCCTAAATTTATTAAGGTTTATTGCAGAATTATTATTAAATTTATTTTACTAGTTAAGTTATTGATCAGTTTTTACTAGATTCATTTGCGAAAGGAAGGAGCCAAGCACGAAAAGGTAACAGACATTATAATTATAATCAAAGTCGAATAAATTCAGGACTAAACAATTATTGCAGTGTAATTTGCTATAAATTATTGTAATTATGTTAATATCAAACTCAAGCACGAATGTTTATTAGGTTAAACAAATAAATAACTCTATATTCCAACATATTTTGATTATAACATATGTTCAGTTCACGATCAGCAATGACATTACCGATTAACTCAATTTTCATTGTTTTTGGAAAAAATTGTAGAGAACTAATACTTTTTGATGAAACTTTTCTCTTAGGCTTCAAAATATCACAGCTATTTAACAGAATGACAAGAACAACAGAGTTTAATCAAAACAGTGATTTTAAAATTTCAATCTTTTCCTCGATTCGTATCTTTAATTTACAAATTGATTATTAGCATCTAAATGGAATGTGACAGTGCTTTAAATATTAAAACCAGGCACTTATTTTTTTCCCTCTAAAATTGAGCATGTTAAACCACATTGCATAAATTTTCTGTACACGTCTTACCCAATTCCTAAACTTTTAAGCTGTGCAATTTCGTTAAACGAGCTTTTACGTTCATGTTTGAAATACTCAACCAAATTGAATAAAACCAAGCAAAACCGAATTAAATTACGTTTAACGTAATTGGCACTCTTTATATATGCAAGCGGAACAACGACGTCAAAACCGCGAGGTAAATAATATAACAATGTTGTGTTTCGAATTAAAGTATTTAAGCGTTATAAGTCTAGAAGATGAAAAATCTGATTTACTAACTTTGCTAGCTATCAAAATTGGTCCTTAACTTTTGTGCCCAACGCCGTTGATGTACATTGAGACTTTAAAATTGCGAATCAAACTCTCTCAAGTCAATGTTAAGACTTACTTTAGGTACAGCTGAAACAATTTTTCAGAATTCACGTAAGATTTGCGTAGAATAAATCTTTAAACACGTAGCCTCAACTAAGCAATAAAATTTTAAAGCTCATGTAAAATAAATGAAACGCAATAATAAAATATTGAGCAAATCAGCAAGATATGGTTAAGGCGACTGTCCAATTTGAAAATGAAGCAGATACTACCATTACACTTTAAAACTATCATATATACATAAATATTACCTACATATGGCGAAAGATACAAATCAGCTATGGACTTTTTACACTCACGATTTTATTTGCCTATCACACGTTAACAATTGGTGGCAGCGCGTGTTAAAGACCGATTACTTTTAGTAGATGTGTTGATTGGGTGAGCATGAAATATAACAAATTGAGTGGCCTTATCACCAATCGATTGCCGAATTTAGACAGTGCACGCACATCCACCTACACCTACTGCCTGTTGTAGTCTATTTTGAAACAAAATCCTTGCATTTTGTCAAAATTGAAGGCCTTGATTTTTGAATACATAATCAGGTTTTTGTTTAACATACTATTTCGACCTAGTGATCCGATTTCACACGTTTTATTTGACAACTTTTTACGTTTTGCTTATCTTTGTTTCCGCTTTTAAGCAATTTGCCCTCTTCTAAGTTTGATATAACTTATTTAAGCTACATTAGTACGTTTAATTAACGTGATTTATTTTTAATTTAAACAATATTAGGATTTAGTCTTAGACTAATAAGTTACTTACAATTAGTTCTATTCCTAATATACAAAATAACTTAAGATCGTCACCCATTTACGTCTCCCAGCTATTCCACTCGATTCTTGTGCAATTACACAAGCACTGACTGCTTTTTTTACACTATAAGTTACTCCAACTCAAAGGGTTTCTTTCTCTTGAGTCTTCTTACTATGTTCGTGTTATCGCGAAGATGAACAGCCTCAATATTTACATGTAGCAGTAAGTAGTCTTCCTTCGTGAGTTCTCGCAAATTTCTGGATGTCGCTGTACTCCAAGGTCCCTATCAAGATCGTAATTTTTAATGCATCTACGATGTTGCTGAATACATTGTTTTGAAAAGTTTGCATTATTGTAATGTTGGTTTCTTTGGTACAATCCCAGAGCTGTATACCATACGTTTACACTGGTGGTTAGGCAAGGTTTATGAGGACATCGGATGAAAACTTCCAGAAAATCTGACGTGTGGCGTCATTCTGCTGCACGACAATGCTCACTCTCAAGTCCCCAATGTTGTAAACGAAAATGTACAGCGTATGAAGTTTTTAGAGCATGTAATTTCCATCTTTTTGGATTGTTAAAAAAGTGATAGGAGGGTCACCGTCTGCACTCGGACGCAGAAGTACAGCCAGCGGTGAAAGAACTCTTTAAACAGCATTTACAAGGTATCCGTCGCTTGGTGAGACAATGGGATAAACGCTTTAACCCACTCAGCGATTTTATTTAATTACTTCATAAATAGATCTTTTTTTAAACAAAAGATATGTTTTAGTTATTTTATATATTTAGCATAAATTGCTAACTATAAAAAATGTCTTTATTGTAAAGTTTTGAACAGAAAATTTGTTGGTAATCACTTATACGTATGGTTGAAGCATGCTTCAGTCGTTCAAAAATTACATAAAAGTTATTTCGAGAACACAAAAAAAGACATCTATTATACTTGAAATATTTATGTAACATATATTTCTAACGTTTATAAGAGATAGCTATAATATTTCACTTTTAATATACTTCATATGGAATACAACGTCCCCTTGGGAAAGCGTCACAAAAACTACGTCTTCTTTTGCGTTAACTTTCAATATTAAAACTCATCTTATACGAGCACATACGAAAATTGCGTTACTTTTTTATATTTAACAAAAATGTTGCAACTCAGTTTACTAAAAACACTTGTATTTAAGACATTAAGAAGGTTTTGTGCCACAAAACCATTGAATAAGTTTGTTATTTCTACAAAGAAAACCTTGTTGACTGATAGAAGTTCATTTTGCTAGCAAAAATTGATTATACATTGGCAGATAAGTTTTGACATCATAACAATTTGTAAATAAGCATTTTTATCACTATTAATATTCATAAATACATAAGTAATAAGTACATATTAAAAAATAAGTATATGTAATGTATACATATATTTCATTTAAAAGTTTATTCATGTATCCAATAATTGCCACTGTGGTAAATTGGGGGTATATAAGAGAGAAAATCCATTTTTATGCCATTTTCAAAACAAATCTATTTGCACTTCTGTTCAGCAATAAAATTTCCATTGACGAAAATAGTAATGATCTTGAAAGAAATTGCAAGTAAAATGTTTAAAGATAAAAATAACATACATTCTTGTAATCGTAAACAGCTTTAACTCATACTTAGCAAAATGTGACGTACGCCACTTTCAAAATGAACGGCTCATATTGTAATGATTATTAATCATTTTTATACTGTTGTGGATTATAAACTCCGGAGAAGGCTATAAGCCAAATACAAAATAAGGAGATCATAAAACAACTTGAAGGCATATAGCAACAATAAGCTCTACCGTACTTATTGTATAAATAAATATGTTTGTATTTGTTATTTAATTGCAGATGTGGGATCAATTACAAATTTTGCTAACTAATAATTTACCCAGGACTGTATCCTTCATTATTTGCTTAGTAATGTAAATATGGATACAATTCATATTTTAGGTAATAATTGCCTTAACAAATAGTGATTAACCCAATTACTTAGTTCATTCGCTTGTCACACATTTATTATTCAGTTAAACACTAATTAACACATTGCACACTCAAATTGAAAACTTATTTAACGTTATTACTAAATACCGAAGTATTCTTTTAAATACGACATTTTTTGTGCAACAGTTTGAAAAAAAAGATACTTTTTCAGCCTCTTTTTAATTGTATAGTAAAATTAAATCCTGTACCTAATCTAATTTTATGGATATCATGGTAATCCAATGGAATTAGATTTAAGATGAAATTTGTCAAAGTTGTTGTGATGCAGTTCTCGCTACATTATTTGAGTAACAACTTTAAGTGCATCGAATATCATGTTATTTGCTGAATTCGGTTCTTTGGCAAATACTAAGGTACAATAAATCAAAAATAAAGGAAACTCGACTACTGCTCAGAAAATTAAGCTTGTTTCCAGAATGAAATAGGTTAAATGAGAATGGAAAAAGAAACACATAATTTAAGTTCATTATGAAAGGTTTTTGACGTTCGATTAAATTAAATCATAACCATCTTGACCGTTCTTTGCATATTTTTCTTTGAAATATCATTAACCTTATATTAAATCCGGGGTAAAAGTTTCTGCAAAAGTTATATCATTATAAAAACAAACACTTTCCTAACAATGTACTGCACTAAGCATATTGTTTTCACAATAATATCAAAAGACAACTTTTATTAAAACTTTAAATGAACCTCTTGGGCTCTGTTCTTTTATATCAATGAAAAGTATTGTTTGAAGTCGCGTACTCCTTAATTAGAACAAGAAACGAGTATTATAAAACAAAACTAACTACTTTTATTTCCTTTTTGTTTAACGTTCATTTAGTTTTGAACGAAAGCGAAGAAATTTGATGTAATTTTCTTATAGAACTGTTGTAGGTAGGTACACCAATTCGTAAAATTATTTTTAACTTATTAACTACACCGAATTAAACTACAAATTTGCATATCTAGTTATACTCGCTAATGTAAGTTACTCCTATTTATTACTATACTTAGCGTACTCACAACAAACTGTAAAAATAAAAATCGCTTTCGGGGTTTAGCAGTTCTTCGTTAAAGGAAAAGCGGAACTTTTTTTAATTATGCTTTTCTGCGTCCTAGTGGCTTTTGTGTTTTGAAATGATGTACATAAAATGAGCTGTGTTCAAATAAAAATTCACTACTAAAAGCAAGTGCAAAACAGCGTTAGTTTTGTAATGGGCTGGTGCTTAAAATGTAATTTAGCAGTGTCTATTGAAGTGCCAAGCTAGTGCATGCAACCGATTGATTAAAACCTATTACGAATGTGTAATTAAATATGCAACGGACTCCACGTTTAATTAAAACCTATCACTTTTATTAACATTTGAGTAGTTAAAAATGTTAGCACTGGCGGCTAAAGCATATATTTGCTGTTTCTTCTCATAATCAAATACGAGAACCTATTTCTACTTTACTTCGCCCCCTCCTTAAATTAATTCAAGACCCTGCTGCACAGGTTGAGAATCACTGATCTAACATAAATAAAACAGGATATTTCCTTTATATTTGGTATTAATGATGTTTAGCGTTCCTTCATCTTACATAAATTTTATCAAAATATATTTTTGTCCAATTTGTAACCATTAGTCAGGAATGTAAAATTTAAATTTCGCTTACTGTGGAATTTTCATTACAAGCTCTTTTAGTCGAAATTAATAAAAGATTAGTGACTCTGTTTTTAATTAAATATTCATGCAACGATATCCGTTGGATTAACTCTTAAAACAAATGTTGTTATTAATAAAATACTATTTAACAAGCATTATTTAATCTACGCTGTATTTAATCATTTTATATGGAATTCGTAATATCGTGAGACCTTTACTAATGTTTAAAATTAATCGTTACAAGTTTTGTTGGATATAAGTTGTGCCAGCTTCGCACAACACCTGCAATGCAGATATTTATGTCGTTAATGTTATTATTTAATAATGAACATGTTTAGTTCTTATCAGCAACGGAAAGAAAGAGCTTATACGGTGTGATTAAAAATTACAGGCAATATGCTCGTTTTTCTGTCTAAACATATATACCAATAACTTCAAAGCTGCTAATATGCTATTCCACAATTTTCATATTGCCATTATATCTTTCCAAGGATTCAGTTTAGAGAAATATAGACCTTTAGGAATGCTTCTGTCATCTATCACAGTAATTTATTTTCTACAATTATTTTCAGTATTATATACAGGGCGTCATTGTAATTACTACAAACCTTCCATAAAAATCTTATATGGCGTCCCAAAAAAAAAAACAAAAAAGTTAACTATTAGATCACAAAAAGCAGGCCGAATAAATAAAGCTAGTAAATTTTGTTACGTTAGTCGCAAAATTGGTCATTAAAATAAATTTTTCACTGCAGTAATATATTCTAAAGATGAAAATATTATAATTCGTGCCAAAACATTAGCAAAAAGATAGTTAGCAAATACCCTTTGGTATTCTATAAGCTGATTATATTGTGTAACTGCAAAGGTGAATAAGAAACTTTTTTTGTTATTACTTATGGGTAGTTCACACGGTTCACACTTTTGATGTCGCGATTTTTGATATCTCGACATCAAATGTCACCGTGTGAACTACCCAAGTATGGTAAGCTTACGTCAATGCCGAACTGTCAATCGATGTCGCGACATCGCGGCACTAGCGTCGTGACATCGTGGCATCGCCACATCAGGCTGTTCAGACGACGAATGTCACCGTGTGAACTACCCTTTACTTCTGTTTCAAAGTTTACCTTTTAAATACTTCATAACAGATCTTAATTGTCAACTAAGTAGTGATACTTAAACACCAATTATTTATTTAGAATTCTTTAACGTTCAATGAATTAACCACATAATTTAAAACTCCAAGCCACGTCCTTCATATTTTATACTAACTATTCAACTCATTTAGCTCCTTGTTCTTTGTTAGTCCTGACTTGACTTAATTTGCATAAATGAATGAAACGTGTACAGCACAGCTACAGATTTCTTGTAAATAACGTAAAAAGAAAAGCCCTAATATAAGTGACATATCTTAATTGACAATAATAATAATAATAGACAAAATAAATAAATGCGTTTACACAAAATGTTATTGTAGCAAGATCCGATTGTGTAGGTACAAATTTGTTATCTATAGGTGTAAAGAAAATATCCAAACACTCTGTCTAATGAAACGCAAAGTGGTGTATTGAAAATGTATGTGTACTTTTTAATAACTTCTCGGAGGAGCGTTGTAACATGTTTTATATATTTTTTTTAGCGATGAAGGCTGCAATTTTGATACAACGGTGGTATAGGAGATATTTGGCAAGAATGGAAGTTCGTCGCAGGTATACATGGACGATATTTCAAAGCATAGAATACGCAGGAGAACAAGATCAGGTTAAGGTAAGTCGAATACAAAATTATATGTCCTACATTTATTTAAAAACACGTTAATTATTACCCCGCACATCCACCAATTTTGTAGCGTATGTAAGAGGTTGTTACATACTAATTAAATCTATCGTCTATAAATGGGTCAGTAAGAAAAGAGAGCAAAGGAAAAAAACTGAAAAGTGACAGGTTTATATACTTGCAAAACAGAATACAAGGGCCTACAGCAACAATTACTAAGTTTATGAATCAGCATTTAAATGTTGAGTCGCAGATCAAAAGGGTGCATAAACTTATGCTAGTGCAAAGACTTTTATGGTAAAACTGAATAACCAAAGGGACAAGGAAATAAGCATGGCAAATAACGTTAACAATATTGTTAATAACTTGATTTTCAATAAATTTGTTTGTAAGCTAATGCAGAGGTTGAATTTTACCCATTAAATGAATCTACATGTAACACAGAACTTTTTTCAAGAGTGCCTAAAATATTAAGCCCCAATGGTATACACTATCTATAGAATACTTGAATGATTTCTTGGCATATACAGATTATTTCAAATGGACACCAACTTGGGATTTTAAAATACAGCACCCTGTAAATTATTGTAATTTTAGAATCTTCGATTTACTTAAGCTTGTTAAAAAAATTCAAAATATTCTCGTTATTTAGACCAACTGTTCTTTGTTATATAAAGTGTTTATATGCGTTCATGATTAAATGAGAAAACGCCGTTATAATTTTTTGTTTAGATTTGAGATAAATAATGCAGCTGTAAGCGACTTTAAGTAATTCTAAACGGTCTGTACAGTCTGTTAAATTTTGTTGTCGGTTCAAGGTCCTTACAGCAATATTTAACAAGCTAAGCCATTATAAATCTTGTAAGACTTCCGAAAAAAACGTGCCTGCGGATGTTTCCTTCCGTAAAATTTTCGCGTCCGGGAGAATGCTTTAAAACCCATTTTCTGAACTAAACTGCACTTCGTTACGATTTTGAAATATTGCAGGGATGTGAGATCAACTGGAGAGTGATTAATTCTCAGCAGATTTGAGGCACGAGGCTCTAATTTGACTATATAATATTGCCCGACTTCAGCTAAAGCATTTTTAGGATTTGTTAGCTAAAATATAGACGTGTTTGTGATATATCCTTATTCACGTTAAGCTAAAATACTATTATTCGATGGAAATGTTGTGCAAGTTTACGATACGTAAAACAATTTAAATCAGAAGTCTTATACAAAATCAACATTCGATTTTAAATATAAAATGTTGTAAGTTGCTATTGCTTATAACTAATTTAAGCTGGAATGCTTGCATATACCTTCACGTAATATAATAATAATAATAATTTATTTCTGTACCTAAAGTGTAAAACTTTCATTAGTTTTTCTGAATTCAATTATATATGTATATCCCTAAAAAAAAATATTTCTCTATCAAATTTAACAGTAATTTAGGTAACTACACTTTACACATACAAGACAAAACTGCACAGATCACCCGAACGTTTTTGATGTCCTGTTTTGCAACATTATCTTTTATTTAATTAAAAATTTCTCTTAATAAATGTTTTCCGGTTTTACGATTTATTATAACGATAAGCTCATTTTAAATGAGAATTTAAATAGCCCATATATTTTAAACACCCACTTCGTTCACAAACTTTGTCGTTTGTGGAAAACGGTAGCAAATATCAAACAACAACAAAAATGTTTTGTTCCGAAACACGGGCGAAATAAGTTGGAAGTTAAAGTAATCAGAGAAACACATTTCACGATCGTTATCATTTCATTTCAATTCTAATTATCTATCTCGCATGAACCAAAGCTTTATTTAACCCACGCAATCACCATACATGTAAATAAATATTCATTTCAACTTAAAATATTGTTACTAGTCTAGAGTGACTAACCAACCATTTTAATCTAAAATTCTTAGGCTAGGTACTTTATCTATGTAAGATTGTAAGATATCCTCATTGGTGTTTCTTAGTTCCTAAAATAAAACAAAAATTTGACGTCTTACTCACATAATCACTATGCTCTGCTTTAGCACTGTATCGCTATACACTACAAGAATCTTTCTAGCCTTCTTTCCAAACCAGCTTTAACTAGAAGTTGCAGCACCTTCACTTCATGTTGCTGTGGGCGTGTTTCCCTCGTGCTATCTGCAAACATTTTGATCTCTTGCTTGGCGGTTGGGGCCTTCAGATCTCTATGTAGGTGTGATCATTCAGAAAGTACTATATGTTGAAAAACCTGGATCTTATCCATGTTGCTTTTGGCTGCACATCCCCAGAGCTGAACCATGTCAGGTCAGACTGACTAAGATTAATTTGTTTGTACAGTAGTAATTTATTATGCACAGACAATTGTGATTTTCTTCCAAGCAGAAAGTACGTTTTTTGTAATTAAGGTAAAGCTCTTTTTTTTCTGTATGTGTTCTTTCCGTCGAAAACTGATATCCAGATTGATTTTGCTGCATGGCAATGTGGTATTTTGGCATTGTTTATTGAAACTGGAAATTATAAAGTTTATTTTTTCGCCTTCATGTTGTGGCAGTTCTTGCACAAATTGACCATCATTTGGCTGTGAAGTGTGTTCCAGATGATTTGCAAACTTTTCTGCTCTTTGCTAATTGCTCTTTGAACAGCTTCCATCGAAGAATCAGATTGATGAGTTATTTATGCACGGTCGTTTCAATTTTTTGGCGCTCTTCCAGATGGAATAATCTGTTTCCTTACCATTTGTTAGCTCTGATCAGTATTTGTTTACAGATTCATTTTTTAATTCTATAATTTTGTTTCTTAGTTTCTGCGTAGCACGGTTTCACTTGGTTATGACAAAATAAGTCAACAAATCTCACATTTAAATACTTTGGTCTTATTTCTTATTTACAAAATATTTTCTCCTCACTTAACCGTTTTTACACGAATATATACTGTTTGTGAGTCTAAAATAATTTATTCTAGGAACGTAAGCAAACAGCCAGAAAATCGAAAACTTTAAATCGTATTGTTTTTTACAGGTTAAGAATAAAGCACCCGAAAGTATTAGCCAAAGAGATTTATAGACACGTCAGATTATACAACCTGCAATCATAAATCACAAAGAATAAGCTTTCCTTAAACAGCACAATTTAATTTTATGTTAAAACTTAAACCATAATAAACATGCTGTAGACATTATTGATGTCTAATACATTTTATAAATAAATTGCATCGTGTCTGCCACAAAGTGTACCATAATTATGATTTTAATCGTTCATTTTACCGTTGTTTTGATTAATAAAACAATACGATGACTAAAAGATTGCGTTGTCAAATTGTTTTCTAAATTGCACCTTTTGGAATTATATCGTGATAAATACAGGTCCAGGTGGATGATAATCACAGTGCAGACATAATTACTACATTATACATCTGTTGATCTATTTTATTTCTTGCGCTTTGTCTTACATGATTAAGTGCATCCGTCTGTATTTGATTTCGGTCGACCGTTAGGGTCTAAAGTAAAGGAAACCGTCTATCTAGGAAATAGCGCGTCCGTCAAGCCAAAACTCAAAGCAACCTCGCCAAGACCCAAAGGATTGCGCCACAATCATCACAGCAAATTCACAAAAAACGGGTTTGACATATTGCTAGAAAATTATTCTGGATTGTTCGTGTTTGATATTATAATCTTTGGTATGATAATTTAGTCTGTTGTCTGCACTTAATTGCTCGTGTTTTTTCTACAAAAGGCATCAACTTATGAATTTCGATAGTAATACTAAGACTGCTATAATTACTTATAAGAAAAAGCAAAAGACGCACAGTTGTGTAATATTTCTCAATACCAGATCGTTATATTGTTAGCTTTCCCAGCAAGTTTCACAACGTTAGCTTATTTGAGGTGTGATTGATAAAATATTTAAGATCGGGTTGTTCGCAGTACCCAATATGGATATAAATATCAGGCAAAGGTGTGTTATAGAATTTTGTGTAAAACTTAACAAATCAGCAGCGAAATGTTATGATACAACAAAAACTGAAGCTTTATCTCCTTTTTATGTGTTTGTCTAGTAAGAAAAGTTTTAAAATGGCCATAATAGTGAGAAAAATGAGCCTCGCTCTGGACGACAGTCGACGCCCAACACCGAGGCGAATCAAAACAAAATTGATCAAATGACTAAAGCAAATCGTCGTTTAACAATCAGAAAAATGGTATTGACTTTGGCTAGTGGTGTCGCAAGTTTATGTTTTGGGATACAGAAAAGTGGCAGCAAAGTGAGTTCCTCAATTGCTCTCAGATGAACAAAAACAATAAAGTATATGCAATTTGTGATCAATGAAAAATCGTTTAAAACAAGAACCAGACTTCTTAGACAGGGTTAGTACGTGTGATGAATCGTGGTTTCATCATTATGACCCAAAATTAAAGTTGGACAGCTCAAAATGGAAAGCACAAAGAAAGCCCTAGAGCCCTAGACCGACAAAGGCAAAAGTTCAAGCAAGCGCAGGAAAAGTGACGCACCCAATCTTTTTCGACAAAAAAGCGATTATTTACGATTACTGTGTTGTTAAAAAAAAAAAACTGTTAATGCAGAACATTATGCTACTGTTATCCAGACAATTCTTATTCCTACGAGAGATACATACATCCTAGTATTTCAAGATATTGCAGTACGCAAATGAAGCAAAGAACTCAAATTACACACACATTCAAATTGTTTCTACAGGTAGCAAGTATTGAACGATATTCGTAGATGCGTCACGTTATTTGTATATAACTAAAGTTTGTAGCGCAGCAAGTTAACTGACTGATGTTTTGATTACACATACAATATTGGGTTCGCCGCTTCGGCGATAACATTATCTAGAAATTCAAGCGTCTTAATCGATAAAACAATGTGTAAATTTAACGTTAATGTAATATCTTAGAGCCAAACATAAAAAAAAAACAGAATCTTGCCATGGTTTTCGAAAAAAGCGCTCTTGATAAGAATATAAACGCTGCCCGTTTTGTAGAGAAAAAAATGACTCTTTAAACCGTGGACCACAGTTACGTTTTCTCCGGGACTGTATAACTTTGGCAGTATACAGGGTGTTGCACGACGTAACGGCCAAACTTAAGGAGTCAATTTAAGCAAAAAATGTTATATAAACCATAGTTCAAAACTTGATGGTTACCGAGTTAAAGACTTTTAAAGTTTATTCAAAAAAAGGTTAATTTCAACATAAAAAAGTATAAATACCGCTTTTATCTTCTAAAATATTGATTAAACAACAAAATATTTATTGTAAGAGATGCATCGCCATTTTTTCTGCGCCTTATGGGGTACTCGATTTTGTGTTGTTAAATGCTTGATTTTTTTGAAAGTGCTACATTGCTCAAAATTTTCAAAAACAAGTGAATTAATCGAAAAAGGTTAATTTTAGGCCTATATGACCTTTCACATTTTATGAAGTTCATTTAAAGGGGAATCTAAAAATGTAATAATATACCGGGTGCTCTATTTAAAATAACTAGGTTGGTTGCCATAGCAAGCAAACCGTCAAAAAACAAAACAACATCGAGCACACCATAAGGCGCAGAAAAGATGACGATGCATCTTTTATAAAAAACATTTTGTTGTTAGATCAATATTTTAGAAGATAAAAGCGGTATTTCATACTTATTTATGTTAAAATTTACCTTTTTTTTATATACTTTAAAGGTCTACAACTCGATAACCAACTAGTTTTGGACTATGGTTTATATAACATTTTTTGCTTAAACTGACTCAAGGAACATGCTTTTTAAGTTTGGCCGTTACGTCATGCAACACCCTGTATAAACGCGCTTTATATAAAATCCTTTTAATCTTCCTTAATATGTCGGTTTGTCTTTTTCTCTGACGATCTGATTGCATATCAGCAGACCATAGGAAACATATATATGAACTTGTTACTGTCTGATATTAATGAAGTTAGTAATCACTAGTTTAAAAAAAAAATTATTAAAGTATTACAGCTTTATAAGCTATAGCTAACTTTTCATGTAAGGGTCATATTGACCCGAAGGATAGATCTTTATAATTTTTTTTACCACAAAATAAAAAACATCTTCGTAAAATACTTTTAAATGTGATAAATTACAACTAAATAAACAAAGTCATAAAATATTAATGACAAATATCAAAAAGACACACAAGAGATTAAATTTTAAAATGGAAGGAAGCAGCAGCGTTAGTATGTATAATTTATTTAGTTGAATTTCTTTATTTAAAAAAAAAATCATCATGTGATGCTTTTGGGAATGGTGAATACAGGCAAACCAACAAAATCCTCCGTTTTTTGTAACAAATCACCGAAGATTTATTGTGTTCTAGAAAGATAGATTCTTGTTTCAGTTTAGTTCATTGTTGGGAAACGTTTTTCCCACCTTCTCTCACCTTTATTTATCTACAGATAAATCAATCTAACTGACCTTTCCTTCAGTGGTAATTTTTCACATGTTCCTAATCGTTGTTCGTTCTATAGCGCTCATTAATGCAATAAAAATGTGTACTTTAACATTGTAACACGACACGACTACTGCATTTATGTGTCCTAAATGTATCTCCATCAGAACTGGGTTAATTAAAATGCGTTTAAATATTCCCGAAACAGTTTGAGTGTGTCGCAGTAAATCACTGTTTACACTGTTTAATGAGGAGAAGCGCTTGCACACTGCGAATTCATACAATAAATGTTTGCAAATCCAAGCATACCTGTCTGATTACTAAATGCAGTGAATAAAATTTGCATATCAGTGACACCAATGTTTGAAACAGAGTATTTTATTTGAATGTCGATGAGTTACACTTCCACTAACTGTGACCAGTGCAGAATACTCGTTTAGTAATAGATAGGTCCAAATTTTTTTTTTTTTAATGACCGAAGTCACCCTATTTATGGTAACTGCAAATATACAACTTAATAAAGAATCTTATCCTATCTGCAAAAGCAAGACAGTATTTGAGAGAAAAAATAATCTGTTCATTTTCAGTTGCTCATCTAGAGGCAATAGATAATAAACAAAATAAAAAGACAAAGAAATAATCGCTTTGTAGCTCTTCCATAGGTATCTAGATCGGAAAAACTAAGCTGAATTGTTTTAGCGAGACCCTCTTTGACAGAACAGCGAAACTCACTAGGGAGCAACGATTTTTTATATATTCAAGTTGGTTTGTTGTAGGATTGCAAGCCAACCAATAAGACTATAAAAATGTGAAACCCACTATTTTACAGAGTAAGTAACAATTGAAAAGCTTTTTGATTGTCAAATCATATATTAAACGTTAAACTTCATGTAGGTATCTTTACAAAATAAATTTTTAATGTTACTTTTAATACACTCGTTAGCACCCAATTCTGGTAATAATCCCCTATAATAAGAGTTTTGGTATTTTAAATAACAGCGATGCTCTATGATTTTGCTCAATTAATTTTAACATCAAAACACTAACGGTTTAAATAACTTGCGTTATAAATCTAATAAATACACGAAATTTTTTATCAAAGTACATTTTCCGTAGAGTATCAGACTCAAATACATCAATCGTTTTACCTCCACACCACAGACAAATCTGGAAGTTCGGGCAGCTTTGTTTATAGCCCCAAGGAAGACAAAATCGAACGGAACGATTTTATAGCTTTATTGAAGATGTTGAAAAGTAACAAGTACGAAAAAGGATTTTCTTGCATGGAGTGTTAAAACGAATTTCACGTACAACTATAAAAGTCTGCTGTATTTTCTCGTGTCTGTAAATTCTAAATCTCGACAAAAATCTGAATAATAATTCGTTTAAGATTTACTTCATTCCTTTTCTACACGTGTAATGATTATACAGTGTGTACAAAAAGTAACGTAACACGTTAATATCTTGTTAAAATTTATTCTGTCTTGCGAAGAATAATTTTATTTTTCTGGTTTTTAGAACATTCAAAATAATGAATTACTGGTACATGAAGTACTATTTTCTAAAATTTTGTTTAAATACTGATCAAGAAGAAATTTTTATCAATTTTCATCCATAAATATTGAATATTTTTGAGTTACTGATGAAAATAAAACCGAACATTGCAATTCTTTGGAGAGCCGTAGCACATTCAAGTGTCTACAGAAAATGTTCTTTTGAAAATGAATTTAAAATTACCCCTTGGAAATGTTTTCAATGGTTATGAGGAGCTTTCTGTAAACCATATGTCCTTTAAGATTAGTTTGCATAATTTTAACGGGTTGTTGTGATAAGGCTTGCTTAAAAAAAAACTTCTTTGTAAAGAATAATGTTAAATAACGAGGAAACCCGATTTAATTCAGCAAAAAGATTATAGGTACAGCTTTTAGCATCTTTTCAAAAAAGAGTGTCATTTACGAAGCACTTAGGTCCATTAGAAGTTATTAAATGTTTGTAGGTGCTTATGTTCGTTAAGTGCGAAAGTGTTTGTCTTTTATGAAACAACTACAAATCCATTAACCGAAAAAACATTAAGACACAAAACTTTTTGTTTTTTACGCCAAATGGTTTGAGCCGAAAACACCCTTTTTATTATCTCATAACACGTATATTGATATTGATGGTGATAATAAAGTATCTATTAAATTAGTTGTGTGACTAAAAACCCACGTCAGTTTAAAAAAATATAATATAGTATTCGACCACACAATAGTCTCAGTGCTGTAGCTCTCCGTTAACTATCGTTATGTTTCAAATTCCTTTGTCATATTTGTGGTTTTCAACCTATCCCTTAAACATGCTACACTAATTCCGAATTTCTGTTTTTAAGTAACCATTTAAACGTGCTTTCCTTTTAAAATCCGTTAAACTTACCTTTTTAATTATTTTTAATTTTTGATATTTCTTGTGTATGGACTTGAAAGGAAAATAAATCTATTATTATTAGCGAGTTGTTTTTAAGTCAAAACAGACTGTCTTTTAAAACAATTAATTTTTTATTAATTATGCACTGGCAATAAAACCAATTCAAAATTCTTTAACAACAGATTACACGCTTTTAATAAAACATAAGATTGATTTATATCATTGTTAATATTAAAAAATTATGTTAGAGTCATAAATTGGGGTATAAAAATTTTATGTCTTCGTAACGATCCATTAAATTTTATGCTTTCATCATAATATGATTTTAAAAATGTAATAAAAGTATGATGATCACAATAATATCGATTTATTTGGAACAATTCAGCAATAACGTTTATAGCTGTATGGTAATTTTCTGAGCGATTATATTTTTGAAAATACTTGGTAAAATCTATGACGGACCGTACTGTACATCGTCCGCACCACTGGGGAAGATACTACTCTTATATTAGTGTTGTTGTTAATTACCAATACCCATATCATATAAAACGGCTTTTTGTTAAACTTATGCTTACATTTTTTAGTTATCAAACATAAGACATGCTTTAAATATATGATTAATCGTAACTTCGGCAACACTAAGCTTAAAGTCTAACAAAATGCAGCTTTTAAAACACTTAATAAACTTATGGGTACAATACATTTTTATTCAAAAATGTAAATGGCACTAAAACTTTTATAACATTAATGGTGGACGATACACAAAACATTCGTAATATTTATTTGCGAATATTTTTACAGCTACATAAGATTTGTGCTGTCGTAAAATTTAATGGGTGAATTCAAAATTTTATATCCATGGCGATAAATTTTAGGCAAAACGTAATTGGCTCATAACAATCCCTGAAATTAAAGTGCAAAAAGGCCTCTGAAACTTATTTTTAGAGATTTTGTTTCCAGTAATTTAACGAATACCATGGGGAAATGCCTAAAAAATCTATCCAGCTCATTGAAAAGGTTAATTGATTTCCATCAGTTCACCCGAAACGAACCCACCGACACCCTTAAAAATTACTTCAGTAAAAGCCTATAATGCCAACAACTCATTTTATCAATTTGGTACTTATAAATGATAAAAAATCAATATTTATTTAAGTGACCATAAACTTTGAATGCAGTTGTATCATTGCTTGTTATGTTTGTACGAAGTGCCTACATCTCATAACATACTTGTGTTCCAAAGTCCAAAAGTTTTCCATCTTCGGAACATTATCGATAAAATTTAATAGTTTGACTAATTCTGTCACTACGTTGTACGATCCACGGTCAGGTTTGTTCCTATCTAATAAATACGTCGTCAGGAAACAGCACAAGTATGAGATGAAACCTCAAATGTTCGACGAAGTTATAATTAAAGCCAAGGACAGTTTGGGCTTCCATTCATTGGTAAGTCAATATCCGAAAAGGTCAGAGTAACTTAAACGTTCATTGCTTACAAACAGCTTGAATGCCTTTTTGTGAAATTTATAACTTTTTTAAAAGGCAATCAACTAAATCGAAAGGTGCTACTAGAGAAGTTAAGAATATCTTCAAACAAATTGCACTTGCAAAGTAGAAGTTTTTGTAAAATTATTCAGCAACTGCGTAATCAAAATTGCCAGGATAATTTTAGATAATGAATTCTGCATTACGTAGGTACGAGATGTCGAGATGGATTTAAATGAAAACTGCCAATGTTTTAATAAACATCGAAGGCTTAGCAGATCGGCAGATTTTTAATTCGACTTGTTCCTTTTAATACTAGCTTTAAATTCAAGGCATATATATGACAAGTTGTTACAGATATGTACATAAATGTTATCGCAAAATGAGTACACCGATCTTCTCTGCTGCTTGTCTAAAGTTACTAGACTAGATTGTGTTATGATACAGAGTTTCTATTGTTTAAATGTACGTTATAAATCAATTAAATTGATGTGTTGCTACCAGGGATGGAATAACGTTTTAAATCGTTACGTTATTGTATAACGTTATTTATTATTTGTTTTCGTTACATAACGTTATAAATAACATAAAAAAAATGAATCGTTATGTTATATAACGTTATATAACGTTACATAAATTATGATATACAGGGTGTTTTTTAATTAATGCGAAAAAATTCGGGAGGTGATTTCTTATCGAAAATTAAGGAGGGTCCTTTATATAAAATGTTTTCCTTAGATGTTTTCTTGCGGAGTTATACCTTCCTAAAGGGGATTGGTAATGTTAGATTTTTATTTTATTTCTCAAATTTGGATAAATGTAGAAGAATGATATTTGGTATGTTTTGTACTTATTTAAAGGTTTACCAGAGTAATATTTTCAAACATCTCCCCCCTTTACAGGGGGCTGAAAAGTGCGACCTTTGTTGGTTTTTTAATCAGAACTTTTTGGTGAGTTAAAATTTTGCAATTTAATTTTTTTTTAAGTTTGATTTATTTAGATTTATTTTTTATTTTTTAACTTTTCTTGTAATATCTACAGTTTTTAAGTAAAAAATTAAATGAGTGTACATGATGTTTATGTTCATATTGGGTAGAATTGACGGGCGTTTTAGCGTTGTCGCCGCGTAAACGTCAAAATGAATTACACCCGTCAATTCTACGCAATATGAACATAAACAAACCACAATAACCACCAAAATGAATCGTTTAATATTGGAATATTTGATGGTTCATGTTCATTCATATAATTTTTTACTCAAAAACTGTAGGTTTTACGAGAAAAGAAAAAATTATAAAAAAAGTTTTCAAAAAAAATTTAATTACAAAATTTCAACACACCAAAAAGTTCTAATTAAAAAAACCAACAGGGTTCGCAATTAGTATCCCTGTGAAGGTAAGAGATGATTAAAAATATTACTATGGGAAACCTTTTAATAAGCATGAAACATCTGTCAAATATCATTCTCCTACGTTTATCCAAATTTGAGAAATAAAATGAAAATCTAATTTTACCGATCCAATTAGGGGGGTGTAACTCCGAAAGGAGACGTCTAAGGAAAAATTTTTATATGATAGACCCCCCTTAATTTTCGATAAGGAATGACCTCCCGAATTTTTTCGCATTATTTAAGAAACATCCTGTATAACGTTGAAAAAATAATTTTCATTTGCAACTCTGAAATTATTTTTGGGATCTATAAATGTAAATTTTGAAAATACATAGTACAAAATTACGTTGAGATACTGTATTTTCATTTTAATTTCTAAAATATAAATAAAATATTATATCTTCTGAAAATAAAAAGATGACCATATAAAAATTTAATTTATAGAAAATAACGATACAAAATAACTTTTAATGGAACGTTATCGGTTATTATAACGTTATATAACGTTATTAAAATATCGTTACGTTATTGTATTAAAACTTATAATTGAATCGTTATTATAACGTTATCGGGTATCGTTACGTTACGTTTTCCATCCCTGGTTGCTACATAGCATGCTCCAAGATAACTTCAACTGCACATGATAAAACACTTAGAAATTTCACAAAATTCAAAGTATAATTTACCAGTCAAAGTATAGCTTCATTTCTCGTGCTTATGAAATGTTAGTTTTTCTGTCTATTTTAAACAGCAAATCAAAGCAATATCAAGTCATAACTAAGGTACAATCTCTAAATTAAAAAAGAAAAGTTAAGCTGCCTTGCAGAAATCGTTGGTTGGGGGTCGATCACAACAAAATTTGAACGTTATAGAGTAAAATAGGAAATGATTTTCTAAATTTCACACTAGCAACTTATAATTATCGCATTATTGTGAAAACGTTTTTGTGAGAAACGGTGTATACTTAAAATCTTAAAATTAGTACGGAGGAAATTGTTTGATTTTTTCAGTTTAGAAAAAACATTTAACGGCACAATAAACCACCGGATGTCAGCTGTTGTTTTAAAAAATTGACAAAGGGAGCGTTAATAATGTATTTTCAAATAAAACACACACCTCTAAAATATGCTAAAAATAATGTTTGTGTAAGTTTTGCTTGCAATTAGTGATATAACTTTGACATTACATTTTCAATACTGACAATAGAGTAGGTGAATATCACATATCATGTTATTGTTTGAACATTTACCGTCAGACCTGAAATTTCAACAATATACAGTGCTGTGCAAAAGTATGAAAACAGACAAATATGTAGAATACTATTGAAATTACTTATTACAATAAAATTTGGTATTTGACCGTTATCGTAAACTTATAAATACAGCTTTTTCTTCTTAAGATTCATTATATAACTCTTGAAAACATTATTAGTCCTCACCAGCAGCCATAGTTTCCATTTCCATATCTGTTCTTGAAATGCACCAAGGAAAATATATTGGCTACAACTGGGACCCTGGGAACATGCATAATTCACGTTCTACTTCCGTTGAGCATCTCAAGATACTCTGGAACTAATCTAATTTCAAATACATTTACCTGGATTTGTCGCCTTCCTGTAATTAATTAGTTTCTGTCGTCCCTTAGACAAGGCCATTAAATACATTTTTAAAAACACACATGAATTATGATCGTTGAACAAAATGTCAGCTTCAATCCACTTATTTAATAAGAATCGCCTTATAAAAGATAACAGCTTGTTTAGAACTACCTATACAGCAACACGTTTTCGAACGTACCTATATATGATTTATCTCTTGTGCAAAAACCTCGCAAAGTTTTTTTTTTAAGTTTCGTAAAGTGTAACTTGTAAACTCTAAGAATAAATTAAAGGCTTAACACTTTGCAACAAAACAAGAGGGTTCAAATCTACTCAGAAACGAAGAATTTAGTTGCTGTCCGTTATTAACAAAATGTAAAACGTTCAGTTGTTAACAATTATTCGTTGTTTAAAACGTCGTTAAACTAATAGCTTTTAAAACCTACTATACAATTCAGAACAGTAAAATCAAACGAAGCGAATTTGTTTAGTTTTCTCTAATAGCATCAATAATACCTTTTAAATTAACAATTATTTGCAGTCTAAGTAATTGTGAAATTAATAATTTTAAAACCTAGAATACAATGGTGAATATAAAAATGAACGTGTATTTATTGCTAAGACTTATTGTGCGTATAAATCGTGTGTTTCAGGAGTTTGCGTTGAAGTATCCTTAGTCTGCAGGTTCGTATACGTCGACAATAAGAGATAAAAACTTTTGGTTTACTAGGAAATGTTAAAAATTAGTGGCATCTCCTGTATTTTAAAATTCTTTTACACGTAAGGTGCAGGTCGAAATCTGTTTGCGACACTAAGCTAATTGTACAACATTTATCAACCTGAGTTGATGGTGGGTCGTGACTCTGATGCAAATAAATGTGGTCTGTAGTATGCTAATGTAAGGTCGACACTGTATAACTTTGTCCCTTTTGTAGTTCCTCATAAAGCTACCAACATAATTAATTACTTCTCCTTCGTTTTTACTTACGGACACTTTACAAAGCTCTTGTGCTAGATCTTAAGTTATTTTTTCCATTACACTTGAATCATTTAATTATTAAATGTACAATAAGTCCAGTTTTAGGTGCGATTTCGAATATTTTCCAAATTTGTTATGGCCAAAGTGCATAGTTTTGACGTTATAGGCATTTATTTAAAAAACACTATATTTGTTTACCCGCACCTCCACCAAATTTTTGCCACATGCTGCAAATTAACTATACTTGTTATGTTAAAATTAGGTAGTCAACGCATTGCCAAATAATTTTATTGAAATATTCGATATATGGGGCGTAGTTGGTTGATTTAAGTACAATTTTTCCGCTTCAGGCTTTGCTCAAGTTTAGTATCGAATCAAAAGCATTAGTATTCACTGAGATTGCAACAATTTTCAAAGGAAATTGCATTCTAAAAATTGGTTTACAGTTGGTGTATACGTGATGGAATAGGCCAGGATAGACAATCCACCACCATTTCAGCAGTAAAGTCTTTTTACAAAGCTTGGTAGAATTAGATAGATACGATACGTACAAAATAATATGGTCATCAAAAAACTTTGTAGTGAAATATCTTTTAATGTGAAAAAAAAGTGTTGTTACGGTTTGTAAGTTTTCCCAAAATTGTAATTTATTTAAGGGCAATGTGGTTTTAAATTAATTAGCTATTTGTGATCTTTCTAGTTAGATATTAATCTTATAATACTCTTGACAGTCTTACCTCTTCGTATTCATTTTGTATTTGTAAGTTTTATATTACTGCTATATACAAAACATTTCAAAGGTATATGGGAAAAATACTGAGGTTAAAACCACAATACTTCAAAATTCTGCCTACGTATTCGTTTTGTTTGACAGTGTCTGCTGGGTACTACAATATATTATTAAATGTACATAAACTCTGCCAAATAACATCAAAGCTTGGCTTGTTTTCAATATTATAATATCTTAGATGTTTTAAATGTTTAGTCTTACATTTTGATAGCATATTACAAATAAAATACTTCTTAATCGATTAAGCTTAAAGAGAAAACAAAGGATTTAGCTGGTGGTCTCAAAGATAATAGTCTTCGTTGTTTTAATTAATAATTTTGTCGAGTTTACACACTTTTTTGAATTTGTTGCTAGTAATATATTTATGGTACTAACAGATGTTTTAAATTTAAAATTATCGAACGAATTTTGCTCCAGGATAAATCCGATGTGTCATAAAAGTTTGTGTTAGATTTCAAATGATGTTTCTTAAGATCGCATGGAAATGTTAATCCGGAAGCAACGGTACTCGTTATCTTTCCTTATGGGAAATACTTTATTGACCCAGCGTCGGAACACGTATTCCAGAAAAATAAGCTACGACACAGAAGTTCGTTAGCAGAAGATGTCGGAGTTACTTAAATGTGATTGATGTATGTACTTTTTCATATTCCGTTTTACTAGCAAAGTTATACAGTCTTCGGTTCTGAATAACTTTGACTATAAATACCGTCCTTAACAAAGACGTTTTCACGATTTAAAATTTATCTTAGAGTTCCTATATTAGCTTGCGTTTTTTTTTTTTTATTCGTTACAGTATAAAATGAACTTAATTTACTGAATTATGTAACACTTCAAAAGGGCCAATTTAAAATTTATTTAACTTAAGTGTATAACCGTTAAAATGTTACTTGGAGTGTACAACGTCAGTGTTTGGGTTTTGTCGATCAGCAAACGATTTACTGATAAATTTGGACATCGTACAATATGTGCTTGTACGGTACGTCAAAATATTTACTAACGCATTTTTTTAATTTATTACAGTTATACAACTTTTTCAACGCCTTGCTGACGCATATACCCGAAACTACTTCCAGGTCAATGGGGTCAGCTGCCACTTCAAAAAGCTCATCAATTGGTAAGATATTGGATCATATGAAAGAAAGATATTTGTTTTTCTAGACTTGATGTAAATTGTTTGAAAATTATTTAAATTTATTTGGTGCTTGGACAACTCTTAACAATATACGCAATTTTTAATAATCTGCTTTCAAAATTTATTATGAATTTTAACAGTCTATTATTGTTTTTAAAGGCCATTGACTCTGATCTTATTAAGAAATTTGATGAAGTCTTAAGAAGAAATTTTCAGATACGGAAATGAAAATGTTGATGCCATAAATAATTGTTTAATCATTTATGTATATCCATCACGTGTCTGTATAATGCAAGTTGTACATTTGGTTGATCGTGGATGGCTTTGCAGCTTTGTTTTTTAAACATTAAACGAGATATTGCCGTCTCGATATCTGGGGCAAAGACATAGACATCAAACAAGTGCAAAGCTCACGATCTCCCCTACATGCCATCAGCATTTCTTGAACTCTGAACCACGAACAACTATAAATAGTGGTTTTTCATCGTGTATGTATAATATACGTTTTTCGGGAACTTACTCCGAAATGTACACTCACATTACTTTAAACTTAATATTTTTTTATACATAATTTAAAACTACTTTTGTTTTCTTATTCATCTTTGATTAAGAGACAAAATAACCAATGTTAAATACATATTTCTTTATTTTTAATTGAATAGCGATACATTTTTTCAATGGACTCTTTTATATCTTAAAATTATTGAGATTGAGTAAAAAAGCATAAACTGACGAAAATGTTCTTTATTTACTACATGTTTGAAATTTTACGAAGATCGTTAAGGCTCACTAATGACAAGATTTTATTAAAATGGCAGCTGAAATGTAAGATAATATTTGAGAGAGTAAAGTTGGTAACATACGAATAACCAATGGTTCATCATCAAGCAAAGAAAAATATGTTACAACCAATCTATGAAAAAAGATTTATATGAATATATTATTTCACAAAACAATGCCCCTCTTCAAAGCATTTTTGAAACCTCGTTTTAAGTGCTCTAGTATTTTCCTAAAATGAAATACAAAATCGTATAGATCACGAAATTAAATAAAACTTGTAGTATCTAACAAGATTTTAGCAGAAATATGTAAATAAAACTTTCGCAGCACATATTTTTTTTACAAACACATACGAGAAGATGTTTGTTTTGAAAGGAAATATTTCCTACTTTAGCCCACAAGAGACGTACTATGGGGATACGATAAAACCAAAATGCATTAAGTTTTCTGTTCAGGTTTAAAATGCTGTCAATAAATATTTTGTTGATAGAAACGAAATATATGTGACATCAAGAATCAAATAAATTACAAACTTTTGATTACAAATACATTGATTATTGTCGGATTGTTTAAATACACATTTATGAGTTTAGTTTTCATCAACTGGAAGATACAAATTTTATTTTATCGCTACATCGTAGATTATTCCATTAGGAATTAAAAATTCAATGAGTTTCACTTCTAGTATTCTCTAAATTACATACTTTCAGGCACAATTCGTTAATGTTTAATTACATCTTAATGGGTTAAAATTTAAATTTAAGTTTAGTTTGTTCAATCTCAAACTCTGAGTGCTCAGGTCTTTAACTGCTAGGTTTTTAGCAAGAAAGAAAATTCTTTGAACATTTTTTGTGCATAATTTGCCTGTTTTGTAACACAAACAATCTCTTCAGAAAATTAAATGGCGAGACAGTTCTATTAGAAAATAATAATTGCAGTGTAATTTTAAATGTTTAGCAGGCAAAAGTGTACACTTGAATTTCTCTAAACATGGAATATTTGTAATAAATTAAAAAAGTGTAAAACTGATACATTGTTATAAAACTCCACGTTATAAGCGCTATATTACGTACAACGTTTTGATGCACAGAAAATTATAGAATCAACAAATGTTACGAAGTACAAATATTTTCTGTTTGCATTCTGACATCCATTTAAAATTTTAAGCTTGCTCATTTTGTTATTTTATATATTCACGACTTATTTAAAATGGTTCAATCACTTAAATCAACTTAAACAAAAATAATGGTGTTATTAGCTTGACTTGGGAAGTCCTTTCAAACTTTCGTCACGCGAGTTTGTGACATATACAAGCAAAACTTTTATGCTTGATTTCATATTTTCAGATACATTAGATTTTCGCTTCGACGAAGAATCCGATGAAATAGAAGAGGAAGGAATGCAACACGTAGACAGAAGTTACAGGGGAATTCACATAAACTTTCCATTAAAAAGAGCAGACTTGGACGCGCTCATCGACGCATTCCGTAAAAAAAAGGTTATAACAGAATTTTTATCTAATCTCGATAATTAAAGCTACTTCAGTAATTTTAAATAATTACTGATTTGTTCAATAAAGTTTCAGTACTACATGAGCAAAATTATATAAAACGTGCGCCTTTAAAATTTCAATCTAAGATTAGACTGATTATATGGTCTGGAGGGTAATAAAAAAACGGTTGAAAAAACCAATTTAATTTTGTTTTGTAGGATAAGACTCGCATCTCGAAATAATAACACATGAAGAGCAATAATATCTGTCATGATTTTACAAAATCTTGTATGTTTATATTTGGTTATTTAAAATTGCTATTCAAATAGCGAAAAACATTTTAACAATTTAACGATTTTTATTCTGGTCTATCTAATTTGTCTATAAGGCTAGGCACTGACATGGAATTAATCAGTTCTGCAACAGTTTAATCAGCGAATGACTAACCCGAGCTCACATGCGCAAAACCAAATCAGGAGTCAGTCACATAGATGCAAGTTAACAAGCAACTAAATTATTTGGTTCCAACATGGATTTGTACGAGTTAGCTACGGTGTGTGCTCTTGAGATGATAAGGAGGACGAAAAGAAAACCTAAACAACACAAAACAGTTGTACAAAGTTGTACAAACGTTTAGTTTGGTTAAAGACACAAACTGTTTAGTTGCCCAAATTTACAGTAATACAAAACAATAATGAATCGATACCCGGCGCCTCCACCAAATATGGTACGCACCGTTATCGGGTGCCAAATTCAGAGTTAAAGTATAAACTAACAAATATGAATTTAATAAGTACAAATACTAACAAATACATATGTACATACACACCAATACACACAAACACATTACATTATGAATTAAACATAAACACAACTACATTAAATAATTAATACTACTTACATTATTATCCTTATCCGTACATCTTGCCACCACACTCCGTAATGCCCGAACTCCTGGATTAATGCTTAACACAGCAATCCGGTAGTTCTAAAACGCGGGGTTTGTAACAATATAAATAATATAAACCTATCGTAATGACTCCCGCAACCAAACTGTTGCACAACTGATAAAAAGTATTCATAAGTCAGCTAGAATTTACTATAAAATCTTTGCTAATGCGGTTTAAACTTTTGAAGGTTACGCAGTCTCAAATTCAAAGTTATGTCTAGCAGACATCGAACATGAACACGCAATGAAAGTATTAAAATGTTGAGCATTTAATATGCGAAATGAATCAATTTTTAAATACATATCTACTTTAATTAAATATTGCACATTCAGCTACATATTTTTATAACGGTGCTGGTCTACAGGTGAGCGGTTTATTTTAAAAATGGGGCTAGTCCATTTATTCATATTGAGAAATATTTAAGGGTTTGTGTTTCAATAGATTTAAAAATATTGGTAAGCAATTATAGACAAATTTTATGTAGGTATGTTACTTTCAAAGTAAATGGCTCAGATGGTCATAATTCCATCACGTTTTTTGGACTTGCACCACTGTCGAAAAAGTAAACATATTAGCGATACAAATTATCAGAACTTCCATTTTTCAAAATTGGATTTGCCTCACTTTCAATATAAACGGCTCATATTGTTAATCGTGGCTAATCTTTAAATTGCTGCCTATTTTTTATTGATGAGCTCTACATTATCTATAATATTTTAATGTGTTTCTGATTATTTGGGTAATTACCTTGGACTAATGTAATTTTAATAACAAAAATACGTTTGTGTAACTGGAAACATAATTGAATGTATCAACGTTTCTGCAGAATACTCATTTGATTTACTTTGTTAATTATTTGAAGTGCTTTATCCATGTTCTTTTCGTATAGATATATCCAATGAATAGACTTTGATGATATATCTAAACTTTCGTTCGTCTAAATTAAATATGAAGAAAGAAGAATTTAAACCTGGTTTAGGTAGTTTATACCCGATGTCAGATTTTCGCCAACTATTATGGTAACCGATATAGCCCGTAAAACCATTCGAATTGGGTCCACCCTGTACCCATCTTTTGTGTTGGTACTTCTTTTTAGTATGCAAACATCACATTTAAAAAAACTTAATATCAAAAATTGTTTGTAACTATCTGCTTAGGTTTAACAAATTTTTTATCACAATGATCCAGTTAATGCTACTAAATTGGTTAAACAAAATTTATCTTAGGACAAAGTATTTTTCGGAATTATAATTTAGGAAGTTGCTTCGCATTAAAGAGTCTGTTGATGTTAATTCAATCGCTCGATGGCAAGCTATTAGCTATGGTTAATGGCGCTCAGAACCCTTGTAACAACCTTTCAACGCTGCTACAATTTAGGGCACACTACAAAACATCTTGGACCAATATGTCTTACTTCGTAATTATTTTACGTGACCTGATAAAACTCCTCGTTATAACGGAAGTTATAACCAGGACCGGCCTTAGAAAGTGTTCTTTCTTTGCAATGTTCCACGCACTGCAGGGTGTCCCAGTCAAGTCGAATTATTCGATAGCTCTGTTGTAAGTAGCAAATTTTAAAAAGTTTCGAACAAAAGTTGTTTGTAGTTATTTGCTACCTAATCAAAAATAATTTTCAACTATATAGAATGTTTTGTTTTGTGCGCATTGTTCCTTTGAACACCTGTTCCTTTTGTATATTTTAGATTCCAAATTAAATTCTCTTTCAAAATATAGAACTGTCTTTGTACCTATAATCAATCGTTTTTGAGTTATTGCCGTTGATTTTTTTAATTATTGATAGTAACAGGACAGGAATATAAATTTTTAACAACTTAACAATGTCAAAACGAATTCCTTTGAAAAATTAGTAGTTGCTGATTAGTTATACTGTAGTTTTAAAATAATACAGAGGGTGTTTCTTATGTAACGTCCATTTAGCTAAACTTTAAACTCGAATAAGTAATTTTTTATGGAACACTCTCTATTTAATAACATTTTCTTGTAGATAATTTAATTAGCTTTAAAAACTAATAAGAATAATTCATGTGTAAAATTAATATTTCTTGAGTTATTGCAGTTTTCATAATACCTGGGGACACACACAAAACTTGTTTATACATCTTCAGTAACAACAGAGTTATCGAATAATTCTTCTTGACTAGGACACCCAATATATTTAAATATTATTGTTGCGCATTATTTGCAATATTAACACATTTTTTTGTTTAGCAGCAGCGTTTGCACGCTCGATACGTCGCAGGTATAATGAGAGAAGCCATTGCTCAACTGAAGAGATTACCCAACTTGAACCAAGCATCTACGGCGATATCCAAACAAGTTACAATATGTGGAGACTTACACGGAAAACTAGATGACCTGCTTGTGGTCTTTCACAAGGTAAGCTTATATCAAGTCTCAACCAACTTTAAAATGGTAAAAAATCGTCTTCGCCTGCCTAAACAGAACAATTTGAAGCCACATGAGTAGGCCAAGAATTGAGTTTATTAGAGAAAACTTACGGTAATTAGAAAAAGGACGTTACAGAGCGTAGTTTTATAAATTTTAGAACATATTTCATACTTCTGATTCCTAAGTGACACTCCAATGAATTCCCTGCTGTGTTAACCAACCGCAATCTTTTCAAAAGAAACTTTGCTAGTTTTATTTATCCTCGAATCGAATAAGGCCCTACCAGTTGGAAACTTTGCTTACTTGTCTTGTTCATTTTCTTCATTGAATTAAACTTCTTAACGCAATTTAATGTTTGGACAATACCTACAAAAGTCACCTAATTAACTTTAGATAGACACAGTGAAATGATTTAATTTTAAACAAAGAAAGATCGGAAAAATTGATTTCTTATAATTATTAGCTTATGATGGTAAAACTTTCAACAACTATTAAACGAAACGAAATATTATTATATTCTTCTTTTTCAAAAATTGCACAAAAAACTCCTCAACGTATGGTATTCAAATATAATTTAAATTCTTTTACAATTAAAAACGGTGCAAGTTGAAATTTTTTTATTCTTAATATTTAATACTCTAATATACATTTATCCTTTACGTGACGCCCCGCAGGCATCAATAATTATTTTCATTTAACTTCAATGTTATTTCATTAACTCTTCAATAAATAACATGGAACCAAACTGACACATCATTTACTGAAACATGTAACACTTCGAAAGAGCCAATTCATAAGGATTTCAACTTTGATAAAACAAATTAACGTTAAAATATTACGTTCATAACTTGTAGTGCGCGTCAGTGTTTGGGTTTTGCCGATCAACAAACGATTTGTTGATTTGTACATCATAAATAGGACTCAGTGACTTGCAAAATTCGTGCTTAGAGGAAAGAATTACAAGGATACACATACTATGACTTAAGAAAGGGTCATATTGACAGAAAATCTGAAGACGATCGGGCTTAGTTAGGTGCTGTTCATTATTAATTAAATTTTTTAAATTTCTGATGCCAGTCTCCCAACATTTTTAATTTGTATGAATTAACCAATAAATTAGAAATGTCTGTGTTTTCACAGCAAGTAAGCACTTGTTCATATAGCGGAAAATAAATTATCATTCGTTATGAAATTTCGTTGTAAACAGAAACGTACCTACGTATTGTTATTTTGCTACAGGGCAAATAAAACGAAAATAGT
Source organism: Elmis aenea (assembly GCA_947652605.1). Taxonomy (NCBI): domain Eukaryota; kingdom Metazoa; phylum Arthropoda; class Insecta; order Coleoptera; family Elmidae; genus Elmis; species Elmis aenea. The sequence goes on along the minus strand of OX393581.1, from coordinate 54,981,682 downwards.
TTGGAAAATGTACAAGCAGGATGAGATGAATGCTAACCTAATATCGGTTGCATAACATGAAGGAATTCATGGATTCCAGTTGCCACTCATGAATACTAATAAACTTTACTAAAACCAATTCATGACACGTATACACCTGAACAAGCAAATTTTGTATCGACTACAAATGCGAACAAAAATGTTATTTGCGTGTTATGAGATTTTCATTTAAAACATAACACCCTGTAAATCGCTGGCATTAAGTTAATTATTAATACAAGAACGGTGCTGTGCTCAACTTGGATAATACCCCTAACATTATTAGGATAAGACTAAGAACAAGATATCAACTCCATTAAAAGTTAGACTAGGCGATGAAAAGTAAAATTGCCCATGACAGAAGTGTAAAGTTAAAAGCTCAATTTTTGTAATAGTCGACCAAAATTTATCACTGTTTATTCAATAGATAAAAGATCAAAAAATCTTTCAAAATATTGGCAGCAAACTTTTACTAAAATCTAAAAACAATGGAGATTATATTATTATCTAGCAGTCTCTTAGGTTGATGTATAAGTTCATAGCATTGCAATTTAATTTAAAATTTAATTATTTATTTACTTTAGACAAACAAAATACATAAACTAATCAACAATATATTTTCCTGTATTCTTTACGATTGAATCTCAACGATTTGGCAGTTTTTCGATTCAACTTCAACTTCAAACTAATTATAAAAAACATCGTCGTCATTAAATGAGATTACTCGAATATTGTTGGGCAGAGAGCGGAAAAGATGAAACATCTGATGGAGCAAGATCAGGAGAATAGGGCGGATGTGCAATAACCTCTCAACCGAGCTCTTGACATTAAAACTCTTCCTCTATTACAGTTTTTTTTTTCATTTTAATCAAAATCGTTAAAGAAATAACTCGCTGATATAAAAATTGACAGATAATAACAAAAATTAATGAAGACAAATGTCAGATTGACAGTCATGGCTACTTATATTTGTAAAATTAATCCAATTTTAAAATATTAATTATAAACTAAATATTAAACATTTAAGCTTATTAATGGTCTCAAATGATGCGTAATAAATTTATCTTTCTATTGTTACCATTAATTTTAATATAAATTCAATTGGGGAGCAGGAATCCGAAAAAAAGTTAAAACCAATGTTAATTACCTATGTTCACGGCTGGTGGTTAACACCCGGTATATTGCCAAATCGAAGATAAAAATCAACGTTGCCATGAAGCAAACAGATCTTGCTAGCCTATTCTGTCACTCTTTAAACAGTTATATTTAAACGACTTTTTCTGTAATTTTATAAATAGAAAGTGTACGATAGATAATACAAAGATATTTTTTTAGATTTTTTAGATTATATAACACTAAATCCTACTCTCCTTAGAACGAAAAAATAACTTGTAACTAAGTTGAGCGACTACTAACCTCGTTGTGATCCAGAACCTATAACTAGTTTATGTGTAGTTCAATCTTTCGTTTTTACGAAATAGAAAAGTTTATAAAACTTATTAACTTAACTTCGTTTAAAGTTCTGAAAAGATGACATTAACGTCATTGTTTTTACAACAAATACTCTTCACCGTGATATGTTTTTTTGTTTAATTGCCACCTCAAATATTCTATTAACTTCTAAATACATTACGAATGATGTGGACAAATTTGTCAAGTTAAGTTGCATAAATATTCGTTTATTATTTAAAGTTAAACATTGAGCGTTTCTTCATTACAAAGACGAATATGATAATTTAATAAGCATTAGTGAAACGAATTACGTCTCTGAGAGTTGAAAGTCATATTGATTTTTTAACGTCGTTTATGTTTTTAATATTAAACTTGGATGATTGTTGATCCACGAAATTTTGTGACCGCGCGCAATTAAAAGAGCAACGGCGTGAGTAAACGATTTAAGATAATTTAGAAGTCTAGACCTTGTAAATGTCCTGTTACCACGTTAGAATAAATTTAAAACAAACTTATCGATTCCATTAAGCTCATTTGAGAATTAAATTAATCTGCTGACTTCCTCCAAGAAGGCTTTTATGGAGAGCACGCGTGCCGTGGGGATAGGTCTCCTTTTGCTCCTTGGGAAGGATGATCCCAGTTTCATTGTTTTCTCTACGAAACGAAACACTCAACTTCCAGAGTGCATTGCTTTTAAAAATCATTCCGTATCTGCTGGTATCTGCCTTGCTTGCATTTCATCGATTTGCCTTGGTTTGCACATCAACCATAGTGTAGACCTTTCTTCTATCATCGTGGCTTTGTTCACTCTACCAGTATCAGTGGCAAGTGAAGAAAGGTCTTTTTCTTGGTTAAAGCTTATAAAAATCACTTACACTCAAGCATGTCACAAGAGCGTCAGGTTGGTGTTTCTATAATGAAAGCAGGAAAATATAACAGGTTAATGGCAAGGCGGTGAAAAGGGCTTACGAACACTAATTTGCAAACTCCCTAGCATATCTCTTTACAAGCCAAAGAATCTGCCAATTATATTGTTAATTAAATGCATTTAATTAAAATACCTCTTACATTTCTCTTCTTCCTATAGTGCCACAAGAATTTAACTGTCTACAAAATGTGCAAATTTCTCTCGCTGTTCTTCTTCACAAGGCATTAAAAAAATGGGGAAGTAGGGCACCTGCAAATAATCATTAATCGGGGTGACTGTATACCTAAAGCCGGTCCAGTTCACCAACTAATTTATGTCTGGAAAAGGAAATTCGTTTTAAATTCACATTATCGGCGCCGCATTAGAGGTGAATAAAATAATTCGTTATTATTAATTTAATCAAGAGACATTCAAACTGATGGTTGACAGATAACATCCCACAACGTTCAATAACTCTTTTAGTGCGATAAGGTAATAATTTATGTTATAGCGCATTGCAGACTTTAAGGCAATGTTTTCATGGTAGCACATTTGCAGTTTTCCTGAATGTAATTAAACTTAGCTGCGACTAGGAAAAAGTACATTCTTTGTCCTGTTTAAGTTTTATTTCTATTAAAGCTTCCTTCAAATTCAATCTACACAAACTTCTTGTTTGGATACGGTATTCGCTTTATCTTTTATTTAAATTATAAACGCAAGCTTTATTATAGAACAGTTGGACGTTATAATAATATCTCTTAATCCTTTCTGTGGCGACAGATATGTTATTCCAAGGAATAATTTTGTCTGTTTCACAACGAACGGTACAGAAGATAACTCATCATATTTGTGATGAAAATTATTAAAGTAGCAAAGAGCTCTTCGAAAAAGGAAAATGATTTTTCAGTTGTGTCACTGATTTCCTAGTAGTGAGATATTTTTAAATTTTATCGTTTTGCTGGGTGAAGGCCGAATGCAAATAGAAAGTTTTCTTCACAATCGCTTGCAAACGCAGTAAATTGTAACGATTTGCATTGACGTTAATGCACTGACTAGCGGAATAATTATCTACAATATTTTTAAAAGTGAAACAGAAGACAATTTTTGATTTCTAGCAAGTATACCTATATAGCTCCATATAAAATTTTAATTCAATTTTGTAACTTTGCCAAAATCTAATTTTGATTAGTTATAAACATTGCTATCAAATTTTTTCTAAGAAATATTCATTTCCCTTTCGAAGAAATAAAGTTTCTATAATATATGCGAGTAGCTAATTGGGGAAATTACTTTAAAAACCTTGAAAATACAACTTGGACTACAATTTCAATTTAGTCTTTATGTTTTTCTTGTTACAGAATGGCCTACCATCGGCCGAAAACCCTTACGTTTTCAATGGCGATTTTGTCGATCGGGGAAAAAAAGGTCTTGAGGTTTTATTACTTCTTCTTGCGTGTATGTTGGTATTCCCTGGAGGAGTGTTCCTCAACCGAGGGAATCATGAGGATCACATTATGAATTCTAGGTAAGCATACGCTCTCTGAAGGTAACGTGATTAAAAACAATTTTTGTGTTTATAGGTACGGATTTGTTAGGGAAGTGCACTCAAAATATAGGGTAAGTTTTTATATTGACTGTGGCGTACGATAATATAACAAATATGGCAGGATTAATATGAATTTACATTAGCATTGCATGAAAATGATTGTCCAATGACCATAAGAGCAGTGTCATTTGTAAGCATACGTATTTTTTTTATTTGTGGATACGTACAAGGCTCGTTTAACTGAAACCCAACTTTCGTTTAAAAAAGATTTATTTATGAAGACAAATTAATAAAGTCGCTACTTGCGTTGGCATTTATCCCATTGCGTGACCTTGTTCATAGAATTTCCGTGACCGCTGTTTGAAAAATTCTTTCACAGCTGTCTGGATTTATGTGTCTGAGTGGAAAAGGTAACCGTTCAACGTTTTTCTCAAGGATATATAACCATGTAAATTAAATTGTGCCAGATTCGGACTGTAGGGCGGATGCTCTAAAACTTTCGCCTTCATACGCTGTATATTTTCTTTTACAACAGTGCCGATATGAGAGCAAGCATTTTCGTGCAGCAGAATCTTGCTTCGAAGGTATTTCGACTATAAACGCCATTCTTATACCAAAAATTGTAAACGCAAAATGCAATTTAAACTTCAATATGTTGGCCACAAGCACAATTAATTATACGAAACGCCATTTTCATTGTTGCATTTGTTTCCATGGCTGATTGGATAAAAGATTGGTTTTAGATTAACAATCCTCATAATATTGTTTGTTTGTTAAAACACCGTTTGGTTGCAGCATAACGCGGAAAAATTACTAAAACTAATTGAAGGAGTATATAGATGGCTGCCTTTAGGTACGATAGTCAACAATAAGGTCCTTATCGTTCACGGAGGCATTTCTGACACAACCGACTTGGATCTCATCAAGAGCCTCGATCGAGGGAAAGTAAGTGTACCACAAATTACAACAAACTTCCTTCCTTTAATTGAATTCCTTTCTACTTTAATTATTGGACTGTAGTGATAAAGTTAATTCAATTAATTGCTCATAACTGGAGTGGGCAGCAAATTACGTCACCGATAGAAAGGAACGAGTCGATATAGATTCAGTTCCATTTCAGTCCTTTTACTTGTATTAAGTATCATCTAATTACCACACACCGACAAGTCAATTTAAGTTAAACTGTTATTAGGCAGTTTATGATCATTAAAACGTGTTATGTTTTACATGCTTAAATCAAAGTTAAATAAAAGTAAGCGAATTGAAGTAACTCATATAAAGCAGAATTATATCAATTAATATGATATCTTCGAGCAAAAAAATTTAACACCCTAAAACAAAGATATTTAAAAAAAGCTAAAGGAATTGTTCATCTTCACAGTCAACTATCTCCAAAACATATATACAGATTTTTTGTGTTAAATCGGCCGTGTTTAAGGTCTACTTTACCCCCTTAAAGTTTCCACTATAGGTATGATTTCAGAGAGAGGGTTCGCGAGTCAAAAATGAATGGTTGGGAGCCGCTGATATAATACAATTGTAACTGAAACAGGGACGACATTTCATCATAAGTGTATTACTGCAACGCTCGCCTCCAATAAATCATTATTGCTCTCATCACTGACAGACATTTTTTAAATTAAAAGACATTAGCGTTGGTAATAAACGATCGCATTCAATATTCCGTTCACTCCATCAGAGTATATGCGAATACTGGATAGGTAGAACAGAAATTATCGCAATAGCTTTATACAATACATCAAGAACAAAGAAGATGTCCCTAAATGAAAACAGCAATGACAAAGCTAAAATCATGATCGTTCAACTAAAATAATATACAAACCCTTTTGTACAATTGAGTTAATGCCGAACTTACGTTTGTCAAAATTGTTGGTCGTCCAGGAGCTTCGTAAATTGAAAATTTATAAAACAGCATAAAAACATCATCACCAGAAAAAAAAAATGAAACAGATGAGACTACTGCTCTGCATTTATGGTAGAGTGGGGCTGACTTTTTGAAATATTAAGTACCTACGTGCGTGTAGGTTTTTAAGTCACATAAAAATGAAATCTCAAGACTGGTAAGTCTAGCAGCTGTTTTATTTTGCAGGATTCGTGAAAGAAGGGCGAAAATGCGTTTTTAAATCATAAAACTTTGTATTGGTTATCGGTGGATGTGATTTATGATAAAAAAATATTTACTTTTTTTCTTGACGAAAATTGCTTCGCTTTAGCACTTAACAATTTAAAAATAAAACAGTATTGTAACAACTAAATAAAGCTTGAAATTGAAATTTGAAAAAATATAGTAAAAGTATTGACCACAGTAACATCTCCGTTGGATCACTGAATTTGGATACGATTTAAAAGCGAATAATTTGTACGTTAAAATGACGAATATTTAGCTTAAGATATACTCATATAACCTGTCTCATTAAAGGTGTTGCCTCTTTTTTAAATATTACTAGTATTATTGGAAAGTTACTTTATTCTTTCAGGGTGTACATGAAAGAACTAAAGATAGTCGTATAACAATTAAATAAAATCCATAATATCTGACATTTTAAACACGTAAATAAGTTCTTTGTTGGTTATCAATTATCATATTAAAGTCTTGGGTTTGTAACAGTGATCGTTTTGTTTCAGTATGTGTCGCTTCTTCGACCTCCTATAACTGACAGCACAGCACCAGGTGCAGAACTGATAGACAAAGTAGAATGGAAACAGGTAAAATTTAAAATGTCTTTAATTAAACATCTTTAATACCTAGTGTTTTATGAAGTCAAAGTTTATTTGATCAAATCTCGGCTAAAGTTGCTGGTAAACTATGTTTCTATAGTAACATAGAGTTGCTTAGAAACCGAAACTTAATTAATGATCAGGTAAATTTTGACGGAGTTTTGTTGAGCCAGAAAAAAAAAGCAACAATTTATATATTTACCATGTTGTCCTGCAAATGTATCAGCATTACGATAAAAAATAAGTCGAAAAAAAAATCAACAAATTAAATGAAATCAAAAATGGACTTGTCGCCTCTACGGTGTAATTTAATAACAAACAAAAAACTCCTTACAGTCTAGAATCATAACATACCTTTGCAGTCAATTTCTTATGGTCTACAATCTACACATTTTCTTAATTTATAAAACACGTTAAATTTTTTTACACTTCAATTTTGCTGTCTTACATTTTTATCTAATTTTTTTATTACTTAGGTGTTCGACATTCTCTGGAGCGACCCACAACCCTGCGACGGATGCATTCCAAATGGTTTAAGAGGTGCAGGGACTTATTTTGGTCCAGACGTATCGAAAAGATTCCTCAAGAGAAACAAAATGATGTACCTAATAAGATCTCATGAATGTAAGCCCGATGGTTATGAAATTAGTCACAATAATAAAGTGAGTACTATTTTTCTTTGTAAACCCATTTTAGTCTGTTTTATTATTTCGCATTCTAGTCCTCTTCTTCTTTACACGAGATAGGTTTTTTTATATTCGTGGAATAGGGTACAAGGAGACTGAAAGATTCAGGTTTGATAATTTTATTTTTCAATTTACTCTTCTCGAACGTGTCTACATTTGTTAGATCTTTCAACTAATTTTTCTAGGCCTTTATAAAAATAGTTTTTCGATTTGCCTTCAAAATGCTCTTTAATTGCTGCATGCAAGGACTCATCATTGGCGAAATGCTTTTCACGAAGGTTCTTTTCTAAATTAGATAACAAATAAAAATCTACGGTAACAATCCTGTTGATAATGTGTACTGGAATAGCTCCACGCGGTTTCAATAACTGCTTGCAACACTGAACTCGGTGTTCTTTTTGATGTGGTCTAAGGTCTAAGATTTATCGGCACCTTCCTTGCGATGGCTTTTGTCTACCGTTGCTTAAATATTTTGAAACTTTCTGCGATTTCTCTAAGTTTAAATCGACCATTTTCCATAACGGCATCCTCGACTTCTGTGACCATTTTATGTGTTAGGACGTCACTGGGTCTATCATTGCGATCATCGCCTTTTTATAATTCTCTACTTTGTTTAAGTTAACGTGACCACTTATGAATCATGATTTTATCAAAAAGTGCTTGCATTTTATTCAATGTTTTCCACACTTTTTCCTTCTTTGTGAACAATTTAATTACTGCATTCGACGATCTTATAAATAAAACCCACATTAACTTATTCGTTTGGCGATTGTAAAATAATTAGCACAAAAGTTTGTGTTTATGTGTAAAAATTATTATCTGATGCAGCAAAGCTATTTATAGCCCGTCGAATATAAAAAACACCCCTCGTATATCCACATTCATAATCCTTTCAATATTGGTTGTAGACCTATACTATATTAACATTAAACGTAAATGAATTTAACATTAATTAGTATAAATTACATCGCTCCTACTATATTTAGATAGCACCACATACTACATTTGACGTTTATTACATTTTAATGTCGTTAAAAACACATAAAACGTTTTACTTTAAAGCAATCGATCAATGGAACTTCCGTTATAACGTATCAGCCACGGTTTACATACAGCTTTTGTTTTAGTTGTTTGCTTGTCTTTATCAATTTATAGTTGTTACAAAACAAACATAGCCAATATGCAAGAACAGACTAGCAAAGTAGGATAATAAAATTCATGGTAAATTGTGTTTAGATGTCGGAAGTAGTTAGCTCCACCAGTAAATTAACTCATAAAATTCATTAGACGTGGTAGTTAATTATAAATTGCATTATTATGGGCGATTCAGAGGCGAACTAACTGCAAAATAGAAATTATACGAATCCAACTTTTCCACCAATTGGGGTGCTAAGCTTTTGCTAACCGGATTTTCATTGAAAAACGTTACATTTTGCGTAATTTACATGCTAATGTTTGCACAGGTTATCAGCGTGGGATTAAGCACATGACATTTCAAATTATGTAAATATATATGATGCCAAATTAATTAGTTTTAGCCACTCTTTAAATACATGCCAGCAAAATAAATTTAAATTTTCTTTTATACAGAATTAAACAACTGAATAAGAAATAAAATGTTGCAGTGATGGAATTAAAATGTTTGTGATAAGTTTTAAAGTCAATTTATAGTTTTGTTTTTGTTTCTTAACAATCTTTGGGCCCACTCTTCATCGAATCGCACATAGCCTTGCTGCAACAAACCTCAACGAACTGAAGCTAATTCTTATCAATCGTATTCCTTGAGTACAAAACAATATGAACCTTACTCAATAACTTTAGTATTAAAACCATCTCGTCGATAAATTTTCACATGACGAATTTAAATCAAGGCATCATAATTTTAATCACCAAGTTTTCTGGTGCTATTCGATGTGTGTAATTTTTAATTACATTATGATGCTTTAGCTTTACTAATCTAATTTAGTAGTAGCATTTTAATTATCTATTTTGTGGTGTGTGTAATTCCTACAGATTTATTGTAGTTTAGCAGCTATATAAAAGACGTTCAATTAAATTGATGATTTCATAACAGTTTCTGCCTGTTTTACTTATTTAAAATACAACGTATTGTACATAGATGGGAGCAACCTTTGCATTTTATTTTCTAAGCGAACTTCACAAAGCTCAGGCTAGAAAAAGATTGATCCCAAGATGCAAGCAAGTTTTGGCTACACTAGTTTAACTATTATTTAATTTAAAAATATCTCTTTTTAAAGTGCTAGTTTTACAAACTCCTAAAAAACTCACGCAAATCTGGGTACTTGGGTATTGATCCGTTTTGTTTCTACATGACACTTTATATATTATAAGCAGGCTCTAAATTCCATCATTGTTTTTAATATTGAACAAAAGTTATTCAAAAATGGAACTATGAACTATACCAGATTGCCAACAAAATTATTCACAAAATCGTTTACGAGATCTACCGGTTTATTTACTTTATTCAGACTATATCTTTCTTATTTTAAGAGAAAACTCCTATAAACCATATTTTTTGTAAATTGCAGGAAATTTTCTATAACATTACGTTAAAATATAAGTATTAGACAGGTGATAGTCAACTTATTTTTCCTTAAATACAAAGTACACTTTTATTATTTACTCTGATATAGAATTTATTTATAAATCCGATCATGAAATACAAGATGTATTCAAAGACGATATAAATAACTTTGTTGTAGGTTATAACGGTTTTCTCAGCATCAAATTATTATGAACTTGGTTCTAACAAAGGGGCTTATCTTAAATTAGTTGGACCTCAGCTGGACACACATTTTGTCCAATATACGGCTGCCACCGGTAAAACAAAGAGACTCACTTTCCGGCAAAGAATTGGTTTAGTAGAGTCTTCGGCCATTAGAGAACTCAGAGGACACATTATTTCTAATAGAGAACTACTTCAGCACGAATTCCAGAAAGGAGATCCGAAATTAACTGGTAAGTTTTATTAATTATCATCATAATCTAAAGTTCTAGTTACTTATTCCATCCAGTAAGATCGTTTTTACTGATACCACGAATTAAAAAAAAATTTCCTGCGTAATTAAATTATGCTTCTACTAATTTAAGTATAATATATACTGATATTAAAAATTATCTTGGTCTAAGGTGGTCATGGAATGAAAAACTGCCGTTTAGACTATAATTATTATCCGCGTTCTAAAACTCCAATTTTATGTAAGGGATCACAAAATAGTCGATAATGGTCAAACAAGGTGACCTCTGAGGAAGCTTAACTTGTGTATGCAAACTTATCGGTCATCAGAAACCTCGCGAAGAAAAGTTATAGTTTCTCGTGAGTATGTGCTAAATAGTCATGCAGAAATTCATCGTCGTGTAGTTGTTAAACAAATTCAGTGAAAATGTTGTTTCTCTACCTTTCAGCATTGACGGTGAAATAAAAAAAACAACTGATCCAATCATTCAAATGGGGTGGTTTGCCGGCAAAAGGGCTTGATATGATTGCATCTTATATGGATGCATGTCTTTACAATCGTTCGGCTTGTTCCATTTGAAAGTCCAATTTCTTAGTGAGACGTTTCAAAAGTTTTGTAGACTCTTGTTCCATACGTTGACTAACGTCATTAACAACTTCTTCTGTACAAACGGTTGCTCTACCAGCACCTTTTTTATGAGTCACAGAGCTAGCTTCGCGAAACACACCAACACATGCTTAAAAATCGTCTAAGTCTGGGAAGAAATCCCGAAATTCGTCCAAACACAAACGCTGACTGTATATGTATCCAAATTCCATTAACTAGCACGCCAGTTCAAAAATAGACTTCAATCATGTAAGTTTTGTGCTCTGTGGTAAAAATAATTAAAATCATTCAAAAACTGCTTAAGATTTCAATAAAAGAAAACTTCGCCAGAATTGCCTTAAAAATGTTGACAATTAAAAAAATGATTGACATAAATGCACGATACTAGCTAGCTTCGTCAATTATTTTAATTCCATGAGCACCTGTGACCAAGACATAGTTTGATATCACGGTATTTAGATTTATAGAAATGTGTCTATATTAGTTAAGTAAAGTTCAGTTTAACTACCAGATACTGAAAAATGGCTTAGAATAAATTGCGAAAGCATTGGAACTCAACGCAGAAATCTGTTTGATCAATTAAAGTGTGGAAGTAGACATTATGTAAACATTATTATGATTTGGGAGATTATAAATCTACTCATACATTTTAGAATATAAATCTATTCATGCTTCAGCATAAGGTTTTATTGTAATCGAGGGAATTATTTGTTATTTAGGAGCGCGAACAGAGAAAGCTTGAGTAGATTTTGGAAATGCATAAACTGAGTCTTATGTTTGAGTATTTTCACCAATCCAAATATCATTTCAAGTACCTTCCGTTAAATAACTGGCACGAATTATGATGCGTCTGCATAAATCGTTTTTGATACAATAAAATCTAGTTTTAGAATAACTGTACATCAATTCGAATTTTACGGTCTTTCATTTTGATTAAACTGGTGCAATGTTAAAACTTTTTTGAGAACGATCTTGGATGTCAAAAAACTTTTGCTCACATTTTTTCGGTCTTCAGTGGGTTACTACAACTCAGAAAATAATATTTGCGTGGCCCATCTCGTAAAACGTGTTCTTTACAGAAATTAGTTTATGGGAAATAGAGTTACGTCTAAAAGCAAAAAATTCTCTGTAATGTCCTCATTGGATGCTCTGTATAAAACTTCATTTTAGTGCTCTTACCAGCAAATTTATGTTAGGTTTTTACTAATTTAATAAAACCGCATAAAAGTCTTCAATTTGATTTTGAACAAATTTTGCACGTCATTCCCTTTAAATATGCATTTATGATAATGGCCCAGCCTCTATCAAAAGTTGGTGCAAATTGATTTAAGCACTCTCGGGCTTACGACAATGTTAGTGCCTCTAGATCGATTTTGAATAGCTTATTTAATAGCCAGTTACTACAACAAAAGGCCTTTTCGTTTTACAATCACTTGAAACGGGCCATAAATTCGTTTTTGCATTATTTATTGTTTACATTTGCATCGTTTGGCCTCAAAAGTTTAGACTTTTAGAGCAACATTAAGACTGTAAACTGCGACGCCTAATTCTTAATATGATTCTATATAGAATAAAGTACCTACATGGAACCATATTCAATACAAAGATTCAGGTCACAGTACAAACATGTTCTTAATAGGCGAATGAGGCATACCTAGTTGCGTAATTTTTCTCAATGACAGTTTGTTATATTGACTGTCGACGTCCAACACCGAAGCCAACCAAAACGTAATAAGTTTTACAAGATTTAAAAGTTGAAGGGCTGTCCCATCCACCGCATTCGCCAGATTTGGACCCGTGAGACTTCTTTCTATTTCCGGAAGTAAAGAACACCTTTAGGGACGGCATTTTGAGTCTGATCAGGAATTAAATAAATACTGTAATGGGTATATTATTGTATATTGTATATATTGTATATTATTGTACAGCATGAAAAAAAATATTTCTCAAAAGTGTACGGAAAATGGATTATCTGCTGGAATCGTTGTTTAGAGTAGAGTACGGGCGGGACTACTCTAAAGAAAAATGAAGAGTTTGTTTTAATTACTTCTTTTGTTTACACGCTATTATGAGTAGTATTAGTATTTTCGGAATAATCCTCGTACATTAGGTGTTACCGATTACGCTATAGAAAGAGTAAATCTGAACGTAAAAAGTATACGAAAATGCTGTACCTACTGCTTCAAAGCATATTCGTGAAGGGTTTTTAGAGTAGCACATGCAATTTCTGAATTTAAGTTTAGCACAGATTTCTTTATTAGGTTATATTTCGGTGAGCGAATGGTGTACTTCCTTGGAGAATGCAACGGGTCTAGGATTACCCTGGAGGATGCTGCGAGATAAGCTTGTCACACTGGATCCTAAAACTGAGAAGGTCAAATATTCCACTACGTTTGATAGGATTAACGACAGTGATATAACAGTACGTACTTCATTTGACTTTCAAAATATATCTTTGTTATAACTGTCGTATGAACAATCTTTATAATAATTTTATACGCGGTTTATACTTTTTTAAAGAATAAATTTATCGTATGTTACGGATTCGATGCGAGTTTTAAATGTTTGCCAAGTGTACCTATACACTTGAGTTTTTTGTCAAAAAAATCCAAAATTCAATTTTGCTTAAAACAATTGTCTGCAAACATATTACACACTTATGCAATGCATAACGACTATTGGTTCGTTCAGAAGTCGATTAAAAACATTTTTATAACTTGTTAAAATTAAAAAGTGCCATTAATTTTTTTTTGGTAAGAAATCCAGATTTTTTTATGTCTCATTTTTTAAAGAAATGATACAATGCACGACTCATATTGTTCAGAACCGATTCAAAACATTTTTAATAACTCTTTAAATTTTTATTAATTAACCAAGAAGTTTCGACGATATTTCAAAATTTTCTTAAATAAAAAAAATTACAACGAAGAAAAAACGGTCAATTTTTCAATTTTTTTAATCAAAACGATCGCAGATATCTGATTAAAGTTTTGATTTGACCGATAAAAATTTAACGTTATGGCTTATATCCGATAATAAGCAAGATTTTAATGGTTGCGCTCGAATTTAAATTAGCCTGAACATCAAGTTAACTTTTCTTTTATCTCATTATACAATATTTTTTTAAATAACCATTCTACTTAAATTGCGACGCTCAAGTTTAAATTGTTAAACATTAAACTTTATTTTCAACACCCTTAAAGAAAAATGTAATCAATGTGTAATGCTGTAATGGTGTAATGGTGTAATGTGTTCAACTCATACTTTTTTGTTTCAGACTGTCCAAGGAGCCAACACGGTAGTTGAAACTCTGTACAGAAATAAATCTAGTTTAGAGGCCATCTTCAGGATAATTGATAAAGACAATTCCGGTTAGATCTTTTTTTATACCAGTGGAGTAGCTAGAACTTTTAGGCCTTTACGCAAAATTTTAAATTATGCCTTTTTTAATAAGAATAATTTACCTTAATTTTTATTTTTAATATATAATATACTGAATACCTATGTTAAAAACCAAAAACATAAACTTCATTACCTGTGTTTAATACCTACATTAAAATCCAGAATCACATGAAAGAAGTTTTTTGGGTTTATCAGTTCGTTTTGTTTATATTATGCATGTTTAAAATAATATATTATACGAGTCGTATAAATAGAATCAACTTGAGATAGTTCTTCTGGTATATAACATATTTGTTTTTCAGGATATATAACACTAGAGGAATTTTCAGAAGCATGTAACTTAATAAAAGAACATATGCCAAATCCCATTACTCAAGAGCAACTGGTAGATATATGTAGGCTGATGGATATGAACAAAGATGGACTAGTCGATCTTAATGAATTTTTGGAGACATTTAGAATGGTAGATCCTGAGCAACGTAGAAAAGAAGCTAGACTTATGCGAGAAGACATCGCTAATTGTTACCAAAATAGCACTTCAGATGGACTTCCTTTCTCTGATAAAGGGAACTCAAACTCGAATACCTCGATTGTTCAAAACTCAAACTGTCAGCAAGTGATTCAACCAAATTCTCCTGTCAAGAATAGTCCTCCAGTAGAATCGCCCAAGTCCCTTAAACTTGTTTTATCAAATCCAAGTTCTCCAAAACTTGTCACATCAAATTCCAACTCACCAGATCAGGGGCTTTCAAATGCAAATTCTCCTGATAAAAATTCTTCCTGCCAAAACGACATTGATTCACCAACTTTTTCTTCGCCTAAAATAACTCAAGTAAATGTTGTAGTTTCGCCTACTTTATCTAATCACTCTATATTGCTTTCAAGCAACACAGTTACCAGTTCACCCGTCTTAAGTAGCAGAAGAGTTTTAAA
The DNA here is from genome assembly GCA_947652605.1 of Elmis aenea. Taxonomy (NCBI): domain Eukaryota; kingdom Metazoa; phylum Arthropoda; class Insecta; order Coleoptera; family Elmidae; genus Elmis; species Elmis aenea. The sequence goes on along the minus strand of OX393581.1, from coordinate 54,966,415 downwards.
ATGAATACACACTTAAATTGTAGCTTCCAGTGTAACAAAACTTGCTACCTAGTTTAAGCTATTCGTATATCAAAGACATGAATTAATAAATAAATATTACTTAATATAATATCTAGAGCAATAAACATTAGAAAAGTACCAAAACTTCCAACTGGAGCAAATCATTGATTGTTTTAAATTATTATCTGATGGCATTGCTAATTAACGTGCAATTCTGGAAATAATACTTTTCGGCATTATGAATGGTTGTTCTCAGGTTTGATTAATCAATTTGCCTAAAAATTAGAGCATACATTGCAAAAAGTAAGTTGCAAGGGATCCGCTAAGCGTGCTTCAAGTCGTGCAAAGCACCTGACCGGCGGGATCTAAAGAACGACAACATAAATTTTCGGCGGTGCGATAGCGAGCGCCAATTTAGGGTTAGCATCTGAGCGACAACAAACCTAGGACGTTTCTGACCGTTTCTGGCCAATTTTTTATTCAAATCAGGGACTGAGAGCAGAACGAAAGTGACAAACAAAATTAACCGAAATTTTCATATTAGCCAAAACAGAAACGAAAATAAAATTATTATTTTACATTCAAGATTGCTAACGAAAAAATAATTCTATTGCTACTATCACTATTCAAATTTTATCCACAAACTGAGATTTACCGTATGTGCTTGGGGGACAAGATAATATCTCACTTGAAATAAGTGAGCTTAACTTTTCTCAATGTATATTATGTATTTGAAATAGATCGTATGTACATTTTCATTAAACAAATCAAGTTGTGCTTTTGCACTTGACGGGCGCAAATGCACATTTTTTAAAAATATATGTTAATTACGTTCAACAATTTGGTAAATCTAATATGGCGGTTCAACAGTCTAAAATATGTAAGCTGGATTTATATCAATCATGTGAGCTGATCAACTCAATTGAATTCGTTTGATATGAACGCCAATTGGCCGTCTAAACCCAGTAATTCATGTCAGTTGTTCGTTCATCTGAACGGAATCATTTCTCATAATTTAAAAAATATCAAAGTTTTTCTTACGCTACCTATTCTGTTGGAAAAAGATTAGCATTTATAATACTTAAGAACAAGCAAAAATCGGGACAGGACCTTAATAGTTGCTACTCGGTATACCTAAAGACATTTTTCTTGAAGCATACCTAACAAGCACAGTCGGATAATTTATTATTCTTAATGTTTGCATTATTAGAACGTTTTTAAAAGCGAATGAAGTAAATTGAATTTTTTGTGCGATTTGTGCTCAAAATAATTCAAATAGAAATAAAACTTAATATAAAATCACATATCGTCCATGTTTAAAACAATGTTAATATTATTAATTTAAAAAAATGCTGAATTAAAAACAATTATTGCGTAAAATTTCTAATGTAAGCAATAATAATCTAGCTGAAAACTAGATTTTGCGTTTGCAAATATGTGAGGGGCCATCTAAAAATATATTTATCCTTTAGGAAATAGTTTATATCGCTTGTCGAACGTTTCTTGTTAAATATTGTATCAGAAATTTGGGACTCACTGTAGATACCTTTTTAGCCCTAATGTTTACACAATTGTTTAGTAAAACAAAAGTTGCGTATTTTATAAATTATTTCAGTCGCGCTGTAGTTTTTTTTTTTTTTATAGATGTGATCAGAAACAAAAATTAGTCGATATTTTAAATCTAAAATTGCTCACTTTTATTATAATCAAATAAATAAGACCGCAACTGATAAAGAGACGAAAAAGAGATCCTTTGAAAACTAGATTGAGTTTAAAATTAACGTATTTATATTAATAATACATCATTACATAGAGCGAAGAGCGGTGATAACAATTTTTTACTTTTCATACGTCTAATGACATTTTACAGTTTTTTCAAACTGTCCCTATACATAAAACATATTAATATTAACATCTTTGCTGTATTAAGAATGACATTTTTTTAATGAAGCCCTACATGGTGCTACATGAAAAAATTATAGATGTTGACCCAACAGAAAAATAAATGAATAAATACATGTCGCAGTGGTATAATGGTATAAATGTAAACCTACCAATGTATATTATCCCATTTTAAATGATTTAGTACTTATGGGGTTTCGAAAACCAAACTGGGATACCCCGATACCCGGTATATCATGCAGCGGGCCGGATTGGATGCTGTCGTGGGCCGAATTCGGCCCGTGGGCCAGCATTTGCCCACCCCTGCTTTAAAGGTTGCCTACAGTGAGTCCCACAATTCACACACTTTGTACATTAGAGAACCAAATGTATATTGCGCCTAAAATATGATAGTAGTTAAGTAGTTACTTGATTTGCCTTTTGTGATATAATTTTTAAGGTGACTATTTAATTTAAATGAAGCCAAACTATTTTTAATTGATGTTTGTTTAAGTTTAAACGAAGTTAATAATCACGTAATAAATTAAACATGCATTTTCTGTGCATGACTGTTGTACAACAAGTTTGTTCAATAACCAGTGGCGTAGGTAGGACGGTTTCATGGGGGAGGTTAATAAAGGCAACACACGACAGACACGAATGAGAACCAAGAATTTTTTTTTACTCATCAGCCTCTTTTTTAATACATTCACATTCGACGATTTTTTTTAGTTCTCCGGCCCTTTATCAAAATATCGATATAATTTAGCCCCTAGTTGCCCTAGTATAATAAATACAGATTCTTGAGGGGAGGGGGAGGATTTTGAGCCCCCGACCTTCCTGCCTGCTGTCAATCACATTCAAAAATGACGATTTGATATGATTTTTGGAACAATTACAATAATTGTTTTCATAGTAATTTTAGAATTAGGCCCGCAGACATTAATTATAACGCTTTATTTATAAATTATTTACAAAACTGATATAAGATAAACAACAAAACCTTATAGCTTTAAGCATAAGCGTGGCAATTAAACTTTTTTTTATTTTTGTTTAAAAGTTGTGTTTTAGGAGATACAATATTTTCGTAAGGTTGAGATTTGATCACTAGTATAAATGTATAGTTAACTTTGTTTTACTAATTGTGGAATGGACTCCTCCCTTGTCGATTACACAATTTAATAAAACTTTTTTTTAAGATATCTCCTTTTATTATCAACATTTTCGGTCAAAGTTGTAAGGTCTTATATTCAAATATATTTTAAGCTAAAAACAGTGTAAATGAAGTTCGCTGTGTTATACATATGTAATTGAAAAAATGAGCTTTTTGTCAATTTACCTATTATATATTTTAGGATATATAGCAAAATAATTTTTCAAGAGAATTTATATCAAAATATTTATCACATAAACTATAAAATTTTCTTGAAATGTATTTGAAAAAGTGAATAAAATAAATGTTAATATCTTACTAATATCGTATACCTTATTGCCACAATTGTATTTTTAATTAAAGATAATACGATACTAGTTTAAAAAATCCTAACAATAGGGTCGTTCAAAAAGTCTGCAAGAAATGGAAAAGTTTTTTAATACTAATTTCTCAGAAGAGTTAAGTGCCCTTATATTAAGCGTTAACTTGGGTTAAAATAATCAAAACATGGTTTGCAATGCAACTAACATATTTGAACGCAGCTCAATCTAAATAATCAATATACACTTTAAAAAATTTAATAATAAATAATGCAGGTTTTCAGCAGAGCACATTTAATTTTACAGTAGGTATATCACATTTGGTAAATCGTCTATTCATTTTTTGCTTATATCTAGTTTCTCGTGGATTTAAATTTTACATCTTAAATAAATTTTTGATTTGGCCACATAAAATTTTTTCAGTTATCTATCAATTACAAAAATTTAGTTTAAATGTCGAAAAGTCCTATAAGTAATTTAATTTCTTTATTACGAATTTGCTTGCGGTTAACGCACTGCAAAGAATGTGACCTCAACAGCAACATCCTTAAGGGTTTAGGTTTAGGTCATTATTGTTACTTGGAAATATGTACTTAAAAAAATACATAAAGAAATTAAAGCTCGAGCTCTTGTTATCTTTAAAATATAAAAAGTACAGCAAAATTGATTCTTTGTATATGATCATAAAAAAGAAATAAGTTTAATAGTTACAGTAGAAAGTAACGTATAAAAGAGTCCGATAGAGTAAACACCTTTCTTTGAATAAAGATAGAAAATGCGTACAGATTACTGAAAGCGAAAGGTCAAACATGAAAGGCTTAGAAATCGCCTGATTCCACTTCCTTAAGTATAACGTGTTCTGTGAGTTTAACATGACACAACAACAAACGTATGCTGTTGTGTGTTATGGCAACAGTTTTTAAGGTTCAATTTTGTATTCGTCTGTCATCATTTGATCATCTCTCATTTTATTTTTGCAAATTACAACAAAATTGGTAGTGCAAATAAAGTGCAACAAATTTGAATTCCGGTGTTCAATTAATGGTTGTTCAATTATTCTAAAAAAAAACAATAAAACAAGTTAGTGACAGTGTGACAGTATATAAATGTTTGGTTAGGTTGTAATTGTAGCTGTTTGAAAATGAAATTATACAAGGAAAAACTGTTGTCTAATGCGCAATTAAAAAGACTCGGTGAACATAAATATTGTTATACAAGTAGTAGTTTATTAGATCCTCTTTTGCAACCATGGTGGAATTGGTTAATCGACAAAGTTCCTCTTTGGTTAGCACCTAACCTCATTACAGTAGTTGGATTATTAGTCAACATTTTTACAACACTTATACTCGTATGGTAAGTTATTATATCACAGCACTGATAAATTTACGAAAGAAGAAATACTTGCATGTGCACGTGTTATTATATAATGTGTAAAACCGAGTGTTTTTATTCTCTTATTTTTGCTTATTTCTGGTGATTAATGAACTTATTGATAGCACTTTTAAATCCATATGATTGTAGGTATTCCCCTGATGCAAGAACAGAAGTTCCAGGATGGACTTGCTTTTTGTGTGGATTAGGATTATTTATATATCAAAGTTTGGATGCAATCGATGGCAAACAAGCAAGACGTACAAATACATCAAGTCCGTTAGGCGAATTATTTGACCATGGTTGTGACTCGGTTTCCACAATATTCGTAGCAGTCTCAGCTTGCATTGCTATCCAGCTAGGAAACTATCCTGGTTGGATGTTTTTTCAGGTATGCCCATTATGTTAATGTTCAACGTTTGTACCTCAAATTTGAAGTATATCTAAGGTATCTCAGCAACTATGATAGTTAGCGACAATCTGAAAAAGGATTTTTAGGGCTACTTTTTGATGCAAATTCGTCAATGTTTTAAGATTTGTTGTAGTAGTTTTAGTTTTTCTGCTACAGCGAAAATTTAAATTTTCAATATTTTGATACTCGACAGTCTCTTCTTTATTTTCGATTAATTGAAAGATGCTATCAAGATTTTTATTAGTTAAGAGTTTGATTAATTATTCCGATTATATATATATTCTGCTTAATAAAGTCTGAACCTATTATGGATTTCAAATAAAAAAGTTTATTAAATATTTACAAACAATCCGAATAATTTACTAAGAAACGATCAACAAAAACATTAATTTGTACCATTTTGTTCAATTTTTGAAAATTAATAATGTAAAGTTAATCTCCAAAATTATGAAAATTTCAGTGTTTGTTAATAGTTCAAAAATGAAAGTAGTGCGAGAATATGTGATAAGTGCGGTGAATTTATTGCAAAAGTGTAGCACTAGAGCCCTTAATGAGAATTACACCCAACTATATTAGTTACTGAGTTACCCTACAAATACATCAAATTTGAGCCACTCTGTAGATGATAATATTAGAAATTAGAAGTTAAATTAATTATTATGGTTGCTGTTTACTTGTATTGTGATTAAGTTTATTTTCAAAATATTATATTTTCAGTGTTTTTGTGCAATGACGTTGTTTTATTGTGCACATTGGCAAACATATGTATCTGGAATGTTACGATTTGGTACAATTGATGTAACGGAAGCTCAGTATACAATTATAGCTATCCATTTAGTATCGAGCATATTTGGACCTGGAATATGGTCGACAAAGGTAATTAATAAAAATAGTGTTTCATTTTGTCAATCTATTAAAGGATAAGATGCGAAGATTTTTATTTGATGAAACATTCATATTGTACACAGTTTTTTAGTGATTTGTTCTCTTTATGGTATTTTATACCAATTTCAACATTCGCATGTGGTGTATGGTCTTTATACCACATGTTGATCACCATCGTCACAGGCGGTGTCGGCAAGAATGGCTCTACTGTTGCTGTAAGTTATACAATGTCTGCCAAGGCATGGATATGAGGTGCTGCTATTATGCGTCTGGCCGTAAATAGTATTAACAGCAGTTGTACTTTTCTACAGGGTTCTCGATTTATTAACGGTGATGCATGTTGGCTTATTATGTTCATAGTTTCTTCAAAACAGCCCACAGGAAAAAGCTTATACACCATTGTGGGATTTTTTAGTCTGCCTTCTCATCAATTTATTACTCTTATCTGTTACAAGTTAAGTTGTGATTGTATTTTAGAAGTTGATTAGTTGTTTAAAACAAATTCTAAAATTATCGTAAAAAATTGACCTCAACTATGATATGTTACATATTCTGTAAAATACTTGTGATCTAATTTTAAACATTCACAACATTTGTCCAAGTTAATGTTTCTGCATTTTTAAGATTCGATTCTTCATCGTGAACTAATTTTATAATTTTTTATTTCAAGTTAACGTTTTAGTTTTCTAATTTTTCTCCAACACTCAACAAATTTTTAATAAGTAATTAAAAGCAAGTCTAGTGTTACTCTTATTAAGATAGTTTTTAAAGCTACAAGTATAATCATACCGTAACAAGTAACATTTTATCCGAATAAACTATAGAATAGAAAACATGGCCTATTCGATCTTTTCATTTGCCTTAAATCCTGTTTTTCTTTGGTGGTCCCTTCTCATCATTCACGGAAATTACTAGTTTGATCTTGTGCAGCAAGACACACTGTTTTATTTTTGTCACACACAGGTTGTCTGGAGCAATATACATGTTACGTACATTTTCTATTGTGGTATTGTGTCACACGTATGGGGTAGTGAGGGTGTCTCTATTCTGTGTCATATTTTGTGTTATATGTTGGGGTTGTTTAATTCTTCATCATGTTAAGATCTTGCCGAAAGGTGGGTTTCTTGTGCTAAATTTGTTTGTTGGTGAAACTTTTTTATGTTTGCAGCATCCACTCTGTAAAAAACAAATGCATTGGGTTCTATTGTGTTAATAAATCTTAGTTAATATTTAACTAATTGTGTTTCTTCTGTGACATACTAAATAATAATGTGGAAAAATTGGGATTGTATTTTCAAAGTGATGAAAATAAAAATTTTACGTATTTTGTTTCATTAATAGTTTATGGAATAATTGTAGTTTTTTGATTGTTTTTTTGTTTTTTGTTTGCCTTTTATTAAGTCCATATACAACATTGTTTTTATTTATCATTTAGTGTGATATTTGCCAGTGAGCAAGGTTAAAATGTTGATTTTTGTGGAATAGCTGATGTTATGCATATTAAATTTGAAATTTTACAAAATTTCTAAATTTTGTCAAGCTGCTTATTAAGCAAAACATTATTTATATGTCTTAAAATCTTTAGTGTTGAGAAATGCACTTATATACTTGTTTGACAATAATCTCTACCATGTTACATGGAACATGGATAACCTATTTATTATATTATGGAGTCACTTAAATTAACAGAGCTGGACAGCGTAACAAAATAAATTTAATAACATTTAATTAATTACCAGTATTAGTCATTAGTCTGTCAATCACAATCTACTTGAAATTGTTCAAAAATTACTTATTATTTCTGTAAAACGATGGTTGGGTTTGGCAATTTGGCCATTTTTTATTTATCAAGTTTTTCTCGAAACTCGTTTAATTTCTTTATTATTACAAAAAAAATCTCTAGTAATTCTGCCCCACTTTATTAGTTAATTCACACTAACTGTAATAATAGCAAAGTTTTCCATGTAGCACGGTAGATTATTGTCACCCTGCGCAGAGGGCACGGTTTAATAAATTGTATATGGAAAGTATACTCTAAGAATAAGCAAATGTTTTATCTTGTTAATGCATTATTTTATCAACACGATGCTTTATGCATATGCACATGTAATGTGCCTTACAACCAGTGCAAATTACGTTACATTATAATCTTGAACATTCTTGGTGTAAATGTTAATGTTAACTAATGACTTAAGACAATCACTAATCAACTAAAATTTAATATTCGTGTTGTTAAACCAAGATCCCTGCCTTGAATATGGAGTTGAAGTTAGTACCTATCACAGTGGCGTGTGCAATGGCCTTCCTTCTTGCTCAAGCCCATATAGGAGTCATTTTTTCTGGAGGAGTGGGCAAAAATGGATCAACCGTTGCTGTAAGATTGCTCCATTGTCAACCTGATGTATCGTTCATTTTATGAAAGTTACCGATAATGTGTGTTCAGGAATTACACCTGCAGTCATTGCCTTGTAAAAACATTGTACATAAATATGTATGGGCAACTTTCATAGAACGTTGATTGTGTTTAGAGTAGTAATTAATAACTTTATGTGGTGATAGGCTTTCGTTTGGCTTTGCTATAATGCTTATTTTGTTACTATATATAATTAATTTGAATAACCTTGTCCAAGTTGACTTTAATAATGCTGAGATATCTTCAAACATTAACTTCTTCGAATATATTCCATTAACAGTATAGTTTAAACAAACTATAGCAGCTAAAAGTAAATGAACAATACCATCATCGTCGCATGCTACATTCATCAGTTTTGATTAATTCCTTATATTAATAGTAACTATCACGTTTTAGTTGAAAGTTTAATTGTTATTCGCCTTCGGAAATGTAAGGAATCTTATCTATAAAAAACAACCTTTGACTTGATGGTCTTTTTTTAAGTTGCGTATTAGTTTGCACTTTGCAATTCTAAATCTCAAAATTATAAATCGTTTATTAAAAGTTTATCACTAAACTCTTAACAACAAAATAACATGCAAACACACAATGCATTAAAGTTCGAATATAATTACATGCCATTGTATACACATGTTTTCGTCATCCAGTGGTATTTGCTGAGGTTGTTTCTGAAAATTGACGAAACAATTAAGCAGGTAATGATCTCTGAGACAGCCTGTATAAATATATTTAACTCGATGACCGTCCATATCGATGGCATTAATTCAAAGAAAAACTGGCTCTCATAAAGTCACTCAAAACATCATCTATCTGCTTATTAACGCATAAAGTTAACTATTATCTTCAGATCATTATTATTATAAATAATTGTCCTTGGCAATGTTTCCTTTCTTTGCTTATATATATATTTGTTTGCAAAAAATCAAAAAAATTATTGCTGGTTACACAGTATTTATTTGATTGAATTTATATTTTCTTTAGAAATGTTGTTTTTATATTGCTTCAATTTTTTTTTTTTTAATTTTAACATGTAAAACAATTGAAGTTAATGCTTGATAGATTATCGTTTTCGTTTAAAAGTCTTGGTAAATTTGCAAACGGCATAATAAAAATGTAATGTATTAATTAGTGTTATTTTATTTAGGGAACTAGTGTTTTATCTCCAATTATACCACTATTATTGGTACTCGTCCCAGCTTTTATAATTTATCGTAAATCGACAGATCATGTATATGAGCAGCATCCAGTTTTGTATATTTTTGCGTTTGGAATGGTGGCTGCGAAAGTAACAAATCGATTAGTGGTAAGTTGATGCTTGTGAGCTTTAAAATAATAATATGTGACTGAATTAACTATTGGAACATTTCACATGCAAATTGTAGGTTTAAAACTAAGTACTGTATTTGTAAATAAATAATAGCACGGAAAACCACGCTTTTTTGCATATAACAATGTTGTCCTTACGACGTAAGAACTATTAAATGCAAATACTTCTTTTAAGGTGGCCCATATGACCAAAAGCGAAATGGAATATATGGATTTGTCGTTATTTGGACCAGCTATGTTATTCTTTAATCAGTATTTTAACACTTTTATACCAGAACATCCAATACTCTGGCTCTGCACAGTAAGTTAGTTATATAATAATCAATATTATAAGTTTGATCTGCAATTTGCATTTACTGTGTATTTGTAAAGTTGTATTAAATGTAGGGTGTATCCAAATTCAAGGCTCTAAATGGGAATCTCGCTTATGAAGAGCCACCAAGTCGGTTAAACTGAATTTAAATTGTGTAATTACGTGCTGTTTAATGCTAGAACTGCCGAACCAGTCATTTCGACTAGTTCTACTGTTTGTGTTAAAAAACAATCTACTGCACGTTACATTCGTGTCCGAATAAGTATATAACAATATCAAACTTTTCTTTTGTGACAGGCTATTTAATTGATAAATACATACCTGATTTTTAACCCTTTGCGGTCCTATGTCTAGCAGTGTTCCACAGTACAAATACAAACTGGCATTTTCGGTCCAATGTCTGCCGGTAGTTCTAGTGCTAAATTTGAAGAGAAAATTACCATTGGCGCTATTTGCTCAGCAGTTATTCAGGAAAAACTGAACAACTGATTTTGGTTTCTTGCCTTGCTACCTTCATTTTTGGACACTTGTTTTCAGTGTATTGTAGCAACTTTTTATTCGCTATGAGCTGATATGATTAGATTTTGTGTTAAAACTGTTTGTCCGTTTTGAACCATCATCAACTTTGTTTGAAGAATTTGTCCTTAATCAGAGGATGGCAACTTGCTTCACAGGTTTGTATTCACTATAGAAGTACTCAACTTGACCCCAATTTAACCGACTTAGTAGCTCTTAAGGTGAGCCTTGAATTGTGAACACGCTATGTATTTAGAAGTTTAGTTTAATGTTAATTGTTTTTTAATGAGATACAGTAAATTCTGATGGTTTTGCAGTTATGGGTTGCATTTGATTTACTTCGTTACTCTGCACAGATATGCAGTGAAATATGCGATTACTTGCACATTGAATTGTTCAGGATACCTTACCCTGGAGGACCACAAAGAGTTCCTCCACCTTCAGCAACAATAATGACAACTGAAAAGAATGGTACGGCCACACGATCTATTAAATTACGCAGTCGCAAATATTACTGAAACTAACTTCACTTAGTGCAATTACTCATTTTTAATCATCATTACATAATTATTACATTTTATGCAAATTTCAATTTTCATCGTTTATGCTTTTTCTGTTGCTCATTTAATGTTTCGAGCTTAATTTCGTTTATGAATAGGACTTTTTTCTGCCTTTTTAATAATTTTAAACGTAAGTTTTAGTAAATGCGCAATACATCGAGTATTTCGTAAGTCCAATTGAATTGTGCAGTTCGTTGCTAGTTTAATTTTGTACATAAAAGCCTTACTTACCTATGTTATCTCAATTTTGTATTTTACAAAAAAAAAAAAGCTTTTGTATCTTGTTCAAAGCTGTTTACAGCGAAATATTGGGCAGGACTTGGTAAAAATGCTTTGTTTGCTATAAATCAATAAAATCTGCCTAAAATTATCACTATTTTGCTCGTTTAAACAGATATTATAGTATGTTCAGTCTCAGAAACTACTTTTGATAGTTGGAATGTTGGTTAAATGTGATCAAATGTTTGTACGTATGCGTGCATGTATTTTTCTATTGTTAAATGAGGTTATTATCAGAACAGGAAAAAAGAAATATGAGCAAATGGCAGCTCTTTAGTTGTGCTCGGTGAAGATGACTGTCAATCGCTCATTATATGGTGTATGTATGGTCCGACTAAAATTACATGGCGATCTCGGAAACCTTTGTTCTTTGGTCTAGTAATAATCTAAAGTGAAAATGTGTATTATCAACATTAAAAATAAGAAATTTCGTTTCCTTACGTTTGGAAAAGTCTTTTTTCGCATGACGTTTAAACTGACCCGACCATTTTTGAGATGCGCTATTCAACTGTTTTAATATAAATTTCATTTGAAATCACTTATCTCTTTTTATGAAGAATCTCTTGTAGAAATACTAGACTCTCGTCTCTTTGCTACTGGCAATCTTATTGGTTAACGAAATTCAGGTTTTGTCTTAAGGCTATACATATCTCGAAAACAGATTAAGTTATTTGATTTTCATATTCACTGTTGGATTTACTTCACAAATTTTAATATCTGAATGTTCATTGTCCAACTATTATTATTTTTTTCACTCTTTAATAACAGTTTCCGAGACCCCCAGGACGCTGAAACATACACCCTGTATAGTCATTTGTTTGTAATTTATTCAACGCTTAGACAAAGTTAGTTTATTTTCTCCTGCGTAATAGCTGTTATAAATAAGTGTAGGTTTTTACCAAATCAAACGATTTAATGAGTTATTATTACTGGTGATGGATAATAAAATTTTTTGATCCTGTTTCTTGATATCTCGAATGTTTTTAAAGTATGTTTGCATTTGTTTTAGGTTGAGGTTTCCCTTCTGGAAATATTTTTTGCGCTACATTAGTTTAGTATTATAATGAATAGCCTTAAGTTCAAACTTCAACTATCTCAATAGGATTTGTAAATAAAATATCGTTAATATTTTTCCTCGAACTGAGTCAAATACTTGGTTAAAATTTCCTTCACTGATGCCTGCGCAATATTAACAACTTTTTAGTACTATCCACTTAACCATCAAATTAACATGCATGTTAATATTGCTGCAAACAAAAAGTACTACTAGAGCATGCTAAAAATGTCTAGCCAATTTATTTGTTTTACAAAAACCTTCTAAATTGATATTGTTTTTATTGCCTAAACTTGTTGATACCTTAACTAAAGAATGGTTTTTATAGTTATTGCCAATAACATGGGTGGTTGTTACATGTTCCATCCAGTTGTTTTTTTTTTTTTTTTGTAAAATATGGCCAAAATATAAAGTTAACGAGAAAACAGTATATAGTGAAAGCATAACCATAATTAAATGGGATTGTTTTTTTTTACGTAGCAATGTATGTATGTAATTAATATTCTGTCAATAGGTATGTTGTTAGGTATTTGGTTAAAAACAAAATGATTGTATTATGAGTGGATAAAATTTGTTAATGACTTCATGATTGATTGTTTTTAGTTTTAATATTAAAAATTATAATAAAGCTCGTGATACTGTAGGTTTGATTAATTGGTGCACATAATTTATTTTTTGTATAGACAGTGTATCGTTGTTATAAGCGTATATGGATAAAAAAAATTTACTACAGTCTTTTTTATTTAATTAAACGTCCTTACGTCATATTACTTCATATGACATTATCGGTGTTGGTGCCTGTTGTCTATGTAAACTCTTAGGTGCTGTTGCCTTGAACCTCTATTACCTTTGTAGGATTTTTTTTGCCACATTAACAGCATTTATAATATGTATCAGTAAATCAATCAGCTACGCCACGTCCAAAAAGTAAACAACACGAGTATTGAAATTCGACACCTATCACAATATTGCTACCTATATAATATGTAATAAAAATGTTTCTAGCAAAAGGTAGTTCAATTATGTATCATGATAATAAATTTTAAATGATTTATTAGAAAATGCAGACCGTAATTTGCAAGAAAAAATTAACTAAAAGATCAAATATCTTAAAAACAATTGAATGTTCAAAAAAATCTTTACTATATTTGGAAAAAAACGTGCAATCCTGTTTTATGTAACTCATGCAAATTATTAATGATATTACCCATGCAGATGTTGTGTGAGAAAGATTAACTGATTGGTACTGCTTTATGAAACATAATACTTGTACATATCATAATGCCAAGAGACCTTATAAATTCAACAACAGAAAGGATTGGTAAGAAGCAGAAGATTGTTTATTTGGGAGTATAAAGACTAGCAATGTTTAAACGGATTTCTAAAAATATTTACCTCAACTGAAAACGTATTTTATTCGTGTCACTACGAGGACCCTTTTTAATACAAGTATAAGCGGTAGGGGTTCGATTATATTAGCAAAAAGTTTTATGTGCACTAGAGCTCAATTTGTGGTGACAATCAGATGTTTTGAAAAGTGCTTAATTAACTTGATGTAAACTGAGAATAAAATTTTATGATTTTTATTTAATTTAACGTTTTTTCTTTAAAACATTGGAATCGGAATTTTTGCGCTCGGTGATAGTTTGATGTGATCAATAAATTGGTGATTTTTTTTTCATAGCACACTTACATAAAAGTCAACTTCTGATTTTGTTATAGAGCGATGTTTACATAAATAGATAGCATTTGTTCTCTTTTCAATGATAAATTACTTGGTCTTAAAAAATTTACTAACTGCCCCCTCGACAAAAAAAATTAAGCAAATTCCCATATTGTATTTTAAATAACTAAAATGTATTGATGTTGGCAAATAAGAGACTGTTGTTTTGTTTATAAATACTGTAACATGCATGACCAACTCGTTGGCAAAGTTTTTGTTAGCATAGGTAAATTAATTACATTTTGTAAAAGTGATTTATCATAAATATTAAAGAGAGGAAAACAAATGCTATAATTTATGTAAATATTCAATATGGCGTCCGTAAACAAATGTTAAGTTGCCTATTATTTCTCTGCAACTAAGTGTGCTATGAAAAACTGACATCACTCATTCATTTGACAAACCAAATAATCGCACAAAAGTTTATATTTTTAATTTTAAAAAAAGCTAAATTTAGTTTTTTTGTCTATTAAATTAAATACACATTTTAAAAACATCTGTATGTAGCTGCTAATTGAGCTATGCCTTTTATATTAAGCGAGAATAGTTAACTCGTTGCAGTTACATTTTTAACGGCATTTTGTAAAAATTTCATCCAAAGTAAAGAAATAAGTCGTCCTAGTTATTACAAGAAAACAATCGGCTTTGTCTTTAAAGATTGATTTTTATTTAAAGTTGTTTTTTTTTAAGTTGTGTCTAAACACTTTTGGCAAATTTTCTATTGTGAAAATTTTATCTCAAAATAATTTATCAATTGAAATTGAGTACTTCATATTTGTTTTTCTGTTTGGTCCACATAGTTTTTAAACTTATATAGATAATTGTGAGGTAACCAATCTTGTAACAAAAATAGGTATTAAGGTGCATCTGATAAACAATAAATTTTGACTTTCAAAATCTTCTTATGTTTAATACCTCCTTTTCTGCATGCAGGCCTTTGTTTAAAAGTAGCTTGCCAAGTGATGTATTTTTAGATTCTAGCGATACTGAAAAATGGGACCTGATCAAAGACAAAGAAGATCTATTGCCATTACTAGGTGATCCAGATATTTAAATTGACGTGTTTTAATAATCTCCATTAAAAAAAAAACAATCATGTATATTTATTTTCATGTTTTACTAATGTGAATATAGGTGTGTCAGTTACTAATAATTTTTTAAACAATATTTATTTAACTACTTATTTGCAGTTGAGTATTATAATTAATTTACTATTGTAACAAAAATTTATAATACATGTTTAAAATGTCTTTGTTTATTAATTTCTTCTCTGGGTTTTAATGGTTAATTTATTGCTTCTTACAAACAGAAGCAAACTTTGGAAATTATTTTATTAAGTGACTCAATTTGAAATCTTTTTGGTAAAATTTGTATAAAGATACCACAAACATTGCTTGTTGTTGGACTGCATTTTGATAAATTAAATTTTGTGTACACTGCAACAAATTGTGTAATAGAAACAAAATACATACCTACATTGAAAAGGATGGTCGTTTTCGTGTAACCACAACCACATTGTTGACCTTCAATTACTATCTTTACAATTTTGGTCAACGTTGTGTCCAAAAGATGTTACATGGATGTAAAATTGGTTTTCCAACGGCGATATGTATTAAAAATATTTCGAAATAAACTTTTATTATCAAACACCCCAAGTCTGAAAATGAGACAAATCAATGTGAACGTCAAAGCCGTCATCAGCAAAAATAGAAAACAAACCCATTCTTCACATACACTTCATGATGTATGTGATTTATATTTTAATAAAGCGTATCCAACATAAATTTAAATTTAGTAAAGCGATATTTTTTAATGAACCCGTTATTTTTAAAATTGTGCATTACAAGTGAGTGGATATGAACGCAATCGTAAAAATCCGTTATGTTCCATCGGGGAGTAATTTGGACAAACAGAAATCACTATGTTCTCTCTTATTCGTTTGGGTCAAACGTGGTTTAGCGGTTCCTGAAACTCTTTTTGTAAACTAACATTTCTTGAAAATGCGAAACAATGTAGATTTGGGAATATCAATAGCATGGGCCAAAGGTTTCATATGTAGTTTCTCTTTTGTTGAGCGGAATATTCTTAATTTCTTTTAGTGTTTTCAAAGAATCAACATTAGAAAAAGGTTTATCTTGATCACTATTTCTTTCGCAAATACATTTTCATATGCACGATATAGTTATTTGAATGGTTTTAAAAAAGTTTTGCGGCTTTTCCCCTTTTTGATATTGCATTAGAAACTGCACAATGGCAACCAACCCGATTTTTAATGCTAAATTCCCTCTTCATATTTGTATTTCCATCTCATTCTCAGTTACAAAAGAGTGTAACTTTTATTTTAATATAATTTTATGAATTTTACGATTGCACGAAACCCAGCAACATGTTGATTGAATTTAGTGCAAACATTTATAATTCTTACGACCAAAAAATCGATTTTATTTAAATCCAAAGCAAAGGACTGAAAACTTGTTATACACATTATTTATGGCCAAATTAAAGATTATTAACTCTCAAATAAAAGCATCAAGCATCCTGCTGCTGAATATTTAAAAAATCAAATAAAAGCACGCACTTTGTAAGATACTTTTGAAGGCTCTATCGATAACCAAACTTAAAAATTTGCAATTTTCACATCTGGCACATACACACACGGACGTTATCGCAGAATTAGACAAAATGGGTTCAAAGGACCTCAAAACGTGTATATCCGTCAAAATCTGGAATTCGAACATTTTCGCGATCACAATACTTTTTTCATGCTATTCGTATGGCGAAAGTAAAAACGTTTCTTATTTAATGATTTTATATAAAAATAAATAATTTAATATCGTACAATTTAAATATAATAAATTACGTTGAATTATAATATAAAATAGCTTCTTTAAGATAAGGGTTAAAGATATGAGATTGTCATGGCAAAATTAAATACATATACGATGAGAATGAATGTAATTCTTTGGCAAGAATTTATCAGTGCTGAAAGACTTGAATGATATTCTAACAATTCCAAAACACCAGTCTAACAAACTGCAATCCACAGCAAACTATTAAGTCTTTATGTTAACGGTACAATTTTTTGTGATTTTCCTTGTGTGAGTATCGCTGGAACCGGTGCTGGTTCTTCTACCACATCAAATAATTCTGCATCGGGATTAGTTGGGGCCCCTGCATCAGCCATTAGTTCATTAACATATATATCGTTGCTAAGATCTATTGGATGGGGACCACCATAGTTTTGGATGCTGTTGTCTTCAAAACTTTCAACGTCGTTCCATTCTGGATGTTTAATGACTTCTTCGAGGTCCTGAGGAAGTAATGAATCCATGTCGTCGAATGTTTCGATATTTTCAAAATTGTTGAGTTCCTAATAGAGAAAGAAGTGCATGGAAATGAAAAGTGCAAACATAGATCACACAAAAAATGTATGCAAAATGATCGTGGAAAAATATATGTTGGAGTAATTGTGCTCTAAAACAAACATTAATTTAAAGTGATTGATTAGTTAATTAATATGAAAAGGGCATTAAGTGTTAAAACAAGTATTTAATGATTTAATGATTTTTTCCTGCTTGGGGTAGGAAGATAAACTCATTTTGTAGATTTTTTTTGTCACATTCAAGTCAGTTCTCGAAGTAAAATTATGCACAATTTATGGTAAAATTTGTTGTATGTAGCAATTAAAATTTATACTATCCAAGTCTATTTTTTGTTTCACTCTTAAGTGTATGCACACAAACATTTCTTCCTTAATTTCTTTGTACTATTTTAAAAATGGTAGATCACGATAATTTTGTTTCTGAAATAATGTCTTTATAGCTACTGACAAAATGTTCAGTAACGGATAATAAGTTACAAACACTTTTTAAGAACTTCCATTCATTAAAAATATTCTAATAACACTAATGATACTAATATTTACATGTTCCGAAGGTTCTCGCGGTTGTGATTTGTTGAACTAGGTTCAACTAATATTTGAAGGGGTTGGTGCAAAATGGGTATAAGTGATTTTTTTTACATTTTGAGATAAGTACATACATCTAAAGTTAAAGCTGCACTCTATTAGTGCAAAAAATATTCAAGTGCATTTTAGGCTTACTAGTGCCATCCATGATTTAAAATATTCCAACCACAACGGTGAATTCTTAGCAAGCAATTAACTTTACAACTCTATTACTCGATACTAGTCAAAATGCACTTGTACCCTTTTTGCACTAGCCCCTTCATTTACATTTTTCTTGTTTTCTTTTTTTTTTTAATGTGCTCTGTATGTATCAATGTAAGAATAGAACAGCAAACAAATAAAAACTGTAGATAAAGTTTGTTAGTTTAGTGTAATGTACAATGTATGTATGTATGTTAGTGAATAATTATTATAAGCCAAAAGTTTCCCAATAGTTCCAATACACATGAAGATGTTAAAAAAAGTATTTAAATGTGTAAAAACTTTATTTTAACAACTTCAGCTAAATAAGTACATTATTATACAATATAATAATAATGTATAAAATGCTATCATAACTGTTATTATACTTATTTATTGTATTATTCTAATTTATATGAAGCGTTTTAACTGTGTTTAATAATAAAAATATTTTAATAACATGCAAGTTTTAAGTTTTATGCCTGTAATTTTTCGGGGGTTCTGTATTTATTACCAACCTCTTTGTTCTTGGAAATTTCATTGTCAACTGTTTTTTCTATGGGCTCTTTTTCTCTTTTTGGGAGAGATGTGATTGTTTCAGAATCTTTTTCTGTTCCTTGTGGATCCTGTTGAGCTATATCAACTATTTTGATGTTGAAGAAAGCACCACTGTCATCACCCTCATGTGCATATGTTGTTTCATTAATCGTTACTTTATGTCCATTAATGATCTGAAAAACAGTTTTTTAAATTTATTTTTAGTCAAACATTCTGGTGTAAAATTAGCACTACCAATTTTTGAATAAAGATGCAAAAAAAATTTGCTGATATCTTACACATCTTTGTCATCATTTTTATGTCAGCACTAGACAAAATGTTACGCATAATTCAACTGAGATATTGAAAAAGTTGTTTTATTTTATTAGTCAATATTTACATCGTTGACAATTTAAGCCAAAAAGTTTTCTTTCAGCTGCAAGTACCTAACAAGTATTTGGTGCTCACTAAGAAATTGGAACAAATGATGTCAAAACACTACTATCACAACGATTATCCTTTTCCTAATTTAAAATCGCATTCTGAATGTACCTACCTTTGTAACAGATGTTGTGTTGCCTTTGCCTAAGTCAACATCTCCGAATCTAGGAATGTTAAAATCTGGGAATGCCGCGACATCATCTGGTTTCGTTGGTAGGCGGCCAAGTATTTGATTGAGTTGTTGTCGCATCCTAGCCAACATTGCTGAAACAGAATTCAAGAATTTAATTGAAAAAATGCCTAAATTTCGTGGCGCAATAATTATGCACCTCTGCAACATTCCATGGTCGCGATTTAAATGCACCACGCGTGTATCCTCGAGTCGTTATATAAAAAAACTATCAATTATCACCTACACTTACAAAAATGCGTGGCCACTAGAGACCTTCCGTGTACATATTATTTGTCTTTAATGAATCAACAACAGGCAACAGGTAGGTATCATTAAGGAGGAAATCTTTCATCATTAGTTTTCATAAATGGGGAAAATTACGTGTTTCGTTAGTATCTACAATAAAGAAAACTAAATCATATTTGGAACGTCAACAAATCAAAAACAAAATTATTAAACAGCGCGCTGAAAAGTTAATTGTTGAAAAGTTTACATTATTTGGCAACATTTACTTAAATAAGTTAATGAGTAGCAATAATGTTTTTTAAATAGTTTCAGATTTCCCCGTATTATTATACAATTTTTCCAAAAATTATAAGCTCAATTAAAGTAGTAGAAATACATCGCCCCGTTTAACGGAACCAAAAGAGACACCATTATGAAAGTTTGCTTTAGACGCCAAAATTGCTCGGCCCTAATTACCAGTACTTTTGTAAAGTAAAAGAAACAATTCACTGTTTTTTTAGATTAATTTAAGATAATCCTGTACTACACTACAACTTAAAATTTAACTCATAATTCCTCTGAACTAAATAAGAAAATATTTGTGTTTTTAAAAGGATTATAAATGTTTGCTTACATCCAAGACTGCCAAATATTTCGGGGAATGGATTGTACATGAATGGATAGTCACCAGCTTCGACGTCTACGACTGGTTGTTTTCCAGGGCGTTGCGACTCCAGAGGAACGAAATCAACTTCTTCTTTCGGTTTTGCTTCGTCATTTTTAGCTGTAAAAAACGTCAATATATAAGTAATGAATTATGACATAAATCATTCTGCAAAGTTACCTAAAAAATAGAAGAAGACTTATATAAGTAGGAAAGTAGGTATTAATGATAGATTTATTTGTTTCAAAATATTAAAAATCAATAACTTAACAGTGCTAAACTAGCAAAGTGCTCGTGCTCATCTTATACAAAAGTCTTAAGCTCTTACTAAACCTTGGGGAATTGTTAAAAAAAAACTGAATGAATAATTTGTGAACTTTAAAAAGTATAATAATTATTACTGTTGTGTTAACACATAACTTTTCACAAAATACTTTTCAGTTATACTAAAACATAGAATCTCTAAAAAATATGTGCGGTAATGTTCTATGGAAGATTAACCTTTAAAAAATGTAAGTGTCTAAAGAACATTCCATTGCTTCTGTTTCTATTATTCATACAGCAAATCGTTTTGCCTTGATTTTACTTAAATTTATCAGAGAAAATGTTTTTTTTAAACATGATTAGCTACTACAGCATTCCTATGTATAAAGTATCGTGTCTAGTCGTACTTATTTACGTCTTGTTGATGATAAATCGTTTTTTCTTTTCTTCTTTTTGTTATCTTGGAACCGAAAGGGTCGTTATTTTGCAACTAAAAATAGTTTACAATTTACAATAAGTATGTTAAAGTAACAACATTGTGTTGTTCGTTACGATATAAACGGATGTGGTTGCTGTGGGTTTTTTTAACAAATGAAAATCCATACGAACAAATTAAATGACTGTTAGAATGGTAAAATACTCAACAATGATAATTATACTCAAAAAAATGGCCCAAGTGCAATAAAAAACTGGACAATCGTTCAAATATTAACATATATAACGGATATCGGTTTAAAATAAGGAGTTACTGTTATTATCTAATATTGACAATTGAAACGGGCTAGATTAATAACATTTTATTTTAAAATGCCATTCTGATGCGTTGTATAGAAGGACATATTCGTGTTTGAAATTAAGCCAAATGGACGGGGTGTAAGAAATGCCCTGTATATTATTTTGAAACTTTTACTAGTCGACAACCATTATGACATCATCGTCGTCTAAGAAGATATCAAAGGAATTCGTTTTGATAATGCTAAGTTGTGAAATATTAATATTTCTTTAGTTGATTTTAGGTACAAAAGACCTATCACATTTTTTAGAGAGAATTTAATTTTGCACAAAAAAAAACAAAATATATAGGGTGTTCTATTTAAGAAAACAAACACAAAACACTGAAGATTTGAAAATAATTTAAAGTCATGTAATAAATGACCACATTTTATTCGAAACTTTTTATTGTAGATAAAGTTATCGCAAGACGAAATATTGACCCCGACGTTACTTTTTGTACAAACTGTATATTTAAAATAAGAAAAAATTAAGAAATCCGAATAGGTGATGGCCAACCATAGTTTCTATTTAAAAAGAGGTAGGAAAGTTTGTGTCATAACTTTTTAACAGAAAGGATAAAAGATTTTTAAGCACTATGAAATTCTATGATAAAATCTAAAAATAATCTTCATGCACTTTTCCAATGTTCACAACAGTAACGAAAACATGACACTTTATGAAATGGCAATACAAAATTTTTCGCTAATAACAAAAAAAAAAAAAAACGGAAATGTATTAGGTAATGTTTCAGAAAACAGTTCTGAGTTTGTCTCAAAAAACTGCAAATTTTTGGTAGTTTACCGTTTCTCTATTAGGCAAGATACCCACCCATGTAATCCTATCGAATCTGGTCTACCCTGTACTCTGCCCACCATGGTACAAAAATATTAAAATCACAATAAACAGTGTAACATAACATATAACAAAATAGTTGTGAATAACGTGCACACACAGAGAGAGACCCGCAAAAAACATTTGCCCCGACTGTTAAAATTAGATGGAGCAGTTTGTGCATTGTTATTTTAATGATAAAGTTATAGCAAATTAAATATTTTTTGATATAATGAAATAAGTTATTTTTCTACTTAATGCTGTTAAAGCGTTATAGTCGTTTTAACGATCTGCGTAGGACTGATATTTAAAAACAATTATATTTGATTTAAGCAAGCCACCCACTTGCCCTTGGCCTTAATTTGAATATTAATAATGCAGCAATCGTTTAAGATTTTTAAACATTACGGTCATTACAAATTCGAGCAAAATTAACCTTCAATTAACCAATAAATATTCAAAGTCGGTACAAGTTGTGCCTTACGCGTAACGTATTTTACATGAATTTTTAATTGCATTCAACAAGGTTATTCTGTAGCTTCTTAGATCTATTTTTAGGGCGAAACGTTTTAAAAACCGCACAACTGAGATTTAGTAAGTACTTAAGATCTAGAATTTCCGGTAATCGTAAATGCTTATTGGTGTTCCATTAACACAGGCGTTAAATAAGACTGGTTTTACTTAAAAGCTAAGTTGTAGAATAGCCCCATAAAAACGAACTGTGTCTATGAGTGTGCTTGTTTGTAGCAAATAGGCAGGGAAGCTGTTCGCGTGTTGATGAAGAGACTACCGTGTAAAATTATATTGTTATTATGTTATTTAAATAGTATTTAGAACGATAACCCATTAGCTCTACATATACGGTTCATTGAACGTTAATTACTATTAGCGAACGCGGTCATATAGGTGTATTACATTTAACGTAAAAGCACGACTGCGGTTTGTTCTACTATTGAAATTGGTAAATCTAAATTAATTTTATTTAAAAAACAAAAATATAGGTATTTAGGTTATTCGACAAATAAACGTATCGAATTAATTTTATTTAAAAATGCAGACATTAGATTACTTTAGTTTGACAACATGAATTATTTAAAAAATTAAAACAAATTAAAGTTGTATTAAACAATACTTTCATTATGAAGCAAACGCATACCTTAATTATTAAACCTTGGTAAGTAAGTTAACGTTGATTAGAATGCAGGACAAAGCTAGCCATGTGTAATACAGTTATTTAGACGTATATGAAATAAACATTACATTAATTAAGAACCAAAGAAAACTTGACGGTTTTTGTGTAAGAAAAATATCTACCGGAAAGCTTTCCAATTTTTATTCAATAAAATAAATATGATCAATAGGTAGGTACATAGAGTTTTACAAATTAAAAGCCAATTAAAAGTTAGTTAAAATGTACCTTCGTTTTTCTAGGACCACCTCTGTAAAATGACTATTACTGTACAACCTGCATGCATAGTCTTATTATGCAGTGTTTGACGTGAGTCTACTTTGATCATTTGTAAAAAAAAAACTGTGCTTTTTGCTTACAGTGCGTAAGGAAAGGACCCAGTTACTATGTATGCAAGCTGTAAAGTAAGAGTCATTTACATTAGTGGTCGTAGAAAAATATTCTTATGGGTCACGTCTCTCAAAAAGTCTGGAAACCGTTGTGATAAAGTGAATCATTAATATATTGGACTTTGTGGTTCATCTTCATTGATATTTTTGGCCAACTGTGAAGCTAAATTTTTAATAACTTTACAACAATATCATATTTACACGGCGTGCTATATTTCCTGGTATAAAAACCGGAAGCAAATGACGATTTTAAAACTTGCGCAAAACTACGTGTTGATGAAACATAGTTTGACTGGACATCAAAATAACATATTACATTATTATAGGTACTTGTGTTAGCTTCTATGCGTCATCATTCATAATGAATACACGACCGTTTCAAGGTCTACCTGTAAACAATTCTAGAAAACGTAATAAATTAACGATTCAACAATATCTATAAAAATTCGTTTTACCAACATAACACACTATAAACGGTTAATAAACAATTGTGTACCAATAAGTGATTATAATTCGCTATTAAATTTCCCGGAATTGTATTAATGATAAAACAAACAAAAAAACACAACTTTAAATAGATTTAAACTTGACGTAGGAAACATACAAATTGAAGAAATTGCTTATGGGTTATCGCAAAAATATTAAAAACGTATTTACAGTTAAAAATAAAATTCTGTGTAAGTTACAACACAATCTGCCGAACCCTGGCAAAGAAAATTTAGGCGCCCCTACACATTATCGTGTATGTAGGTAATATGTTTATTGTGATTTGTCAAAATGTCGAGCAACAGATGAAAAAATTCCAACCGAGGTAAATATCCAAAAACATATTTATCTTTACAAAAATAATATTATTATGAACTTTTAAATATTTTTTATTAATTAACAATAATAGAATGGTATCTACATACATATGCATATGATTTATTGATTAGGTACTTCTAATGTTCGTGTAAGAAAAAAAAATTAACGTCTGAAATACAAAAAATAAGAAACATTAATTTTTCGGGTTTTTGCTTTGGCGAATTGAATAATTTATCCATATCGATTGTAGATGCAATGTCATGCCCAATAGATATATAATTCCTAGATCAGTAAGTAATTTTGAAAAACTTTTTTCTGAACTTGCTACCGACACTGGGAATTCTCAGCACAATTAACACATTTAGAATACCAACTATTTCCTAAATTTAACTAAAAGTAATTTTTGGAATTCGCCTCTCGAAAAATCATGTTTTAAGTAATTTTACAATGTCAAACACTTTTCAACTTGTTCTTCTAAAGTATTTTTTGTAACCCACGTATAGGTATTTAAAAGCATGCCAAACTTTTTATAAATTGCAGACATATTCTTAAATTTTTCATTGGCAGATGCAAATGCATCATCAATGATTAAAAAATAAAACAGTCCAACTTAATTTTTTGTTTAAAATCTGTTATGATTTCAGTCTCTGCTTTATAAACTAACTGTTTCTTTTTTTGTTAAGCCGAACTCTTTCTTGTTCAAAGTAGGCATTAGGTACACCTTAAAAGCCGCGTACTGACCAAAATGAGTTCGCGAACTCGGTTCGCGTACTCGGTTCGCGAACACGGTTCGGGAACTCGGTTCGCGCACTCAGTTTGCGAACTCTCGTCCATACCAGGTTCGCAAACACGTCCACATCAAAACATTATTGTGTTCGTAACAGCTCCAAAACAGTTGGTAAAGGGTTTGCGTTTTGTAAATAATTATGTCTTCAAGCTTAGGGCTTATCGATGATAAACATCAACCACAAATAACGTGTGCAGTCAGTAATTGAGGTTATGGCAGGCACGAGTTCGCGAACAGCCCCTTTGATGTACCGCCTCAAGAGCGAACTCTGCCCGAACTGGCGAGCTACTCGCGAGCTGTTCGCGAACTGTTTGCATACTCCAGGTACACACCGGGTTCGCGAACTGTTCGCGAACCCGGTGTGTACGCGGCTTTAGACTCTTACACCCCAGCGATTTTTTTTTTGCATCAGTTAACATTTTTTCAAGTCCATTCTTTCGTATTTTTTATAAGTAAGGCTGGCGCCCCTAGGCAATTGTCTAGAGTCGCCTAATGGTAAAACCGGCCGTAGAATATTTTGTTCATAGTGACGTATATTTTTCAACAAATAGCAAGATGGTGTATCATCAGCTTTATACCACATACTACGAATCTGACTTTTATAAACGCTGAAAGTGTTTAGTAGGGTTTTGAAAACGAATGAAATTTTTTAAAGAAATATTGAGGTAATTACAGATTAGATACTTAAGCATGTTGATCTAAACCAGTTAGTTAATGTACAACAAATACATTTCTTATGAACCTAAATACAGGTTTGTCAGAAACAACAATTGCTGGATTTCTGAAGGAGATTAGTTCTATTCTTCACGGGAAACACGTGTGCAAAACCTTTGTTACACTATACTAATAACGGTACATCACAATTTATTTGATGCCCTTAGATAGCAAAAGTCATCAATAGATAATTTTCTGAACAAGGGAGACTAATGAAATATTGTCTTCAATACATGGACATAAATAAGTATAACAACACGAATTCAATTTGCTGCGAATGAAACATTTTCGTGCACAGTTACTACTAAACATGATTATGATTTGCAGATTCACCTTCGGACAGTATACTTTTTTTTTGGGATTAGCTTTTACGAATGCCCTGTTGTAAAAAAAATAGTGAGAGTTCATAGGACATTTAAAAACTGCTGTTTATTATTGGTAGATACGAACCAAATTTTTTTGCAGCGCTTAAAAGTTTTACAAACTGCAAACGGAAGAAATTTGGCGATACGTTACAGTTTTTAAAAGCAAAAGTAAATGGTAACAAAGTAACCATATAAAAAAGATAAGTGCATATAAATATTGTTTTCAGCAAAGGTTAATATCGAAAGAAAAATTTTATGAAAAGAGATAAGATAAAAGTAAACTACCGGTTCGGTAATAATTACACAATGGTTTTACTTTCCGGAGTGACATTTCAATATTTAAAAATAAAATTATAACATGATATGCATACAAACTGATGAAACATGAGGGCACGATTTGCAATATGGGTAGAAAGTTTACGGTTACAAAAAATAAATAAAAAACAAGTAAACAAATTGAATAATTCTACATGATTGGTGCTACAAAACCTACATAATTTACGACGAAAAAAATAATTCAGGTTCAATCTTTATGCAATCAGGCCTAAATGTAATTTTGGGAGTTAACTTTCTCGATATTTTTCCTGTATTTTTTCGGTCATATAAGCACATCTTGAAACTATTTTGCATTTGATCCTATGAAGCAGTTGCCGATTACAAAAATGTACCTACGGTATTTTCATCTTTAAACATTTTACTTCCAATTTCTTTCAAGATCATTACTATTTACCAAGCTAAAGCTTATTATAAAAATTTAAAACAATGTGAAAAATGACGATTCGTTAACGTCTGTGCGAAATTATGTACATATACCTACTGAGAAAAATATAAGTAACCGAAATAACAAATATTAATTAAATGTCTCTATAGTTAGCATACAGCAAACATGAAACGACAAATGAAAATGGGATATTTCTAATAGATTTCGCAAAGGAAAAGAATTTGGTCATAGTAAGTACGTACTTCCAAAGAAAAGACATATATAAGGGTACGTGGCGGTCACCGGATGGAAAAACTATAAATCAGATCGATCATATCTTAATCGAAAAACCAGAGATAAAAGCAATCAGCAATGTAAGAACGTATAGGGGCCCGGACGCGGATACTGACCACTTTATAGTGGGAGCCAGAGTGACGCAAATATTGCCTGTAGTGAGAAATCAAACGAGGACAGGAGGAAGAGAGAGAGAAGTAATCAGACTAAGGAGTAAAGACGATCAATTAAAATACGAGAAAAGCATTAAAAAAGAATTAGAGAAAATGGCGGATAAGGAGGAAATTGAGGAACAATGGAATGAACTGAAAACGAGGATTAATCGGGCTGCCAAAAATTGTAATAGTAAAGCGAAACAGGAAAGAAAAAATTTGTTTGATGAGGACTGTAAGAAAGAACTAGAGGAAAGGAAAAAACTGAGATTAAAAATGTTAACGGGAAAAACGGAAGAGGAGAAAAATAAATATGAGGAGCAAAGGAGGAAAACGAAAACACTGCTAAGAGATAAAAAAAGGAAATATAATGAAAAAGTGATACAAGAAATAGAAACCAATTTCAGGAATAACCAGGTTAGAAATTTGTACCAAGGAATTAAAAAAGAAAGGAGAGGATTCCAAACAAAAACGGTATTCCTTAAGGACGAAAACGGAGATATTATTGCAGGAGAGGAAGAAATACTAAAAAAATGGAAGGAACATTTTGACCAATTACTAAATGATGACAGCAGGAAGGCGAGGGAAAATGAGCAGATTAATAGAAATATGAATGAGAGTCCTAGAGAAGTGCCAGCCCCAACTAAAAAACAAATCGAAGAAATAGTGGAACGGATAAAAAATAATAAGAGCCCAGGAACAGATAGAATAACTGTAGAATTGTTTAAGTATGGTAGCAAGGACTTGATCGAACAATTACAAAAACTGATGGAGGAAATCTGGAGGAAAGAAGAAATGCCAAAAGAATGGAGACAAGCAATAATATGCCCAGTGTATAAAAAAGGGGATGCAAGTGTTTGCCACAACTACAGAGGTATTTCCCTGTTAAACGTCGCATATAAAATTATAGCAACTTATATAAAAAATAAATTAGTAGAAGAAACAGAAAACGAAATAGGGGAGTACCAATGCGGCTTTAGGAAGGGAAGAAGCACCACGGATCACATTTTCACCCTAAGAGAGATTCAAGCAGAAAGCTATCAACACGAGAAACAGACATTTGTTTTGTTTGTCGACTTCAGACAAGCATACGATAACGTTCAAAGAGAAGCATTGTACAAAGCAGTAGAAGAAATGGGAGTAAGTGGTAAACTTACAAGAATGATAAAAGTAACGTTAAGAGGAACAGAAAATCTGGTTAGAGTAGGCAGCAAAACATCAGAAGTTTTCGAGAGTAAGGAGGGGGTTAGACAAGGGGACCCAATGTCGGCGAATTTGTTCAGCATTGTACTGGAAAAAGCAATAAGGGAAGCGAAGATTAACAGAAGTGGGCTGGTGTATAGAAGAAGGCACCAATGTTTAGCATTTGCGGATGACCTTGTGCTAATTACTAGAAGTAAAGAGGAGTTGAGAAGTATAACGAAAACACTGGAGGAAAAGGCGGGAAAGGTGGGATTA
Source organism: Elmis aenea (assembly GCA_947652605.1). Lineage (NCBI taxonomy): Eukaryota > Metazoa > Arthropoda > Insecta > Coleoptera > Elmidae > Elmis > Elmis aenea. The sequence goes on along the minus strand of OX393581.1, from coordinate 54,937,302 downwards.
TATATAAATGAAGAGAAGACAAAGTATATGGAATGGAAGGACAGTGAATTTAAAAGAGGAAACTACTTGAATGTAACAACAGAAAGTGGAAAAGAATACAAGTTTGAAGAGGTGGAAAAGTTCACGTACCTAGGGGCTGTATTCTCAAGAAACCCAAATATAGGCAATGAGATACAGACAAGAATAATGGCTGGAAACCGATGTTTGGGAGCACTAAACAGAGTTCTGAGAAATAAAAATATTTCTAGAAAAGCAAAGATCAAAATATACCACACTACTATAAGACCAATAGTGACGTACGCGTGCGAAACATGGACGCTAAACAAAACAGAACAAACAAGACTAGAAGTGTGGGAAAGGAAGGTGCTAAGAAAAATATTTGGCGGAAAGAGAATTGGAGATGGGTGGGTAAGAAGAACAAACGATGAATTAAAAGAACTATACAAAGAAACAAGTATCATTGGGGTTATAAAAGTACAAAGGCTAAGGTGGCTGGGACATACAGAAAGAATGGGGAGTACAAGAATGCCGAAAATGGTAATGATAAACACGCTAGGGGGAAGGAAGAGAAGGGGACGACCCAAAGCAAGATGGAGGACGGAAGTGGAGAGAGATTTAGAAACGTTAAAAATTACTGGATGGAGAAGGAAGGCCAGCGATAGAGAAGGATGGAAGAAAGTTATCAAACAAGCCATGGGCCAACTTGGCTCGCAGAGCTAAATTATATATATATAGTTAGCATAAATATTTTTAAGCTCACTAAAATGCAAAACATTTAATATCTCAAAATAACATAATAGTGACTTATGCCACTTTCAGAATAAACAGCTAAAATCGTTTTACCCCATGGTTTTCTCAGAAGAAAATTAAATAGGAGATCAAGACACAACAGAAAATGTTGAACTACAAACAGTTTACAAAATCATTGTATGGTTGTATTTAAATCGCAGATTGTGATAAAAACCTGAAATAAACCAACTTCATTATGGAACAAACGCGATATTTTTTAAGAAGTCGAGTCACACCGCGTTGTTCAATGAAACGGTTACGACCTTGCTGCTAAGTAGTAGCTATGTTCTGTGCTGCTAAGTAAAATAAAAAACAAAATTTGCAAATGACTTAAAAGATGCGCACACTAACTAACAATATTAATTTTTGACCCACACACGATACCAACCTATAATATTTAGTAAAAATAGAGGACAATAAAACATGATGCCAAATAGCATCATCTGTCTGGTTAACAAAGAAACTATAAATATCCCCTAACAACTAGATTTAATATTAACAATTTTTAAGTGAGTACATTTACATGTTATGCAAAAGATATGGGCGATGACGTAGCAAGATGTAGCGAAACTGGTACAAAAACAAGAACATAAATATGCGAGTGATATAGTTACTAACAATAAAGTTGTCAAATTATATGAAAATAATTTTAAAATAATACAGGATCTAAGGAGACCAAGTTTTGTTGGTAAATAATAGATAACGAACCATACAAACATGAGGTAAGCACCGAGTAACAGTTTTATACATCGAAATTCAACAATATTTTTGAAACCCGGTCTATTTTTGTTTGCTTTGCACTGCTTTACCATTAAAATCCTAGTTTTAGTTGTAAATTTATAATGAAACCCCTTTATTAAATACTTCTATATTTTACAAAAAGATTTGCGCACAAAATTTATTGTTAACTAAATTTTTAATTTTTATTTTTCTAATAAAATCGTACACTGCGTAAAACAATTAAGTGATATCTAAAAGTTTGCAATAAATATCCAAAATATACCTTAATTGTTGTGAGTAGCATATTACGTCGAGTAATTGAACTTGCTTTTGTGTATGATATGTCAACGGGTAAATTACTTACTAAGTATTTAGCGTCAGCACATTCCAGCGTTGCAAAAACTAAAGACGTTTGTATTTTATATTTATCGTGATGGCTTATTTTATTGATGGGATAAAAATAAACACGACCCTTGAACTAGTCGTATTGTAAGTAATATATTTACAAACAATGCGTGCAAAATAAACCAGTAACATTAATGTTGTAAAATAAGCTGACCACAAGAAACTTATTACATTAATGGTAATTAAAGCATTAACGATTTATCAGACAGTTATCACTTGCTTTCGAGTTTAAGTTGTTGCGCTAAGTTTAACATGTTCTTGAAATAGTTTTGCAGGAAACGATTTGTAAAAAGTATTGAACCTGTATGTGATTGTTAACATTAATTGCTAATTAATGCAGCTTTGGAATTTATTTAAAAAAATGAAATATAAAAAATATAGCGTCATTTTATGAATTAAAAATCACAGAACTTTTTTTTTTCTTACTAAAGCGAACGTTGGATTAACATATCGATTGATTAAACATACCTGGGTAGCTGTTCACCGCAACGAAGGTAGCGAAAAGGAAAAGCACACTAGTAACCTTCATGTTGTTATAAGTAACACTAAATAAAATTGGTAAAAAAAAACAACGTCTTTTGTTAAAACATTCACGTTCGTATTCGGTTTCGGTATGATGTTGAGTCGCACCGGCGTTTATATATAAAACCAAACCCTAACAACTTGACAAGCTGACGAAGTTCCCCCACGTCGCGGTGCTCGCAGTATTTGCCGCAAGCTTACGGAGAATGACATACGAATACATTTATAAATAAACCGCAATGTTATTACATATATGTTATATGTGACTGATTACGCATTAATCTGCGAGTTACTTCTGGTAATCGAATGCTTGTTTTAAAAAAAAGATTACGTCTCTATTTACAATGGAAAATTATAAAATTAGCTCACATCGTTGTAAATAAGAGGGTGTCCACAATAACATTTCCAGCATGGGGATTTCGCTTATCGTACGAGATACAATTATATGAATTAAAATTAAGCGTGAGTGGAGCTACAATCTATTTTTAAATGTAAATTTCTTATACTTCAGAAGTTATAGCAAAAAAATATGAAAATGTTGAATCTCTTTTTTTTCCCATGACCTTTTTGTCTTTATCATGAGATCAATGTCATTTTTACTTTGTAAGGGTACTGTTTTACGTAGAATGTATCTAGTATTTTCAATTTATTTTATTACTTTTCTTTTAGGATATCACTCCTTATTTCATTTTTTCTTAAGAGCCACAAGCTGGCTTTGGAATAATTAAATGTGATTTTTCCCCTCTTTCTAATGATGTGTCACTTGCCAATATCTATGTCTATAAATAACTCAGGAAATTAAGAAAAATCGTATTATACCAATTAAATTTAGTTACCCATGAAACATGTCAAACGGACAAGATAGCTTTGGAATAGTTAAGCGTTTTTTTCCCTCTAATACATCACTTATCATAATATTGTTAGAATAAATAACTCACGCAATCAAAAATGAAATATTTTATTTACAATTCTTTGAGGTAACTATAAAACGTGAATCGACGATAACTAAATATTTTAGGAAAACCACTTATGGATGTGTAATAATCTTAATTGTGAAAGAACAAATAATAGTAGATTGTTTTAACAGTTGTCCATTACGCAAGCCTTTAGCGAGCCCTAGACAAAATTGAACGTTTGGGGCCCATTCATAGGGCGTTTGCAAATTTTCCGATTTTATTATGAATTACAATTTTTCCGGGGTCGATTCGGGCAGTGACGCCGGGGTGCGAACTCATTTCTGGCGCCCTAAATTCATATTGGAATAAGATTACAAGAATGTCAATAAGTATATACTATATACACATGTGGTTTCAATATAACTTTATTTTATACACGTAAATAACACGTAATTCATACATTATATATTTTATATATGTATACCTATTTTAAAATTAAGCTAATCTTCAAGTACAAGTATTAGAATTAGTTTTTTGGTGATTGTTTTCATTAAATGTGTTTTTGCGAAACCAACAAATTAATCCATAATTTTAACAAATTTCAACATATATGTTCCACAATTTTAAACAATTTCTTTCATCCTTGTTCAAATAAAACATGTAGGTATATTTTTAAGAATAATTTAGAGACTGTATTGTTTATAATATTTTGTTAAACTAAATATAAAATGTACAAATTTGTAAAAATAACAGAAAAAATAATTTCAGCCCTGAAGATGCCGATAAAAATAATCGTGCGAAACATGTAGGATATTTTATGAAATAATTAACTTCATTAAGGAATAAACCTGTTTTAAAACCAGAAAACCTTCGTTTTAATTTTATACCTATTTATTACAATTTATTGCAATTTATTAAACTGAAACACAATAACAAATTAATTATTCTAGCTTTCCTTGTCGCCCCCTGATTGACCGCCCCCGGGTGCAAAGCACCCCCGCTACAAAAATTGTACAAGGGTATATTCACTGAAACAAGGATAAGGTATGAAATGGTTCTTGGAAAATAGACTTTGTTTGATCTGACCACACGACGTCATAGCGGTCAAACTATGATGTCGTTTTTGAAAACACCATGTTAATTTTCGTCATAGTTATATTAAGCAAGTCATCGAGCAGGCTGAATAGTCTCTTAATGTAAACATGAGTTCAATTACTATCTTAGCATGGGGAATCCAGCATTTTTTTCATGTAGATCACCGCATAATGTAAATACAACGAAAAATTGTGACGTTACCCCTAATTATACATATTCAACAATCCGTGCCAGGAGTTTTAGTTACATCTTTTGATTTTGTTGTTCAGAACAACCTTTACTTTTTAACAATAACCTTTTTTTATGTTGTACAAACTTGTATCAATTTAAAAATTCGTTACCTTGTGCGAAACCGAGATAAAGATATGTTGCACGTTTTATAGCACGGGCGGGAGTTTGTTTTTCTCCCACCGCTCCTCACCGCTCGCCATTAGACTTGACGCTGACAATACCTGACATCAGGGCAGCTGTTACAGAGCTCCGTAACTGGAAATCGCTATTAATTGCCAAGTAGCCATTTAATGACAACACCTTAGGGTCAACTCACACCGGCGCGATTTCGAAGCGGGCGCGGTCACGATAATTAGTAACCTGGTTACGTAAGTAAGTAAACATGGTTACCAATTATCGTGACCGCGACCGCGCCGCGCCCGCTTCGAAATCGCGCCGGTGTGTGAGGACCTTTTTAATAATTGTACTTAATCTTTATTTTGATAAAACTATAACTGATTTTGCCGGAGGTCTTGTTTAGTAGACGGCTAAAAGTGATCTGGTTAAAGATGCCTATAACTAAGGCTAGACTTGGCTTAGAAAAATAAAATAATCTTCGTTACAAAACGTATAGGGGTTTGTTTTAGGAATGAATGAAATCAAAAGCGCCTTTGATCAGCGCAGTTGCAACATTGACGCGTTGGCTTAGAAAAACAAATTCAATAAATTTGGATGCAAAATATGAGATTTCCAAGAAAGACTTTTGTGTTAAGTACAGCTGGTTTTTTGCCGGATATATAGGAATCGGGTGCACCAGGTTTCATCCAGTGACTAGATAAACCACTTCAACTTCTACATGATAGAGCTCCCAGAGACCAATAAAATGCAGAAGATGTGGTAAAGAAGAAACTCCTCTCCACGTACTATGCGAGTGTGAAAGGTTTAAAACTTCTAGGGATGGAAAAAACAACCAAGAAAAGGAAGTTAAAATGGACTAACAGATCGCACTACAGGAACCCGAAAGGGGGCCACGCCGACCACATCCGCGTCAACAACAATAACAACAATACGTCGATTGTTGTATGTGTAATAATTGGGCTTTATTTTACGGAGAAACTGTATACAGATTATTTGTTTTTTTTTACACAGTCAAACCTTTTTCGAGATTGTATATCGATAGTTCTTAAGTGTTATTCGTACAACGATTTTAAAAAACAAGCAATTTAGAAAATATTGCAGTTAAACAGTTTCATAAATAAAGCACTAAATGTAATTATTGCAGTTAAACAGTTTCATAAATAAAGCACTAAATGTAATTTTACAGATACATAAACGAGAATTATTATATATATATTTGGCCTAAACTACCGAGATCACTGTAAAGAAACTTTTCGTGACAACGAAATATTAACCTTTTATGGTCTATTTATTCTCGAAGCCATCCTGTTCGTAAAAAATAATGTAGATCTGTTCGAAGAGAATATAAGAAATCATGCAGCCAATACGCGACATAAAAAAAACCTAAAACTCGATTGTTTCAAATATACCTATCTTCAAAAAAATGTTGCCTCCACAATTATTGCTATATATAATAAATTTAACACATCACCTGAGAGTATAATAAATCTTCCCACCCGCGAATTGAAGAAGAAATTAAGAAAAGTTCTGATTTCTAAAGCTTACTATGGAGTAAGCGAATATTTAAATGATGCTGACTTTATAAAATGTTATATTTAAATATCATTTTTCTGTGTTTTTATTAACTATGTATATTATTTGTAATGTACGTAAATTATTATTGTGACAAGTTCTACACCTTTTTTGGGATATTCAGAACAAATAAAGATTATTATTATTATTATTATTATTATTATTATTATTATGTCTTTATAATAAAATTGTATTATATTCTGTTTTTTTTTTGTAATGCGCTTCTCTATACGTGCAGTGCAACGAAATTAGCGTCTATTTTAAATATGCACGGTGGGTGCGATCCGGGATCATCTCTTAAAACCATTGTTAACTTTTTGTAAATTTATGTAATGAATATGGATAAGCAGGTGGGTATGTGGAAAAACCGTAATCTGTTTGGCATTCAACTGACCTGGTAGATACAATACTTAACTATAAAAAATAACATAATATACAACATCCTGGTCGTGAACTAACTTTAACTTATAATGTGTACACTATATCAAAAAATAAATATCCGTATTATTCTCTTTTCGCAAAAAATTTAACGCCGAGTAAAACATTAAAAACACCGTTTTTAAAATTTAATTATAGAATAAGTATTAAAAATTACATTCATAATAAAAAAACTTTTCGCACAGTAAAATATTTTCGTGGTCGATGTATGTGTTAAACTAAGTTGATGAATGCTATACACTTGTCTGGAAGTTCCATGTTGTGAGTTCTACCAAAAAGTTTTCAAATTGCGCTTTCTATACGTAGTCGGATGCTCCCTTCTTTTAGCTATATGTGGAACACCGGATCAAAATTTTCTCACCGCAATTAACGGAGTTATGAATATTTTTGTAGACCGAGATGTTTTTATCGCCGGGTCGCCGTGAGACTGAGGTGCTCATGTGTCCGCACCTACCGCCGAACCGTCGTGGTTGGCCTGAGGGATACGCAATCGTCAAGTCCGACTGCGAATCGCAAACACATTTATTCGGATGATGACGCCCGCCTTTTTTATATTAAGAAAAATATTTCGCTAAATATGATATACGAGCCTCCCGACCGGGAATTTTCGGCGCCTCGAAATATGAGAAACAAGCACTATTTCTATGTGACGCGGGAAAAATCCGTAATCGAAACGGGGACGGTCGCTCCGGGTACCGCGTTACGATCGACAATTTTACGGCGAACATCCGCGCAGTCGTCCGCGGACGACGAACGAATTTATCGCCGGGTCCCCGTGACGCTGAGGTGTTCATGTGTCCGCACCTACCGCCGAACCGTCGTGTGTTAAAGGCACCCTAAGCAATGCATTTCCACCTTTAATTTGTTCAAAAAAGGCCTGAAACATTTTTTATAGACTCTCAAACTTTTTCAATAAATTCCAAGGCTTATAACCTTGCAACTTTGTTCAGAAAAAAATCGATTGTTTTGCGATGGTCTTTATATTATCGGCAAATGTTAAAGACACCCTAAGCAATGCATTTCCACCTTTGGTTTGTTTAAAAAAGGCCTGAAACATTTTTTATAGACTCTCAAACTTTTTCAATAAATTCCAACTTTGTTCAGAAAAAAATCGATTGTTTTGCGATGGTCTTTATATTTTCGGAAAATGTTAAAGACACCCTAAGCAATGCATTTCCACCTTTGGTTTGTTCAAAAAAGTCCTGAAACATTTTTTATAGACTCTCAAACTTTTTCAATAAATTCCTTGCAACTTTGTTCAGAAAAAAATCGATTGTTTTGCGATGGTCTTTATATTTACGGAAAATGTTAAAGACACCCTAAGCAATGTAATTCTACCTTTGGTTTGTTCAAAAAAGCCTGAAACATTTTTTATAGACTCCCAAACTTTTTCAATACATTCCAAGACTATAACCTTGCAACTTTGTTCAGAAAAAAATCGATTGTTTTGCGATGGTCTTTATATTTTCGGAAAATATTAAAGACACCCTAAGCAATGCATTTCCACCTTTGGTTTGTTCAAAAAACGCCTGAAACATTTTTTATAGACTCTCAAACTTTTTTAATAAATTCCAAGACTATAACCTTGCAACTTTGTTCAGAAAAAAATCGATTGTTTTGCGATGGTCTTTATATTTTCGGAAAATGTTAAAGACACTCTAAGCAATACATTTCCACCTTTGGTTTGTTCAAAAAAGTCCTGAAACATTTTTTATAGACTCTCAAACTTTTTCAATAAATTCCAAGGCTATAACCTTGCACTTTGTTCAGAAAAAAATCGATTGTTTTGCGATGGTCTTTATATTTTCGGAAAATGTTAAAGACACCCTAAGCAATGCAATTCTACCTTTGGTTTGTTCAAAAAAGCCTGAAACATTTTTTATAGACTCCCAAACTTTTTCAATACATTCCAAGACTATAACCTTGCAACTTTGTTCAGAAAAAAATCGATTGTTTTGCGATGGTCTTTATATTTTCAGAAAATATTAAAGACACCCTAAGCAATGCATTTCCACCTTTGGTTTGTTCAAAAAACGCCTGAAACATTTTTTATAGACTCTCAAACTTTTTCAATAAATTCCAAGGCTATAACCTTGCAACTTTGTTCAGAAAAAAATCGATTGTTTTGCGATGGTCTTTATATTTTCGGAAAATGTTAAAGACACCCTAAGCAATGCAGTTCTACCTTTGGTTTGTTCAAAAAAGCCTGAAACATTTTTTATAGACTCCCAAACTTTTTCAATACATTCCAAGACTATAACCTTGCAACTTTTTTCAGAAAAGAATCGATTGTTTTGCGATGGTCTTTATATTTTCGGAACATGTTAAAGACACCCTAAGCAATGCAGTTCTACCTTTGGTTTGTTCAAAAAAGCCTGAAACATTTTTTATAGACTCCCAAACTTTTTCAATACATTCCAAGACTGTAACCTTGCAACTTTGTTCAGAAAAAAATCGATTGTTTTGCGATGGTCTTTATATTTTCGAGAAATGTTAAAGACACCCTAAGCAATGGATTTCCATCTTTGGTTTGTTCAAAACAGACCTGAAACATTTTTTATAGACTCTCAAACTTTTTCAATAAGTTCCAAGACTATATAGATTTAATCCTGAAAACACAATAGCATGTACACATTTTCTTAATATGGGTTTTAAGCTCCACATTTGTTAAAAGATTATTCATGGTTTTTAGACATGTCTTTCTCATTTTGCTCTAAATGTTCTTATTAACGCTAAAATTTAACTTTTTTAAATAATATACGATCAGCTATTATAATTGAGTTAATGTGAACATACCTCAAATATTTTTGATAAAAAGATATAGCCCCATATCACTGAAGTTTGTATCTGTTTATGTAATTATAGAAACAGTAAACAAATAAATAAATGAGTGAGAAATTGTAGTTTCTTTAACACAAGAATAAAAATTAATCAAAATTGTAATTATTGTAATAATTTAAGTGGTTGCTTAGAAATCCGTTCTCTACTAACGCAATTTTTCCAACAAATTTCCGTATTACCTAACAATCCGTCGTCTAATGCAACTTAGCAGTAAGTTAGCTACCTGTAATGTTTTGTGTACGTGCTATTGTGTTTTCAGGATTAAATCTAACAGATGGCGATACTCCTTCCACACATCACAGGTAGCTTACTTACTGCTAAGTTGCATTAGAGGACGGATTGTTAGGTAATACTGAAATTTGTTGGAAAAATTGCGTTAGGAGAGAACGGATTTCTAAGCAACCACTTAAATTATTAAAATAATTACAATTTTGATTAACTTTTATTCTTGTGTTAAAGAAACTACAATTTCTCACTTATTTATTTATTTTTTTACCAACTGTTAGATTTAATCCTGAAAACACAATAGCATGTACACATTTTCTTAATATGGGTTTTAAGCTCCACATTTGTTGAAAGATTATTCATGGTTTTTAGACATGTCTTTCTCATTTTGCTCTAAATGTTCTTATTAACGCTAAAATTTAACTTTTTTAAATAATATACGATCAGCTGTTATAATTGAGTTAATGTGAACATACCTCAAATATTTTTGATAAAAAGATATAGCCCCATATCACTGAAGTTTGTATCTGTTTATGTAATTATAGAAACAGTAAACAAATAAATAAATGAGTGAGAAATTGTAGTTTCTTTAACACAAGAATAAAAATTAATCAAAATTGTAATTATTGTAATAATTTAAGTGGTTGCTTAGAAATCCGTTCTCTACTAACGCAATTTTTCCAACAAATTTCCGTATTACCTAACAATCCGTCGTCTAATGCAACTTAGCAGTAAGTTAGCTACCTGTAATGTTTTGTGTACGTGCTATTGTGTTTTCAGGATTAAATCTAACAGATGGCGATACTCCTTCCACACATCACAGGTAGCTAACTTACTGCTAAGTTGCATTAGAGGACGGATTGTTAGGTTTTACTGAAATTTGTTGGAAAAATTGCGTTAGGAGAGAACGGATTTCTAAGCAACCACTTAAATTATTAAAATAATTACAATTTTGATTAACTTTTATTCTTGTGTTAAAGAAACTACAATTTCTCACTCATTTATTTATTTTTTTACCAACTGTTAGATTTAATCCTGAAAACACAATAGCATGTACACATTTTCTTAAAATGGGTTTTAAGCTCCACATTTTGTTAAAAGATTATTCATGGTTTTTAGACATGTCTTTCTCATTTTGCTCTAAATGTTCTTATTAACGCTAAAATTAAACTTTTTTAAATAATATACGATCAGCTGTTATAATTGAGTTAATGTGAACATACCTCAAATATTTTTGATAAAAAGATATAGATCCATATCACTGAAGTTTGTATCTGTTTATGTAATTATAGAAACAGTAAACAAATAAATAAATGAGTGAGAAATTGTAGTTTCTTTAACACAAGAATAAAAATTAATCAAAATTGTAATTATTGTAATAATTTAAGTGGTTGCTTAGAAATCCGTTCTCTACTAACGCAATTTTTCCAACAAATTTCCGTATTACCTAACAATCCGTCGTCTAATGCAACTTAGCAGTAAGTTAGCTACCTGTAATGTTTTGTGTACGTGCTATTGTGTTTTCAGGATTAAATCTAACAGATGGCGATACACCTTCCACACATTACAGGTAGCTTACTTACTGCTAAGTTGCATTAGAGGACGGATTGTTAGGTAATACTGAAATTTGTTGGAAAAATTGCGTTAGGAGAGAACGGATTTCTAAGCAACCACTTAAATTATTAAAATAATTACAATTTTGATTAACTTTTATTCTTGTGTTAAAGAAACTACAATTTCTCACTCATTTATTTATTTTTTTACCAACTGTTAGATTTAATCCTGAAAACACAATAGCATGTACACATTTTCTTAATATGGGTTTTAAGCTCCACATTTGTTGAAAGATTATTCATGGTTTTTAGACATGTCTTTCTCATTTTGCTCTAAATGTTCTTATTAACGCTAAAATTTAACTTTTTTAAATAATATACGATCAGCTGTTATAATTGAGTTAATGTGAACATACCTCAAATATTTTTGATAAAAAGATATAGATCCATATCACTGAAGTTTGTATCTGTTTATGTAATTATAGAAACAGTAAACAAATAAATAAATGAGTGAGAAATTTTAGTTTCTTTAACACAAGAATAAAAATTAATCAAAATTGTAATTATTGTAATAATTTAAGTGGTTGCTTAAAATACCGTTCTCTACTAACGCAATTTTTCCAACAAATTTCCGTATTACCTAACAGTCCGTCGTCGTATGCAACTTAGCAGTAAGTTAGCTACCTGTAATGTTTTGTGTACGTGCTATTGTGTTTTCAGGATTAAATCTAACAGATGGCGATACTCCTTCCACACATCACAGGTAGCTAACTTACTGCTAAGTTGCATTAGAGGACGGATTGTTAGGTAATACTGAAATTTGTTGGAAAAATTGCGTTAGGAGAGAACGGATTTCTAAGCAACCACTTAAATTATTAAAATAATTACAGTTTTGATTAACTTTTATTCTTGTGTTAAAGAAACTACAATTTCTCACTCATTTATTTATTTTTTTACCAACTGTTAGATTTAATCCTGAAAACACAATAGCATGTACACATTTTCTTAATATGGGTTTTAAGCTCCACATTTGTTGAAAGATTATTCATGGTTTTTAGACATGTCTTTCTCATTTTGCTCTAAATGTTCTTATTAATGCTAAAATTAAACTTTTTTAAATAATATACGATCAGCTGTTATAATTGAGTTAATGTGAACATACCTCAAATATTTTTGATAAAAAGATATAGATCCATATCACTGAAGTTTGTATCTGTTTATGTAATTATAGAAACAGTAAACAAATAAATAAATGAGTGAGAAATTGTAGTTTCTTTAACACAAGAATAAAAATTAATCAAAATTGTAATTATTGTAATAATTTAAATGGTTGCTTAGAAATCCGTTCTCTACTAACGCAATTTTTCCAACAAATTTCCGTATTACCTAACAATCCGTCGTCTAATGCAACTTAGCAGTAAGTTAGCTACCTGTAATGTTTTGTGTACGTGCTATTGTGTTTTCAGGATTAAATCTAACAGATAGCGATACACCTTCCACACATTACAGGTAGCTTACTTACTGCTAAGTTGCATTAGAGGACGGATTGTTAGGTTTTACTGAAATTTGTTGGAAAAATTGCGTTAGGAGAGAACGGATTTCTAAGCAACCACTTAAATTATTAAAATAATTACAATTTTGATTAACTTTTATTCTTGTGTTAAAGAAACTACAATTTCTCACTCATTTATTTATTTTTTTACCAACTGTTAGATTTAATCCTGAAAACACAATAGCATGTACACATTTTCTTAATATGGGTTTTAAGCTCCACATTTGTTGAAAGATTATTCATGGCTTTTAGACATGTCTTTCTCATTTTGCTCTAAATGTTCTTATTAACGCTAAAATTTAACTTTTTTAAATAATATACGATCAGCTGTTATAATTGAGTTAATGTGAACATACCTCAAATATTTTTGATAAAAAGATATAGCCCCATATCACTGAAGTTTGTATCTGTTTATGTAATTATAGAAACAGTAAACAAATAAATAAATGAGTGAGAAATTGTAGTTTCTTTAACACAAGAATAAAAATTAATCAAAATTGTAATTATTGTAATAATTTAAATGGTTGCTTAGAAATCCGTTCTCTACTAACGCAATTTTTCCAACAAATTTCCGTATTACCTAACAATCCGTCGTCTAATGCAACTTAGCAGTAAGTTAGCTACCTGTAATGTTTTGTGTACGTGCTATTGTGTTTTCAGGATTAAATCTAACAGATGGCGATACTCCTTCCACACATCACAGGTAGCTAACTTACTGCTAAGTTGCATTAGAGGACGGATTGTTAGGTAATACTGAAATTTGTTGGAAAAATTGCGTTAGGAGAGAACGGATTTCTAAGCAACCACTTAAATTATTAAAATAATTACAATTTTGATTAACTTTTATTCTTGTGTTAAAGAAACTACAATTTCTCACTCATTTATTTATTTTTTTACCAACTGTTAGATTTAATCCTGAAAACACAATAGCATGTACACATTTTCTTAATATGGGTTTTAAGCTCCACATTTGTTGAAAGATTATTCATGGTTTTTAGACATGTCTTTCTCATTTTGCTCTAAATGTTCTTATTAACGCTAAAATTTAACTTTTTTAAATAATATACGATCAGCTGTTATAATTGAGTTAATGTGAACATACCTCAAATATTTTTGATAAAAAGATATAGCCCCATATCACTGAAGTTTGTATCTGTTTATGTAATTATAGAAACAGTAAACAAATAAATAAATGAGTGAGAAATTGTAGTTTCTTTAACACAAGAATAAAAATTAATCTAAATTGTAATTATTGTAATAATTTAAGTGGTTGCTTAGAAATCCGTTCTCTACTAACGCAATTTTTCCAACAAATTTCCGTATTACCTAACAATCCGTCGTCTAATGCAACTTAGCAGTAAGTTAGCTACCTGTAATGTTTTGTGTACGTGCTATTGTGTTTTCAGGATTAAATCTAACAGATGGCGATACTCCTTCCACACATCACAGGTAGCTTACTTACTGCTAAGTTGCATTAGAGGACGGATTGTTAGGTAATACTGAAATTTGTTGGAAAAAATTGCGTTAGGAGAGAATGGATTTCTAAGCAACCACTTAAATTATTAAAATAATTACAGTTTTGATTAACTTTTATTCTTGTGTTAAAGAAACTACAATTTCTCACTCATTTATTTATTTTTTTACCAACTGTTAGATTTAATCCTGAAAACACAATAGCATGTACACATTTTCTTAATATGGGTTTTAAGCTCCACATTTGTTGAAAGATTATTCATGGTTTTTAGACATGTCTTTCTCATTTTGCTCTAAATGTTCTTATTAACGCTAAAATTTAACTTTTTTAAATAATATACGATCAGCTGTTATAATTGAGTTAATGTGAACATACCTCAAATATTTTTGATAAAAAGATATAGCCCCATATCACTGAAGTTTGTATCTGTTTATGTAATTATAGAAACAGTAAACAAATAAATAAATGAGTGAGAAATTGTAGTTTCTTTAACACAAGAATAAAAATTAATCAAAATTGTAATTATTGTAATAATTTAAGTGGTTGCTTAGAAATCCGTTCTCTACTAACGCAATTTTTCCAACAAATTTCCGTATTACCTAACAATCCGTCGTCTTATGCAACTTAGCAGTAAGTTAGCTACCTGTAATGTTTTGTGTACGTGCTATTGTGTTTTCAGGATTAAATCTAACAGATGGCGATACTCCTTCCACACATCACAGGTAGCTAACTTACTGCTAAGTTGCATTAGAGGACGGATTGTTAGGTAATACTGAAATTTGTTGGAAAAATTGCGTTAGGAGAGAACGGATTTCTAAGCAACCACTTAAATTATTAAAATAATTACAATTTTGATTAACTTTTATTCTTGTGTTAAAGAAACTACAATTTCTCACTCATTTATTTATTTTTTTACCAACTGTTAGATTTAATCCTGAAAACACAATAGCATGTACACATTTTCTTAATATGGGTTTTAAGCTCCACATTTGTTGAAAGATTATTCATGGTTTTTAGACATGTCTTTCTCATTTTGCTCTAAATGTTCTTATTAACGCTAAAATTTAACTTTTTTAAATAATATACGATCAGCTGTTATAATTGAGTTAATGTGAACATACCTCAAATATTTTTGATAAAAAGATATAGCCCCATATCACTGAAGTTTGTATCTGTTTATGTAATTAGAGAAACAGTAAACAAATAAATAAATGAGTGAGAAATTGTAGTTTCTTTAACACAAGAATAAAAATTAATCAAAATTGTAATTATTGTAATAATTTAAGTGGTTGCTTAGAAATCCGTTCTCTACTAACGCAATTTTTCCAACAAATTTCCGTATTACCTAACAATCCGTCGTCTTATGCAACTTAGCAGTAAGTTAGCTACCTGTAATGTTTTGTGTACGTGCTATTGTGTTTTCAGGATTAAATCTAACAGATGGCGATACTCCTTCCACACATCACAGGTAGCTAACTTACTGCTAAGTTGCATTAGAGGACGGATTGTTAGGTAATACTGAAATTTGTTGGAAACATTGCGTTAGGAGAGAACGGATTTCTAAGCAACCACTTAAATTATTAAAATAATTACAGTTTTGATTAACTTTTATTCTTGTGTTAAAGAAACTACAATTTCTCACTCATTTATTTATTTTTTTACCAACTGTTAGATTTAATCCTGAAAACACAATAGCATGTACACATTTTCTTAATATGGGTTTTAAGCTCCACATTTGTTGAAAGATTATTCATGGTTTTTAGACATGTCTTTCTCATTTTGCTCTAAATGTTCTTATTAACGCTAAAATTTAACTTTTTTAAATAATATACGATCAGCTGTTATAATTGAGTTAATGTGAACATACCTCAAATATTTTTGATAAAAAGATATAGCCCCATATCACTGAAGTTTGTATCTGTTTATGTAATTATAGAAACAGTAAACAAATAAATAAATGAGTGAGAAATTGTAGTTTCTTTAACACAAGAATAAAAATTAATCAAAATTGTAATTATTGTAATAATTTAAATGGTTGCTTAGAAATCCGTTCTCTACTAACGCAATTTTTCCAACAAATTTCCGTATTACCTAACAATCCGTCGTCTAATGCAACTTAGCAGTAAGTTAGCTACCTGTAATGTTTTGTGTACGTGCTATTGTGTTTTCAGGATTAAATCTAACAGATGGCGATACTCCTTCCACACATCACAGGTAGCTAACTTACTGCTAAGTTGCATTAGAGGACGGATTGTTAGGTAATACTGAAATTTGTTGGAAAAATTGCGTTAGGAGAGAACGGATTTCTAAGCAACCACTTAAATTATTAAAATAATTACAATTTTGATTAACTTTTATTCTTGTGTTAAAGAAACTACAATTTCTCACTCATTTATTTATTTTTTTACCAACTGTTAGATTTAATCCTGAAAACACAATAGCATGTACACATTTTCTTAATATGGGTTTTAAGCTCCACATTTGTTGAAAGATTATTCATGGTTTTTAGACATGTCTTTCTCATTTTGCTCTAAATGTTCTTATTAACGCTAAAATTTAACTTTTTTAAATAATATACGATCAGCTGTTATAATTGAGTTAATGTGAACATACCTCAAATATTTTTGATAAAAAGATATAGATCCATATCACTGAAGTTTGTATCTGTTTATGTAATTATAGAAACAGTAAACAAATAAATAAATGAGTGAGAAATTGTAGTTTCTTTAACACAAGAATAAAAATTAATCAAAATTGTAATTATTGTAATAATTTAAGTGGTTGCTTAGAAATCCGTTCTCTACTAACGCAATTTTTCCAACAAATTTCCGTATTACCTAACAATCCGTCGTCTAATGCAACTTAGCAGTAAGTTAGCTACCTGTAATGTTTTGTGTACGTGCTATTGTGTTTTCAGGATTAAATCTAACAGATGGCGATACTCCTTCCACACATCACAGGTAGCTTACTTACTGCTAAGTTGCATTAGAGGACGGATTGTTAGGTAATACTGAAATTTGTTGGAAAAATTGCGTTAGGAGAGAACGGATTTCTAAGCAACCACTTAAATTATTAAAATAATTACAATTTTGATTAACTTTTATTCTTGTGTTAAAGAAACTACAATTTCTCACTCATTTATTTATTTTTTTACCAACTGTTAGATTTAATCCTGAAAACACAATAGCATGTACACATTTTCTTAATATGGGTTTTAAGCTCCACATTTGTTGAAAGATTATTCATGGTTTTTAGACATGTCTTTCTCATTTTGCTCTAAATGTTCTTATTAACGCTAAAATTTAACTTTTTTAAATAATATACGATCAGCTGTTATAATTGAGTTAATGTGAACATACCTCAAATATTTTTGATAAAAAGATATAGCCCCATATCACTGAAGTTTGTATCTGTTTATGTAATTATAGAAACAGTAAACAAATAAATAAATGAGTGAGAAATTGTAGTTTCTTTAACACAAGAATAAAAATTAATCAAAATTGTAATTATTGTAATAATTTAAGTGGTTGCTTAGAAATCCGTTCTCTACTAACGCAATTTTTCCAACAAATTTCCGTATTACCTAACAATCCGTCGTCTTATGCAACTTAGCAGTAAGTTAGCTACCTGTAATGTTTTGTGTACGTGCTATTGTGTTTTCAGGATTAAATCTAACAGATGGCGATACTCCTTCCACACATCACAGGTAGCTAACTTACTGCTAAGTTGCATTAGAGGACGGATTGTTAGGTAATACTGAAATTTGTTGGAAAAATTGCGTTAGGAGAGAACGGATTTCTAAGCAACCACTTAAATTATTAAAATAATTACAGTTTTGATTAACTTTTATTCTTGTGTTAAAGAAACTACAATTTCTCACTCATTTATTTATTTTTTTACCAACTGTTAGATTTAATCCTGAAAACACAATAGCATGTACACATTTTCTTAATATGGGTTTTAAGCTCCACATTTGTTGAAAGATTATTCATGGTTTTTAGACATGTCTTTCTCATTTTGCTCTAAATGTTCTTATTAACGCTAAAATTTAACTTTTTTAAATAATATACGATCAGCTGTTATAATTGAGTTAATGTGAACATACCTCAAATATTTTTGATAAAAAGATATAGCCCCATATCACTGAAGTTTGTATCTGTTTATGTAATTATAGAAACAGTAAACAAATAAATAAATGAGTGAGAAATTGTAGTTTCTTTAACACAAGAATAAAAATTAATCAAAATTGTAATTATTGTAATAATTTAAATGGTTGCTTAGAAATCCGTTCTCTACTAACGCAATTTTTCCAACAAATTTCCGTATTACCTAACAATCCGTCGTCTAATGCAACTTAGCAGTAAGTTAGCTACCTGTAATGTTTTGTGTACGTGCTATTGTGTTTTCAGGATTAAATCTAACAGATGGCGATACTCCTTCCACACATCACAGGTAGCTAACTTACTGCTAAGTTGCATTAGAGGACGGATTGTTAGGTAATACTGAAATTTGTTGGAAAAATTGCGTTAGGAGAGAACGGATTTCTAAGCAACCACTTAAATTATTAAAATAATTACAATTTTGATTAACTTTTATTCTTGTGTTAAAGAAACTACAATTTCTCACTCATTTATTTATTTTTTTACCAACTGTTAGATTTAATCCTGAAAACACAATAGCATGTACACATTTTCTTAATATGGGTTTTAAGCTCCACATTTGTTGAAAGATTATTCATGGTTTTTAGACATGTCTTTCTCATTTTGCTCTAAATGTTCTTATTAACGCTAAAATTTAACTTTTTTAAATAATATACGATCAGCTGTTATAATTGAGTTAATGTGAACATACCTCAAATATTTTTGATAAAAAGATATAGATCCATATCACTGAAGTTTGTATCTGTTTATGTAATTATAGAAACAGTAAACAAATAAATAAATGAGTGAGAAATTGTAGTTTCTTTAACACAAGAATAAAAATTAATCAAAATTGTAATTATTGTAATAATTTAAGTGGTTGCTTAGAAATCCGTTCTCTACTAACGCAATTTTTCCAACAAATTTCCGTATTACCTAACAATCCGTCGTCTAATGCAACTTAGCAGTAAGTTAGCTACCTGTAATGTTTTGTGTACGTGCTATTGTGTTTTCAGGATTAAATCTAACAGATGGCGATACTCCTTCCACACATCACAGGTAGCTTACTTACTGCTAAGTTGCATTAGAGGACGGATTGTTAGGTAATACTGAAATTTGTTGGAAAAATTGCGTTAGGAGAGAACGGATTTCTAAGCAACCACTTAAATTATTAAAATAATTACAATTTTGATTAACTTTTATTCTTGTGTTAAAGAAACTACAATTTCTCACTCATTTATTTATTTTTTTACCAACTGTTAGATTTAATCCTGAAAACACAATAGCATGTACACATTTTCTTAATATGGGTTTTAAGCTCCACATTTGTTGAAAGATTATTCATGGTTTTTAGACATGTCTTTCTCATTTTGCTCTAAATGTTCTTATTAACGCTAAAATTTAACTTTTTTAAATAATATACGATCAGCTGTTATAATTGAGTTAATGTGAACATACCTCAAATATTTTTGATAAAAAGATATAGCCCCATATCACTGAAGTTTGTATCTGTTTATGTAATTATAGAAACAGTAAACAAATAAATAAATGAGTGAGAAATTGTAGTTTCTTTAACACAAGAATAAAAATTAATCAAAATTGTAATTATTGTAATAATTTAAGTGGTTGCTTAGAAATCCGTTCTCTACTAACGCAATTTTTCCAACAAATTTCCGTATTACCTAACAATCCGTCGTCTTATGCAACTTAGCAGTAAGTTAGCTACCTGTAATGTTTTGTGTACGTGCTATTGTGTTTTCAGGATTAAATCTAACAGATGGCGATACTCCTTCCACACATCACAGGTAGCTAACTTACTGCTAAGTTGCATTAGAGGACGGATTGTTAGGTAATACTGAAATTTGTTGGAAAAATTGCGTTAGGAGAGAACGGATTTCTAAGCAACCACTTAAATTATTAAAATAATTACAGTTTTGATTAACTTTTATTCTTGTGTTAAAGAAACTACAATTTCTCACTCATTTATTTATTTTTTTACCAACTGTTAGATTTAATCCTGAAAACACAATAGCATGTACACATTTTCTTAATATGGGTTTTAAGCTCCACATTTGTTGAAAGATTATTCATGGTTTTTAGACATGTCTTTCTCATTTTGCTCTAAATGTTCTTATTAACGCTAAAATTTAACTTTTTTAAATAATATACGATCAGCTGTTATAATTGAGTTAATGTGAACATACCTCAAATATTTTTGATAAAAAGATATAGCCCCATATCACTGAAGTTTGTATCTGTTTATGTAATTATAGAAACAGTAAACAAATAAATAAATGAGTGAGAAATTGTAGTTTCTTTAACACAAGAATAAAAATTAATCAAAATTGTAATTATTGTAATAATTTAAATGGTTGCTTAGAAATCCGTTCTCTACTAACGCAATTTTTCCAACAAATTTCCGTATTACCTAACAATCCGTCGTCTAATGCAACTTAGCAGTAAGTTAGCTACCTGTAATGTTTTGTGTACGTGCTATTGTGTTTTCAGGATTAAATCTAACAGATGGCGATACTCCTTCCACACATCACAGGTAGCTAACTTACTGCTAAGTTGCATTGGAGGACGGATTGTTAGGTAATACTGAAATTTGTTGGAAAAATTGCGTTAGGAGAGAACGGATTTCTAAGCAACCACTTAAATTATTAAAATAATTACAATTTTGATTAACTTTTATTCTTGTGTTAAAGAAACTACAATTTCTCACTCATTTATTTATTTTTTTACCAACTGTTAGATTTAATCCTGAAAACACAATAGCATGTACACATTTTCTTAATATGGGTTTTAAGCTCCACATTTTGTTGAAAGATTATTCATGGTTTTTAGACATGTCTTTCTCATTTTGCTCTAAATGTTCTTATTAACGCTAAAATTTAACTTTTTTAAATAATATACGATCAGCTGTTATAATTGAGTTAATGTGAACATACCTCAAATATTTTTGATAAAAAGATATAGATCCATATCACTGAAGTTTGTATCTGTTTATGTAATTATAGAAACAGTAAACAAATAAATAAATGAGTGAGAAATTGTAGTTTCTTTAACACAAGAATAAAAATTAATCAAAATTGTAATTATTGTAATAATTTAAGTGGTTGCTTAGAAATCCGTTCTCTACTAACGCAATTTTTCCAACAAATTTCCGTATTACCTAACAATCCGTCGTCTAATGCAACTTAGCAGTAAGTTAGCTACCTGTAATGTTTTGTGTACGTGCTATTGTGTTTTCAGGATTAAATCTAACAGATGGCGATACTCCTTCCACACATCACAGGTAGCTTACTTACTGCTAAGTTGCATTAGAGGACGGATTGTTAGGTAATACGGAAATTTGTTGGAAAAATTGCGTTAGGAGAGAACGGATTTCTAAGCAACCACTTAAATTATTAAAATAATTACAATTTTGATTAACTTTTATTCTTGTGTTAAAGAAACTACAATTTCTCACTCATTTATTTATTTTTTTACCAACTGTTAGATTTAATCCTGAAAACACAATAGCATGTACACATTTTCTTAATATGGGTTTTAAGCTCCACATTTGTTGAAAGATTATTCATGGTTTTTAGACATGTCTTTCTCATTTTGCTCTAAATGTTCTTATTAACGCTAAAATTTAACTTTTTTAAATAATATACGATCAGCTGTTATAATTGAGTTAATGTGAACATACCTCAAATATTTTTGATAAAAAGATATAGCCCCATATCACTGAAGTTTGTATCTGTTTATGTAATTATAGAAACAGTAAACAAATAAATAAATGAGTGAGAAATTGTAGTTTCTTTAACACAAGAATAAAAATTAATCAAAATTGTAATTATTGTAATAATTTAAGTGGTTGCTTAGAAATCCGTTCTCTACTAACGCAATTTTTCCAACAAATTTCCGTATTACCTAACAATCCGTCGTCTTATGCAACTTAGCAGTAAGTTAGCTACCTGTAATGTTTTGTGTACGTGCTATTGTGTTTTCAGGATTAAATCTAACAGATGGCGATACTCCTTCCACACATCACAGGTAGCTAACTTACTGCTAAGTTGCATTAGAGGACGGATTGTTAGGTAATACTGAAATTTGTTGGAAAAATTGCGTTAGGAGAGAACGGATTTCTAAGCAACCACTTAAATTATTAAAATAATTACAGTTTTGATTAACTTTTATTCTTGTGTTAAAGAAACTACAATTTCTCACTCATTTATTTATTTTTTTACCAACTGTTAGATTTAATCCTGAAAACACAATAGCATGTACACATTTTCTTAATATGGGTTTTAAGCTCCACATTTGTTGAAAGATTATTCATGGTTTTTAGACATGTCTTTCTCATTTTGCTCTAAATGTTCTTATTAACGCTAAAATTTAACTTTTTTAAATAATATACGATCAGCTGTTATAATTGAGTTAATGTGAACATACCTCAAATATTTTTGATAAAAAGATATAGCCCCATATCACTGAAGTTTGTATCTGTTTATGTAATTATAGAAACAGTAAACAAATAAATAAATGAGTGAGAAATTGTAGTTTCTTTAACACAAGAATAAAAATTAATCAAAATTGTAATTATTGTAATAATTTAAATGGTTGCTTAGAAATCCGTTCTCTACTAACGCAATTTTTCCAACAAATGTCCGTATTACCTAACAATCCGTCGTCTAATGCAACTTAGCAGTAAGTTAGCTACCTGTAATGTTTTGTGTACGTGCTATTGTGTTTTCAGGATTAAATCTAACAGATGGCGATACTCCTTCCACACATCACAGGTAGCTAACTTACTGCTAAGTTGCATTGGAGGACGGATTGTTAGGTAATACTGAAATTTGTTGGAAAAATTGCGTTAGGAGAGAACGGATTTCTAAGCAACCACTTAAATTATTAAAATAATTACAATTTTGATTAACTTTTATTCTTGTGTTAAAGAAACTACAATTTCTCACTCATTTATTTATTTTTCTACCAACTGTTAGATTTAATCCTGAAAACACAATAGCATGTACACATTTTCTTAATATGGGTTTTAAGCTCCACATTTTGTTGAAAGATTATTCATGGTTTTTAGACATGTCTTTCTCATTTTGCTCTAAATGTTCTTATTAACGCTAAAATTAAACTTTTTTAAATAATATACGATCAGCTGTTATAATTGAGTTAATGTGAACATACCTCAAATATTTTTGATAAAAAGATATAGATCCATATCACTGAAGTTTGTATCTGTTTATGTAATTATAGAAACAGTAAACAAATAAATAAATGAGTGAGAAATTGTAGTTTCTTTAACACAAGAATAAAAATTAATCAAAATTGTAATTATTGTAATAATTTAAGTGGTTGCTTAGAAATCCGTTCTCTACTAACGCAATTTTTCCAACAAATTTCCGTATTACCTAACAATCCGTCGTCTTATGCAACTTAGCAGTAAGTTAGCTACCTGTAATGTTTTGTGTACGTGCTATTGTGTTTTCAGGATTAAATCTAACAGATGGCGATACTCCTTCCACACATCACAGGTAGCTTACTTACTGCTAAGTTGCATTAGAGGACGGATTGTTAGGTAATACTGAAATTTGTTGGAAAAATTGCGTTAGGAGAGAACGGATTTCTAAGCAACCACTTAAATTATTAAAATAATTACAATTTTGATTAACTTTTATTCTTGTGTTAAAGAAACTACAATTTCTCACTCATTTATTTATTTTTTTACCAACTGTTAGATTTAATCCTGAAAACACAATAGCATGTACACATTTTCTTAATATGGGTTTTAAGCTCCACATTTGTTGAAAGATTATTCATGGTTTTTAGACATGTCTTTCTCATTTTGCTCTAAATGTTCTTATTAACGCTAAAATTTAACTTTTTTAAATAATATACGATCAGCTGTTATAATTGAGTTAATGTGAACATACCTCAAATATTTTTGATAAAAAGATATAGCCCCA